>JAOBAS010000060.1:15681122-15707415 GCA_025311575.1 Elanoides forficatus
TTGTCACCTCTTTCTTTTTTTTTTTTTTTTTTTTTTTCCCCTAGAAATAAAAGGAGGGGGAAAGATATCACTTGGAGTGTCTCTGATAAAGTTTGAGAAGTGCTAGCAGTCCTGATACAACGAAGTGGCTTCAGCCTGAAAACAAACTGGTTGCTTATTTGCTGGTCATAGAGGTAAGTTGGTTAAAATGCCTGACATGTGTGGTCCTATGTAGGGAAAAATGGGGAGGAAACGGCACCGTTCTGCTTTCTGAGTATGAGGAAGGAGGAGAATTTTTATGAGAATTGGGTCTTCTGTGACGGGCTATTTGGCCTTTTGTGTAGGAAGGCCATGTTGTGCAACAGATGGAGGAGGAGAGAAGAATGCCATCTACATATAAAGCTTAAACATCTGGGACAGGAGAGGGAAGTTATTTATTTTTAAAGGAAAACAGATGAGTTAAAACTGTCTGACAATGTCTGCAATCTGGTTTCCAGCTTAAACAGTAAGATGAAGTTTTATTGCAGCTATTAAGTAACAAAGCAAGAAAGTTGTTTTTAACTGGCTTTAAGACAGAGAGAGATGCATTTTGAGGTTGTAATGCCCTCCACTACCACTGTGGAGAGTTATGCTGAGAAAATTCCTTCTGGTACGTGTACGCAGCTAACCTGGTAATAACTGTGAATCTCTAGTGCTGGAGCTCACGTGGAGAGACTTGGTGATGCCCAGCCCCATGTAGAGTTTGTGCTGGGCTTCCCCATGATCGAAAACATTGCTGGAAAATACTGTGTTGGCCTCAGGAGAGAAAGGGTTGACCAGGTTGCCGCTAAAACTTCCCTTAAGGATTGTTTTGCCAGGGAATTGTCCTGATAACCATATTGCTGGAATAGTTCGCAGCATTCTGTTGAAAACATAGGAGTGTCCCAGCTGCCTGGCAAGTCAAAACCCCAACAGAAATTAATGAAAACATTGATTTCTGTCATGTATCTATGCAAGAAGAAATCTCATTCTTCAAAATTATTTCCTCGCTTTAAGATTTTCATAATCTTCAAAGTATTTCAGGTAAACTCAGGATGCATATGTCTGTGTGCATGCATGTACAAGATACACTTGCAATAGCTTAGAAGGAAAGGGTGAATGCCAACACTGTTAAATCCAAGAACGTTTTGAAGTATTTCTCTTTCTCTTTGGCAAAGTAAATGCCTTGCAGCTCCTTCAAATCATGCAAACCTTTGAGTATTATTTATGCATACGAAGTTAGTTGCTACTTTGTGCTGTAATAACTGCTGCTTTACTTAAGGGCAGAGAACTGAAGTTGACTGAATACTGGATCAAAACCTTAGCTGCTAAGATACTTCCCTCTTTCCCCCTCCATTCCTGATTAGACTTGCTCTTTTTTTTTTTTCCAGAACAGCACCGGTGGGTTTTTCTTGGGATTTTCATGAAAGCAGGAGGGATGGTATTAAAGATTCTCTTCTCTTTCCCCAGGGGGAGAAACTAATGTAAATGCAGGTGACCATGCAGAATGCAGTTCAGGTAAATGCCTTTGGTATCGTTTGAATCCTGTGTAATACTTTTTTTTTTAATACAAAAATCTACCCTGAAGCAGATGAAATGCTAGAATCCCCAGAGTTATCGCTAGTTCAAAAAAAAAAAAAAAAAAAAAGTACTAGTTTTTCCATTTTACAAATGGAGCAATGTGACAAGATAGATAACCCATCTGTTACATCAGGCAGGTTATCCTTTCTCTTCCTAAGCGCTATTACCTAAGAAGGTTTTGAAGTCAAAGGCTGAGATTATTTAAAAACTTGCTTGATTAAGAAGTGTTTTTAAAACCCCTATGTTCTAGTTAATCACTTAAATATAAATAAATGTACTTTACAAGCACACACACTTCCTGAACTGAAAGCAAGTAGTTAAGAATGCCAGAAGGACTCTTTCTCTTTGGGGATTTTGTAAATGAAATTTCAGTGTGGTCCTTTTCCTGAAATGTAACGGTACCTCTCAGTTTGAAAATAAGCAAGCCTTAAGAGAAATGCTAAAGATTCGTGTTCATGAAGTGTGTTATGTTCTCGCACGGGAATACGTTTCCTCTTTTAACAACATCGTTTTAATGATTTAAACGCAAAATGCTTCTGAAATGTTTGACGAGAGAAGTCAGTAGTCTGTAGTAAATTATGTGATAAACTGCAGATTTCATGACTTAAAATATGCTGAGGAAAAAAGCCCCACAAATTTAATGCATTTTTTCTGTGTTTAATATTCAGGAAAGTATGTAGTTTTAAATCCGAAGAAGTCAGGAGAACGAGAGTAGTAGTGCTTTTGGCGCAGGAGTTACTAAGGAGAGCTGCCCCGTTGGTGACGACCGTTGTGTTGGTTTGGTGTACCCGCAGAGGAACGAACGCTCGCTCCTTGAATAACAGATCTTTAGCACAGTTCAGCACTGCAGGTTTTCGTCATCTGACTGCAAATGTCAGAGCTCGCCGCCTTCGGCTTACTGCAATCTTCTGCAGGTGTGGTTTGGCGACGACCTTCCCCGGAGCCCCCTGACGCCGCGGCACGGGCCGGGTTTGGCAGACGTGTGCCGGTACGACCAGTGGATTTCTGTGCGGCATGAAGCCACTCTGGTGCCTATGCAAGAAGATCTGTCGATCTGGCTGTCTGGCTTGCTGGGTGAGGTTAAAAATAGATCACTGCCTCATAAGTGTCGAAGCGCTTTCCAATATTCCAGTCAGTGCTGCCACTTGATATCTATAATACTATTAAGATCTGGTGTATTTGAGCCTGAATGGCTGGGAGAATCGCATTAAAATGCGTGCTTCGGTTTCGGATTTTATTAGCTGCCACCTCTCAGAGGTAGGATGATTAATCGTTCTAATTTATATTTCTGAATCTCGTTAGTCTAATTGAAATCTAATTAAATGGATATTTGATTTTATTTACTTGTATTTCTACTAATTTTCAGTCTTTAACACTGTAGTAAATTATATGATGAATGGAATGCTGATGGAGTTGCCTCTAAGTTCGCGTGAAACTTCTTTACCTTCTGTGGAGTAACTCTAATGTTGACCTTCTTTTTTTAGGAACAGAAATCAAAGCAGAACAACTGCTAGAAGAACTCGATAATGGGGTATTACTCTGCCAATTGGTTGGTGTTCTTCAAAACACAATTAAAAAATGTTGTAGCTCAAGTAACTTAAGGGTGAGTCATATTGTGATTTTATTTTTTTTTTTTAATACATATATAAAGTCTTTAATGGTAAGTAGTAGTAAAAGGAAAGAAGGTGAGTGAGGCTTCCCAAAGCGGCATTCTGTGTGCTGTGTATCCAGAGACTGATTAATAAGTGTGGCGTTACAGATGGATAAACTGTCCTTATGCAACAAATGACTTCTGCACTTTGTTAGTCAAATCCTAGTGTCCTTACTAGCTTTTTACTTTGATTGCAGTAGAAGTCTTGCCAGCGGAAGATCTAGGCCAAGTCTGGAGTTTGTTCCCCTGCTAACGTCAGTGTGGGTTGGTAACAAGACATCCTTGGGCGCTTGGTGGAATGTTTTGTTCCAGCAGCTGGTGGCTAAACTCCAGTATATGGGTTAGCCATGAAAATATCTGTATTGAGATGCACCTGGAGTTGGGCTTCAGTGTTTTTGTTAGGAACCAAGGCTGAGCTGGAACGTGAATCTCAAGCAACTTGCGGTCTGTGTTTGTACAATGAAAAATAGTGATGTGTCACTTTGGAGTATAAAACCATGTAAGGCTGGTGCAGGTAGCACGTGTTCGATGTGCAGGTACCCAGTACAGCTACAGCAATGCTTGGATTTCTCAAATAGTAGATCACCAGCGAATGTGCCCTAATTGGTACTGCTTCCCTTGGGGGCAGGAGGAACTGTTTCACCATATCCAGACCTTTTTTGTTGTTGTTGTTGTTGTTGTGTTTACCTTTTACTGCTTTATCCAGTAAACCAGTAGTTTTAAATAATGGATATTTACTGGTAAGTAATATAATAACTAATATTAGAATTATTATTAACTGAGGGTGGGACAAGACAGTAGCGTTAGGATGCCAAATGGTATTTATATAAATGCTGCAAATCCTTAGGGTTTTTTTTAAGGAGGACAAGATGCCCAACTTGTGTACCTTTGGACTGTTTCTTTAGTTTTCAAGATACCAGTTTAAAAACAAAACAAGTACTGAATTGTTTTAAAGGAAACTGACTTTTGCTTCCTTTTGATTCCCTCTGCTTTCTAGTATGGGCTCTAAAATGTTGAAATCTGGCAGCCAAGTACAGTTTAGTTGATTTGAGGTTCTCTCTGGGCTTATTCTACCACTGTGAACAGAGCTTGGGAACGAGGAATAACTGTGTAGACCTGTGAAACCACCACTAAGGCTTCTACCCCAGCACAGGGGGAAATGGGGAAGCAACTGTCCATAGCAGCTTTGGGGGAGGCTGCAGAGCTAAGGATTGTTCACTCAGTGACACAAAATAGTTACTAACCGCTGTTTCTGTGCTCTAAATTCACAGTTTATTTTCCTTTGCAAATATGCTTTGAAATCTGTTGGCAATGTTGATGTGCACAATGTACTTTTTGTTTTCTTCCCTTGCCAGAATTTTCCTATGAGAAAAGTTCCGTGTAAGAAGGATGCTCCATCAGGATCTTTTTTTGCCAGAGATAATACAGCCAACTTTCTTAACTGGTGTAGGGCTGTTGGAGTTGATGAGACTTACCTCTTTGAATCTGAAGGTTTAGGTAAATCTAGCTTTTTCTAAGCTTTGCTTTGATCTGTATGTGGATAACTGCCTGGTCAGGGAGATCTCTTGTGTTTAGTCTTTTGAAACCTTTGCCAGGACTATGCCTGTCTCTTGCAAGCTATTAATGCTTATATTTATTTTAAGGCAGCATTCAAGTAAGAGCCTTGACAAATCAGTGCGGTGACTTCTCTACCTTGCACGATGCTTTTCCAAACTTCTAAAAGTTGCCATGCGGGATGAAGGGGGGAGTGACAGCTGGGCAGCAAACTTGTGTGTTTTCCTTCGGTAAAAAGGCCCACTGAGAAACAGAGGAGAAAAGTGTGGTTTTGCTTTCCCTGTGTGGGGAGACCACAGGGCCATGGAGTCAACTCACAATAAGATCCTTTATTTGGTATTAGAGCTCATTCTTGTTGCAGAAAGCCCTCAGAATAATGCATTCATGACTGCTAAATTTGGTAACTACATCAGGGCGTTGTGCCTGAAGTGGCAACAGTCTGTTGGTAATTAACATTTACTTCAGGACCTACTTGACATGACTCTAAACCATTTGTATTTTCCCATTTAATAAGATAGTTATAAAAATAAATATTGCCAACTGTGTGTATGCCTGCCCCAGTGCACAGTCCGTCCCTTATAACTAACAGCTTCTAGGCTGATACTTCCAGATGGAATAAAATTTTATTGATGGCTAATTAAGAGGAACTGTGCTTTCATTGCATGGTAAATAATGAAATGCTCTTGTACCAGCTCTTATGTCAGTAAAAATTAATTAATGCAAACCTTTCTGTGGCAAGCCAAATATGGTTTTGGTTTGTTTTGTTTTAAAAAAAGAGGCAAAATATCTGCCTGTCAGCAGAATAGCAAAAAATTGCAAAGTGCCTTTGTTTTCCATAATCAAATGAATTCATCACACTATCTACTAGATTTTCTTGAAGTCTTTGTGCCATTTAATGCTATTTACATGGGAGGCACTGTTTTCATTAACTGCTTTACTTTCAAGCTCTTCTTCCTGCTAGTTGGACTGCCCATGCTTTCTCTACTGGATAAGTCATCTTTTAAAATAGTTGAGAAAACATCCTCATTTGCATCTGTCTCATTCTGATTCAACTAGTGAGTGTATCTTTTTTCAGTGCCATGAGATACAGATAAGTAGGAGAACTGAGCTATAAGAAAATTAGTTCTAGTATTTTTTTCAGTTCAACTTGTATGAATTACATTGCTTAAACATCTTTGTTCCTATGAGTGGATGGGTAACTAGAACTTGTTTAGCTTCCCTGAGATAAGCAGACAGGATTTCCTAATGCTGTGGCTTTTGCTCGTAGCCAAGAAGTGTTTTGAAGTCTGATTGTAACTCTTGACACAAGCTTGCTTTATGGCATAAATATCTTCTGTGAGCCTTTTTGGCAGTTGAAATGAGCAGACTTGCAGCCTCCTTGATGAAACATTCTTTCCACTGATGTTCTCCATCAAACTTTCAAGCCATTCTTCATGAATGAAATAAGGGAAAGACAATTTGACAATTGTCTTTTCCCTATCAGATACGTACAGCAACACCTCCTGAAAAGTGTTGGATGGCTGTGAAGGAAGTAAAGTGCCTCCTGAGGCAGCAAAAAGGGAGAGTAGCCATCATGGGATGCCCTTTGACATCAAGCCAAAACAAATGTCATGGTCTCTGCTAGGCGTATATTTGGATTTTTCTCTTCTGGATTCAGGCAAATTATACCCCTTCTGTTACAGCTGACAGAGACACACACAAAAAAAGAGATTAAATGACGTCTAGTACCTTTTAGATTATGGCTGTGTCGACTCTCTATTCTAAATTTACCCTTCATAATCAGATCTTTTTAAAAGTAGACTTACAAACTGGAGTAGATGATGTAAACAAGAACATCTGACTTCATACTCAGCTTATACTTTAGGAAACACTTCAGTCTTATTTAAAGCAAAGTCATTTTAAATATGAAATTGAACATCAGAAGGATGTTAGATTTCATCTCTAAACATAGAGCTGGCTCATTAGGTTTCTCTTCAGAGTGGATTTCCAGTTTTACTGAATGTTGTTACTGCACAGTGTGAAGAAAGCCAGACTTGTTCATATAAATGTTACATCATATGAAAATTGTATCTACAGCTTTTCCCATTCCTTATACTTGATGGTGGTGGGGGAAAGAACTGCACCTTGTGTGTGGGTCGAGGGGAGCTGAATGACCTTTCTTCCAGCCTTTGGTTTCTGAGTTATTAGGCAGCATTCCTAGCTGGCTAAGAAAGCACAGAGATGGCTTGTTTTCTAAAACTTTCACACAACTGTTCTTAGAATGTGTTGAAAGCATTTCAATTTTGAGGCTTGTATGGGGACAGAGGAGGAAGTAGTTGCTCGTGTGTGAGATTTTACACTATTTTCTTTCTCTGTTCATGGCCTCGTTTCTTTTTTCCCTTTCCTTGCACACCTAAAGATGGAAGTTTCAAGAAACCAAAACGGACATTGTTTTCCTTCTGCCTCTTCCATTCTTCAGTGCAACAGTAGAAACAATTGAATGTTTTCATTTCAAAGTTGTCAAGCAAACCCAGAAGACTCGCGACAGTCATCTTCACACTGTTTGGCTATCTGAGTGTTTGTCTCTTAAACCAACGTCATTCTCGCCGCCTTTCGGTCAGGGGTTTTGACGATCCTTTTCAGATACAGCCTCACAAAGATACCCAATTCTGAAGAAAAGCTCTGGGTGGATGGGGCAGGAGGGGGGGCTGATAGGGAGAGGTGAAATGAGGGTGTAGCATGGGGTAGGGGAGCTGCCACCGGCGAAGCGATATCGTCTCGTGGAACTGTGTGAATCTGCCATATGGATGGACCCTGCCGGCACCCGGAACTTTTGAAGTGATAAGAAAAAAAGATCTGTTGCTTATTGAAACGGTAACAATCACCCGGATTCTTTCACAGCCAAGGGTGTAAACCACTCCTGCTGACCGGCTGCATGGCAATCCCCTTGTCACCCAGGTCCCTTGCAGCGTATTCTCCTGCGCTTGTTCACCTATAGAGTGTGTGTGCCTATCTGTGTCTGCATGCACGAGCATGAACAGATGGAGTATCTTTTCCTATTTGCAGTTCTTGAATGCTTTTCGTCTTTAAGACTGTGATAATGTATTTGGGGATAGGGAAGGGAAAACTCTCGGATCTCTTTCTTTCCAGTTCACATCAAGAAGGAACAGCATAAAATCAAATAATATGTATTTCTCTTAAGAAGTAGAGAAGAGTTTGATTTCAGAAGTGCCAGGATGGGTTTAAACACTTTATGGAACAGAAAATTAGATTTGGAAAGCATATAGAGTTTTATCCATGATAATGTAGCTTGCCTCTGGGTAGAATGATGGCAAAGTTATAGTCATCTATTCCTTGTCTTCCCTTCTCTGTACCTAATTGCACAGGCCTCCCCACAGTAGCGTATGAGCTGTAATTCCCTCTTATTCTCTTCCCTTTTAGTGTTGCACAAGGATCCAAGACAAGTGTATCTCTGTCTGTTGGAAATCGGGCGCATTGTATCCAGGTATGTGATCCACACATGCTCCTAACAAGAAACTGGAGAACACATTCTGTTAAGTAAAAGCGAAGACAATCTGCAGTCATTAAGTGCAATGTCGGAGTTGTTAATTCCACGCAGAAAGTAATGAGTAGCTTTTCTAGGACCGTTGTGCAATATGAGTATTTTTTCAAATATTTATCGGACTCTTTTCATGGAGAGGTGCTGATCCACACTGCTTTTTATAGCTGTATGTTTAAACACTACATTCAGCTTATAGGTATGTGTACATCTCGGAAGAACTCACTGAACATTAAATACAGTTTTAGGGTCTTTAATTTTTAAGCTTTTTGGCAGGTATCTCTTTATCATTCTCTAAATTTAGACTTTTAATTTATTTCTAGTGCAGAGCTGGAAGCTTTAAAGATAGTTTATCTAAATTGGATGGATGTGACCTAAATTGTGTAGTTTTGACAATATTTTTACTGCTGAGAAGGCAGTAATGTACCAGAGAATGGCAGCTCCAAGACCACCTTAGGAAGAGTTTGTACTAGAAACTCAGATCTGCTCCTTTTCTTTGGATTATTAAGGCAGTTATTCCTACGACTGATTTAGTGCTGTTCCCTGTCAGTCAAGCCACTCAGAATTTTGCATGTTTATCATAAACTGTTTCTTCTTGTTTTCTTTAGTAAATTAGCAATTAAAATCTCTACTTTTGTATTTGAGGTATGGAGTTGAACCTCCCGTACTAGTAAAACTAGAGAAGGAAATTGAGCTAGAAGAAACACTGCTGATGACCTCTGGACCACCGTCACCTATTAGCACAGCAAAGTCATGTTGTCACCATGGGGAGCTAGATGAGGCAGTAAGTACTACTTATTTATGGTGATGTGGGCTCTACATCAAACTCTTAAGTTTAGTACTCGTATGATCTGGCTCAGTAAGCATAGGCTGGTTTTCATTTAATATTTGTGAGCCTCCTTAAATAGAAAAAAGAAGGGTATGCACCTCTTTTGAACAACTATTTTTTCTGCAAATGTAAGCAAAATGCAGTCCTATAAGTTTTGGGGTTAATGCCTCAGTGTATATAACTTGCCTCGACTCTCCCCCCGGCCCTTCATTTTTTCTTTGAGTCTAAGAAATACTCTCATTCAATTTTTCTGGTGCGTCAATATTCTATGACTGTAATGTATGCTTCTCTTCAATTTGACGTTTTCATAAAACTTCATCAAATGTTAAAGTAAGCTTGGATGAAACTCTTTTGAAAAAGACTTTAAATACAACTTCTGTAGCTGTACCACTTGGAAATGAATATGTATGCAGAAAAGGAAATGATTTGTACATCTTGTGAATTGGTCCAAAAGGAATGATGAACAACTTTCCTATTTTGCTCAAAAATGCCTGTTGAGACTTTAAAATTCATTTATTTTAAAGGTCATCTGTGTTGTAATGTAAAACTACTACTTCTTTGGGAATGTCAGCCACCAGATCCTCACTCTCTCTGAAAACTCTTACTATTTTCCCTGCTTGGCAATAGTTTTGGCTTTCCAATTTGTTAAGTTTCTAAGTGGCTGTAAGAGGCACACCTTCTCTAACCCTGGACTTATTTGGGGACTACCTTTCTCCTTTTTTCAGTGGTTTCCTTCTTGGGTGTCACATAGAAGGTTAACTTAAGTAGAAGGTTAACTTAGAAGCCTTACAAAAAGTTAAGGAGAACGGTGGAGTAGCCTTGGGTCAGGTGTAGCAATGGATTTGGTCACAGGAGAGACCCAGGCACTTGTTTCTATTTCTGGAGACCATAACAGCGTCTTTACACAGTTGTGGTTGGAATTGATGCTACTGTGCATAGTGTTATGGACAAAATAAAAAATGAAAGTAGAAATAATTTAAAATTGAAGAAATCATGAAAATTGGATTAGAACAACTCAAAATATTTGTATATATTGTTTGTTCTCTCTTCTAATCTTTTATCCTACATTTTGAAGCTCTACGTAGCTGAAATTTTCTTGGGAGGGAATAGAATTCTAGTTTTTCCTTAGATTGTGGGATGAATATATCAGTATCTATTCTTGTATTAAATATCTCAATAAACTGTTAAATACACGCTTCTGTCAAAATACTAAGAAATGCTTTCAATTTTAATAACTAGGTTAAACATATAGCAGAAGATCCTCCCTGCAGTTGTTCCCATCGATTTTCAATTGAATACTTATCAGAGGGACGTTACAGGCTGGGAGATAAAATACTCTTCATAAGAGTAAGTAGTTTCTCAGAATTCCAATTTATATTCATAATGGGGAGAGAAAGGCTTTTAAGTAGAATACCTCATTTTTATGGTATGGTTTTAGAATGACAGAATGATTTATATTGGGGCACCATGTCATCCAATCCCCTATTCAAAGTGGGTGTAGCTGCTTAGATCTTACAACCATTGATTTTACAACTACACCAAACTAATTAAGTTAATGCTTTCCTGTGGTGTTTCCAAAATTTCAGTAATGAGTTGCAATATAAATAGGGATGATCCTAGAGTATCCTGAGAACGTTGCTTGTTCAAAACCTGGACACTTGGGGTTTATAATTTGCAGGATAGTTGAGCACTCTCTTCAGCAGGCATAAGAGTTTGTGTTACAAGGACATCCATAATTTGAACAAAACCTGTGTCCAAAACTAGTATACTAAATAAAGATGCTGACAGAATGGTTAAAATGTCTTCTGTATGTATGCTTTCATTACTTCCTGACACATAATGACTGTCTCTGCAGGGGAAACTATCTATTAAAAGAATTGGGAAGCATAAATGTTATTTATCACATAATTTCGCTTCTTTTTTTTTTTTTTTTTTTTAAGCGAAAGGAGGTCCTATTTTTAGTCAATTTGAATAGATGTTAATGTCAGATGAAGATGTAATGCTGCATAAAACAAACCAGAAATTTCTCTTGTTCTTCTCCTGCTCCCACCCCCTCTTCCTCCATTCTCAGATGCTACATGGCAAGCACGTGATGGTACGTGTTGGTGGAGGCTGGGACACTCTTCAAGGTTTTCTGCTTAAATATGATCCGTGCCGAGTGCTTCAGTTTGCAACTCTGGAACAAAAAATCCTGGCGTTTCAGAAAGGGATCACCAGTGACGGCGTCCCCAGCTCGTCAGCTAGAGTTCAGGAGCCTCCTGTTATGAATCCCATGTCAGCCGTCAATATGTTTCAAAAGCAGCCATCAAAACCCCCTACTCCTGTTTCAGCTCTCGGGGCCAGTGCCAAGAAGGCTTTATCTAAACGTCCTCAGTCCCCTGCCCTGGCATCGCCAAAAGCGCCAGTGCCCCCGTCCTCCACAGCCAAGTCCTTGGCAGTCAGATCCAAATTACAAGGGACTTCAGCCACAGGCGTGCAATCTCCTTTCAAACCCTTAACTGGCACCGCCAAGAAACTGGAGTCTCCTGCACACAACTCAGCAGCTTCTGCTCCTTCGCAGCCTGTAAACAAAAGATCTTCACCTGCGGGAGCGAGAACGGCTCTCGTTCACTCCGAAACATTGCGCAAACGTATTCGGTCCCCCGATGCTCCCAAGGTGAAATTTGCCCTGCCTCAGGGCTCCCCGGTGCCAGCGCTGCATCCTGCCCTCTCGTCCTCTCAGAAACAGCCGCCCGACTTGCCTGGGACAGCTGAAACCGTGGCTTCGAAACAGAAGCGTGTCCCTGCTAAATGCAAAGCTGTATCTGTCCCTAAAACCAAAGCGAGTTCCATCGCTCCGAGGGCTGCTCGGCCGCCTGTTACAAACCTGCGTGCTGTTGCCAAGTTTGCACGTTCTCAGCAGCTCCTTGCAAAACCTCCTTCTGAAAACGCTATTCAAACCTCGGGAACTGGGTCTCGGCATCCTCCGAAAGCTCCGCAAACAGCTTCTGACCTGGCAAGGAACCTGAAAAGTGCTTCAGTCCTAAAACACTCAGCTTCTGCACCTTCCCTTGCGCTTAGCAAAGCATCAAAGTCGCCACCTACGCTGGTATCCACGAGCAAAACCGTATCGTCAGTTGTCAATAAGCAGCCAAATGTCAGTAAACCCCCTCAGGTTGGACCCACTTCATCCAAACCTCCCGAACGCACTCCCTTATCCGTTGTACGGCTTCCTCAAACTTCAGCCAAAGCGGCAGTGACCAAAAAGCCAGCGCAGCCTTCCGCAAAATGTCAGCCTTCAACCAAAAACTTGCAAGCAAATGAAAGCTTGGCCCCAGCAGCCAAGAAGCCTCTTCCAGAGGGAAAATCGGCAACGGCGTGTAACAAAGGAACGCCTGCTGTCTCGAAAGGTCCTCTTATGAAGAGCAGGCAAGATGATCACTACTTCGTTATGACGGGGAGTAAAAAACCCAGAAAGTAAACTTATTTATTACTTTCTGTGCAAGTCTTAATTTTGTTGGAATGGGCCTCTTGTACCTGCTACACTGAGGACAAGGAAAAAAGTTAAATAACACTACATTTACCGTGAAATATTAGGTATAACCTACATTTTGCTGCATAACTTACAGTTAAGAACTGTATTTATTTTGCAGTTTAGAAACTTCTATTTGGATATACTTAGAAGTGAGCTGGCTTGCCGTGTGGCAGTGTGGAATGGAGACTGTGCCTGTTTGCTGCTAGCCTGACCTGCCGGGGCGAAGGCGGGAGCCAGGAAAGGGGAGCTAGGGCTGCTGCTCTTGCTGCGGCTTATTTTCAAGGGAGTGAAGCCTGCCCGAGAAACATCTACCCAGGGCAGAGCCTGAGCGATTCTGGTGGTTCTGGCCCATCTGCATCGAGGCCTGTGGCAAGCGATACGGCTGTGCACAAGCTGTAAAATTTCTAATACCTCAAAGCAAGCTGTGGGGTTGGTGTGTGTTTGTTTGTTGGTTGGTTGGTTTTTTTAGTTCACCGATGTCCCAGAACCCAAATTTGGGTCACCTGCATGTATTAGAAAGAGAAAAAAAATCTCTAGTCATGTTTAGATTCGACAGCTGCCGCTATCAGCATTCACTGTGCCCCCCATGTGCCTTAAAGTGGCTTCAGCTCGCTGGGAAGTGGAGCCTTCTTGGTCTGTGGTGTTGGACATGGAAAATCCTGGCCTCGATCGCTCGCTCTCGTTGTGCCTTAGCCTCTCAAACTCATGACGGATCCCTTCGGTGAGCAATGCTACTTTTAAATCCCTGGGTGGATAACCTTGCTCAGCTCGTGCTCAGATGTGACTGCCAGTGAGCCCAGTCTTCCCTAGCAGGCTCTTGCTGCACGGAGGGGAGCTCCCGAGTTGCTGGGAAGGTGCTTTCCCCTGGGCTGGAGCCCCAGAGCAGCCCCAGCTCCAGCAACGCAGAGCCGCGAGCACTGACCTGCGCCGGCAGGTCTCACTGCTCTGCAGGAGCGGCCTCTGCATGTGAAAATTGCTAAATACTTCTCTCTGCTACAGGTTAATTTTTGTGGGCAGTCTTAGTCTGCAGTGGCCTTTTTTTGTTTTATTTATGGAGACCATCTTACTTACCTACGGTCTGGAGGCGAGGAATAGTTTCCCAAAGGGGTAATGAGGGACTGCGTTTGCCTTTAAACATCTGAAAGTGCCAGAAAGCTACGCACTGTTTATGCTCTCAGCTCCTGAAAGCTTTCAGTGGGTTAAACATTTGTGGTGCTCAACACCTTTAACCTTAACAGAAGTGAGTTTCATGGTAGATTAATAAAAACTGTCTTTGGGAGTACTGTTGTTTGGGTTACTTTGGATTTAATGAACAGTTTCTACAAACACTGAGGAGTTTCCCACTCTTGAGGTCTGTGAAGAGACAACTGCTGACTTCCACAGACCATCACTTCTGCTCTCCGTTCCCAGGATGTTTACTTATGGGCAGGAGAAGAGATGCATGGAAACTGCAGCTTCCGATGGTATATATTTACATTTTTTTTTCCCCTGGAACTAGAGTAAGCAAGCATCATAAACTGAGTTCTCATGTGCAGTGGCAAAGTCATTGTGCTGCCTTTCTGAGCACCTTGTTAGCGCTTTTTTTTAATTTATGATTCTATTTATGCATATCTACTGTACAATACTGCTTACAACCTGCTGGGAGTAAACAGTAAATACCAACATCCAAACTGTAGAAGGAAAACAGATCAGTTTTAATAACATGGACACAAGTCCCACAAGCTCCCATACAAAGTTGTATGTCTGGGGAAGGCCTTAGGCTTACTTGTTTTATAAATACACTGGTCAAAGCCACTACTGGAAGTGTTAAGAATAGTATTGACTGTAATGGACTGCTTTCAGGTTTGATAAATTTGGCACACAGTTTCATATGGTGAAAGCATTTTACAGTACATGACTTGCTTTTGATTTCAGGCTTCCAAATAATGACTACGAAGTGATATATCTCATGCAGGTTAATAGCTGAATTCTTGGGGTTTCTTTCTGTACTGGGTCTGGCTGAGATGGAGTTAACTTTCTTTATAGCAGCCCATCTGGTGCTGTGTTTTAGATTTGTGACGAAAACGGTGCTGATAACACACCGATGTTTTCGCTGTTGCTGAACAGTCCTTGCACGGGGTCGAGGCTTTCTCTTTTTCCTGCTCTGCCCCACAGCGAGTAGGCTGGGGGTAGGCAGGAGGTTGGGAAGGATGCGGCTGGGACAGCCAACCCGAACCGGCCAAAGGGCTATTCCGTGTCCTATCTAGTCACCCTCAGCAATGCAAGCGGGGCAGAGGCAGAAGGTGCGAGGGCTTGGCTTCCAAGGGGGCCGTTGTTTGTTGGCTGGGTTGTGGGAGTCTGCCTGTGGGAGGTAGCGAGTGATTGCCTGTGCATCACTTGGTGGCTTGGGTTTTTTCCTCTTTCCTTCGCTTATTAAACTGTCTTTATCTCAACCTGCGAGTTTTTTCTTGCTTTTGCTGCTCCTCTGCTCCCCCTTGTCTTGCTGGGGATGGAGGGGAGAGAGCGAGTGAGCAGCTGTGTGGGTGCTTGGCTGCTGGCTGGGCTCAGTCCACACCTTTTGAACCGTTTACACAGTTCTTAGTAGTAATTTAAACACTGAGACTCTTGGGTCTCGGTGTAAAGCTGTCTCAATATCTACCTTTTTGAACTGTAACTTCAGAGAAAATGAAGCAAATGGCTTCATCTTTGTGATCCATTATCTCACGTAATGGACTGAATTTTATGGTTCAAAATGAAATAAAAAGCATAAGCTTTTACAGTTGAAACCTTAACAGCTAATCTAAAGATGGTTCACCTGTTACATGTGGGTAGGCTTGGTTTGGTTTTATTACAAAAATAGTGTATTTGAGCATGGTCCAACTTCTGTGAATATTACAGTCTCCAACTTCATGGCCATATTCTAACTACGGGTGTCATGTAACATGAGGTGAGCCAAGAATAAGATGTAACAAAGTACCTCCTAATGGAAATACATCGTCTTTTTGCAATGTTTACGTTGCCAAATAGCAAGTCTAATCTTCAGCTTGTATTACTTTTTGTGAGGGAAAGATAACTTAGAGCAAGAATCTGACTGAATTCCCATGTGTTATCGATTTCCTTCTGTACGAGTACTTATTTTAAATAAACATATACTGCACCTTTTTTACATGCACACTTTTTTCTACTTTTTTTTTTTTTTTGTGGGGCGGGAGAGAGGATGTTTATCAGAATGCTTTTGGTTTTGATGCACCACCACATAAATAGCAGCTTCCATCTCAGGCTATTATAAAGACATAAATAGCTGCTTCTAATCCATTGCTTTGTTCGGAGCTCAAGACCTCTTCAGTCTGATCCTGGTTTCAGTAGGACTAATTGAGTAGAAGGGACTTCCTACTCTTTCCTAGCTGACAATGTGCCTGAGTAGTTTCAGATATACCTCTCAGAGTTTTATTCTTTGCAGCTGTACTTGAAATATAAAGCACTTGTAAGCACAGAAAATATTGGCACACATCTTGTCAACAAACTTCAGACCTCTCTCTGTATCTGTTACCATCAATAACAGAAACTTAATTGGTTTTATTGAGAGGACAATTGGCTCTTCTCACTGGAGTCACCTAATTAAGATTTGGGGGGCGGGGGGTGTCCCCCTATTTGATTAAAAAAAAAAAAAAAAAAAAGTTTTGATACCTGCAGTTCTCTGCCTATTCTAGAGTGGGTTCAGTTCCTGCCAGTCTGATACTGGTGCCTAATCATGTAGATATACTTACCCTTCCACTTCAGCTTTGCCTAGTAAGTGCATTCTTACGGCATCTACCATACCTGTTCCTACAGGACCAAGCTCTGGAGAGATGTTAAGTTACAGCTTTCTTCTAAGAGATGGTGGCATTGCAGCTGGCCAATAAAACACAAAGACAGCCCAAGACTCTCAGATAAATATCCTAACCATTGAACTACAACGTCATGCCTCCCTGTCCCAGGGAATCTTAAATCACTTACTGTCCACCAGTAAAGCTTTAAAAGGAGATGCGGAAGATGTTTTTTTTTCCTCCTCCAACACTGCCTTCACTGTTGGTAGGTATTGCACATTCTGGTGAAATCACATGTTTTATTCCGAATGAGGATAAAGTAACGTCTCCTCCTTCCTGGGTTAGCTTTCTAGCCTTTAGACATTAATAGAAAAGATGGGATCATTCACACTTTTTACAGGTAGGTATACAGGATTGGTATTAGCTTTTTTGAAAAAAGGGCTGGCTTCTAGTATCCACAGTCCAAAGCCATTCTTCTAACTCAGTGGAGAAGCGTTCCTGAAGTCTTAAGCTTCTGGAATGATAAGTGGATTAGATCCTGTTCTTCATGTTGATCAAAGTATAGCTGGCAGTGATTTTTACTGTACTAAAACTTGAGGGAGTCCAAGCATACTTGTGCTGAAGGTTCCCATCTAGTCATCTTGGTCCTAGTTCTTTCAGCTTGGGTAGTTCTCCCATCTGAACCAGCAGCATTGCTTTCTTTGATGCCATCGCTGTCAGTCTGTTGGTAGCCAATGGTCTA
This sequence comes from Elanoides forficatus, assembly GCA_025311575.1. Lineage (NCBI taxonomy): Eukaryota > Metazoa > Chordata > Aves > Accipitriformes > Accipitridae > Elanoides > Elanoides forficatus. The sequence continues at coordinate 15,698,314 of JAOBAS010000060.1, forward strand.
TCACCCGTTACAAATGTATGAATGGGATCAAGTACCCTGAGGACGTATTCCAGAGCCATACTGAAGCATGCAAAAAGAGTTCATGTGAAGCTACAGATCAATCTTTCTGTTTTTTCCCAAAGCCCTACATATTTCACATAGTGAAATTGGCTGTGCTGCTAACGGGTGTTTTACTTATAACAAAGCCAACTGGACCATCCTGTAGGCAAATTCTGTTCAGAATGGAATAAGCAAAAGGCAAAGGCCTTTGGACCCCAGAGGAAGCTGGCTAAAATGTACCTCACTTAGGCCAGACAACAGAAAGCTCAAGAAACAGCAGGAAAGTCACTGAAAACTGTAGCCCTCTTCGACACACATAGGCCCCGGAAAGCTTTGTTTGCATGGGGCTGATACAAGGGCCCTGCAGAGCTGGGCTGCTCTGTGACACCTAAAACTTCATTTTCCTTTCTATGGCAGTATCTGACTCAGGAGCAACCCCAAAACATGAGCACCGTATACCTGGTAACATTCAGAAAACTCCTGAGTTTGGACTGGTGAAGTACACATGTGTGAATGCACAGTAAAATATGTATGCGGCTCAAAGAACTTCAGTTATGGCTCGACAGTTTTGTGTATATACACACACACACACATGTATAGAAATCTCATAAAATTCAAGGCAGTTTTCCGTCTAAAACTTCAAGCAGCCATAGCTTCGAACATCATGCTATAGAGCTCCTTCTCAACTTCCCTGCAGGGAAACGGGAATCTCTTTGTTAGATCAGTGAGTGCTATGGGGCCATCTGGTGTCTATGCATTTAATAGAGGCTATTCTGGCAATGTAAGACCTTTAACTTCTAAAATCCACAGGCAAAACTTTTCTCTTTGATTCAAATTAAACCTTTAACTAGCAAAATCCAGACGTGGCATGCAATAAATAATGCAAGAGACGTTTAATTTTGTAAGATCCTTTCATTTCATGCAAATATATTTTTGAAAACCTCCTTCTCATTATTTTCTTTTTTTAAGAGCCAAGATTGAAGATCACTTCCTTACTAAAAGTTTTGAAAAATAAATTGTGTGAAATGTAAATAAGCTCAATGCTTTTATACGTTTCAGACATCTTAAGAAAAAGTAAAACATTAAAATATTTGAGAGGTGAGATCTGCTCACAATACAGATCTCGCTAGCCAGAAATCCCTATAAACTCAGAAATTAACTTTCAGGTGTGTGACCAGTGGGAATGCTGGCAGCGGATGGCTTTCTAGTTGGGGAGGGGAAGTGATGCTGCCTAAAACAATGCTGTTACGGCACTTTGTGCAAAGTATTACATTCCAGATGGAAGAAAAACCTTAAAGGACAGGAGCGGCTGGCCGTTTCTCTGCGGAATGTAGCTAGGCAGAAAATATTGACAGATTAGTTGTGCTGAGAGTTTTTAGGAGCTAGGATTGCAGCATGGAACTTAGATACCAAATTGGCCTGGAGTGCTGAGTCACAAAGTATTATGCAAAGCTGAAGTCCTACAAAACAAAGCCAAACTTGCATGTTTCCTCAAAAGAAGACCATGTTTGGATAGTCACACAGGAAAAGTAGCATGCATTAGAGTTTGTCAAAGTACTCAGACCTGGCACCTCATAAGCACCATAGTAAAATCAGTTACATGCGTATTTATAGTGTGAAAGCATATGCTTTACCTCTCTTGCATTTGAAAATAAAAGTAATTGTTGAAATTCAGGTTTAGAATGTAATTTGCTGATCTTTTGTATAAGTATTATTATTTTTTACTTTTCTGAAGTGAGGCTGCTGTACCAGAGAATTCCTTGTACTGGAACCTATATTCCCAGAAGAACATAATTACCATGGTGTGTCATTCTGATGAACAGTATGCTGCTTCACAGCTTTTTTTTTTTTTTGCTGAGTATACTATTCTATAGACACCTGTGAAACAAGACCATAATAAATTACTTTTATTGTGTACACACTGCAGCATTAACCCTTGCAGTACCTTGAAGATATTTATTGCTGCATCCAAAGAAAAGAGCAGCAGAATGAGTTTATTTAAAAATCAAACTAAATAGATATTCTTTGGGTCTATAGTCCTGGAATTAGGCTTCTATACGTTACTTTAGATTTGGGAGATTTTTGTGAATACAGAGTTGTATTATCTGGATTTTAATACATCCTCAGCTATAGTAGGATAGTCAGCTATGTCAAATTATTTACAAATACATACATGAAGAAGCATTTTTGGTATCCAGGGATCTATATGAAAATGGTCATAGGAACATCTATGCTAGATTATGCCTGGTTTTGACTGTGTAAAGAAAAAAGGGTTTTGTGATTTCCTGCTTAAAACCCCACTGTTTTCCTCCAAGGCTTGGGTCCTTAAGTCCCAGTCCATTTACATTGGAATATAAAAGTAATGTTAGGACTGTGAAGTCAAACAATCGCAGTTTAGAAAATGTCATAATTCAGTCAGTGCAACTGTTTCACTTGCATGCATGCCAGCATGCATTTTAACATACGCTTTCAGTTTAAGTTATGGTCTCTTTTGTTCATCAGCATGTAGAAGAAACAGCTCTGACTGCACAAGCAATTCTTCAGCATTTGGGATTCTCCCTGTACTTCAGCATGTGGCCCCTCGCTGAATTCTCTCGCTGTATTGAAGATAGTGATTCATTGTCATGAGTCCTTCCAGGATCTCATCAACAGCACCTGAGTGTTTCTTGAGGTGTAAAGTCGAACAGGCTTATCTCCTTAAACAGAAGGAAAATCAAGGCTGAAAGTCACTGGGATTAAAGCATCCACTCAGCTGAGTTAATTAACTTGAGTTGTCTTGCTCTTCACGGTTCAAAGTAGTTAGTGTGATACAGGACTGAATAACTTAAAACTTCAGGTGACTTTACTTACAGCTGGGAGTGTTTAGCAGCATTGCAAATTTGACTAATGGGCTTAAGTCAGACACTTGCATAATGAGAAAGGGTAGTGGCTCTTTGTGAAAGGGTGAGCTTAATTTATTTGTCTGGTATGATGCAGGGAGAGAGAGAGAGAAAAGAACATCTAAATCTTGTTCCTAGAGGCTGAATTTGGTTGCCGAAAGCAAGAGGTGAGAGAATTGTCCAGTCTTCCTGTATTACCTAAGTGCATTCATCCCCATCTATCAATCCCATGGAAGTGGAACCAGTCTTCAGGAAGTGACAGCTCATCACATCTGAAATGCACGTAAGACATCTGCGTTCAGGAGCTACGAGCAATTCTGACCAATTTAATTTTGTTATTTCCTAAACTTATAATGTCTGACTCCTCAATGTTATTCATATTTTTTAATATGGTTTTGTATGTTGCTTTGTAGAATGAAACCTGAAGTATCTCTTGGTGTTCCACAAGCTCTGGATCACGCTGTAAATATCGTTGGACTAAATGATTGTTGTAGGTGCCTTCTGACTGAGCTGTTCTACTCCATATGTTACTGCCGTAAGTGTTCCTCTTCTAATCAAGCAAAAGTAGGCGCCTGTGTTTGTGAAAGCTTAAGCTAGAGTCAGACAGGGTTTGAGTTCTTTAGATGGGCTTGGACTATAAGGGGACAGTACAGTCCCTGTTCCCAAGGTGAAAGAAAGAAAATAACTAAGAAAAAGTAACTGCATACAACATACCTCTGATGTTTTATTATTTACCTTTTTTGGATTATTTATCTTCTTAGGCAGTGATTACCACTTAGTCAACAAACTTCTTGTGAACATTCTAAGGGAAATGGGTACCTGGAGAACTGTAACTAGCAAGAGAATATTGCTCTTGCTGTGCCTGTGCAAAAAGGCACTGCATGATCGGTTTTCCAAGAACTGGGCTTTAGAGTGATTTATAAAGCTTAAAAAAAACATGTAAAATTATTTTAGATCTTTTACTGCTTTCCCCCATCCCCTTCCCTGATAAGGCAATTATATTAATCAGTCACAGATTAGCTGAAAGCAGCTATTGCATGTACCTGTTCTTTTGCTCATAATCCTATGCCAAGAACTAGAAAACAGTCCCTTGATTATTTTTTTTTTTTAACAATGTGAACTGCTGAAGACTCAGTAATTTATGACTAAAAGATGGAATAATAGGATAGAAATATGTGTTTTGGGATAAAAGTAAAAACATTGGGAGTCTGTGGGTATGTGCTGAGGTCAGGAGAGCATTCAGAAAAGCAGAATAATCATTAAAATTTGGATGAAACTTCTAGTAAGACTACATTACCCGATGACAAAGAAAAACAAGCTGCTCCATTTGCCACCTACCAAATTGTTCATTTTAGCTTGACAAACCTGGGTGATACCTTTTGGAGCCTGCTACATTCAGATGATGCTCCTTTTGCAGAGGAGCACGAAAGATTGCCCTACGTACAAACAGCAGGGTCGGCAACGTGGAGCTGATGTACCTGAGCCCTGGGAGGCAACAGAGACTCTTAGGAGCTTGTAGAGAGCTGTGTGGAGTCTGTTGCAAGCCAGGAAATTGGTAAAAGTTGCTGAGCTGAGGAGAGGACCTGTTGTACCCTCGGCAATGGGAAGGCTTTTAGTCTGTCTCGCTGGCAGAGCAAAGCGGTGTCTCTCTAAAGGCCTGGCTTGTGTTTCAGTCTCTTGTATCTTTTATGAGGAAACCTTGGCGTGCGATTCAGAGCCCCTCTGTCTCGCTGGGTGTGCTCGCTTTCAGGCAAAGGGAAGACCTACGGTGCCAAGGCTCTTGGGACAGGACCCATGTCGGGGAAAATGACTCTGAGACACCAGAAGGGATACGGAAGAGCCTGAAGCACGGAGTGAGAGAAAGGAAAGGGAGGTAAGAGGATGATGCACAGGCAACTGACTGTCTTTCAGAAGCGGAGGAAGGAAAAAGAGGAGTCTCCCTTCCAAGCAGGAGATGAGGAGACTCACCCATTTGTATAGGCAGATCAATTTAACATTTGGATCTAGTATTGATATTGTACCTTTAATCTCCCCTTAAAGGTACAAAAATAGGAAGGCTACTTAAAAAAAAAAGTCTCCCAACACACTTTTGCCCCTCAATTTTAAGATATTTAAACAGGTTTGAGCACTTTCTAAGCTTTTACTCTTTATTTATTATTTTTAAACACTTGCAGTTATCAGTACTGGGCTAAAAATATGAAGGGAGAGCAGATCTCAATGAAAAGGGGACAGAGGGGAAAATATTTGAAGAAGATAATTGCTCAAAGTACACAAGAATTTATGCCAAGGTAGAATTTGTTTTTCTTCTCTAAGTAAAAAGTTAACTTTAAACTGATATTTAAATAACCTGTGATGATATTATGTTATATATTTCAGGCAGTTGGCACTCTGCATCTAATTCTTCATTCCTGTTGACTGAAGGCTTGAATTAGGGAGATGCATTCATAACTTACATCTAATCCACAGTGAGGTTTCCCAAATAGATTGCGATTGATGCTCTAATTTTTTGTCAAGGTCTGTAGCAAACCCTGTGTTATCCATCTGTCAGCACTTGCAACAAGGCTATTTTCTAAACACAGTTCTCCTTTTCCTAGAAATGAAAACTTAGTTAAACAGAGGGACCTGGGTGAATTTCATGCTGCTGTGAAACCTAATCTTTTATCCTCCACTTCCACAGAAAAAAGTAAAGCTTCTAGGATTTATTTAACTTCTATTCAGCTAGAATATCACAGTTACTGATGGGAAAAAGCTGTTAAGCTTGTGCATGTTGGTAGTTCGATGTCAAAGCATGTAAAGGTTTCTTCCTGTGTAGGCTACAGAAGGCAGCAAGCCAGTCTCTTCTTGAACTACTTCTCTTTTCGTTAAAATGCTAATATATTTTACCAATAAAATATTTTTTTAGAATTAATACAAATTACTTAAACCTTTACAACTCGCTACTGGGAAAGAGGATGACTAGTAACTCCTCATCTTGGGTCATCTAGGTTCCAGACTTTCTGAATACGTCCTGCTAGAGCCTGTCCTTCGGTGCCTTGACCTTACCTGAATGCACCTAGCAAATACATGCCATGTGTAAGAACATGAACAAGAGAGAACTATGATAAAATCAGCAGAATGCTTTTTACTGTTAAATGCCTGAAAAAGCTATTGAACTACAGGTGGAGCGATGATCGGACAAAGAATTAAAGAGCAGCATTCCTGGGCTCTAGCAAAATGCCTGGGTTTGTACTTGGGACTACAGCTTGGTGAGGGGAAAAGTGCTTGGGAGGAAGCAGGAGTTGGAGAGTATTTCACACTGCCTGCAGTGCTGGAGACTTAAGTGGACTTTAGCTCCAGCATAGGAGAGGGGTAAATGGCTGTTAGAGACTCTTCAGCAGTGATTTTGCTATCTCGGTGAGGTACAAAGGATGCGAGTAAGAACAACTCCATTAGGCTGTGCATTAAGCATTTTCAGGGAAGATGTTTGTAACGATTGTTCTCCTGGGCTTTTTCTGCAGTGGGGATTTTTAATGAAGTTGCAGTCCCTAGTGTAGATATAAATTGTTGTAAATTAAATCTTTTACCCATGCAGTATGCTCAAATTTTCCCCAGTCACTATGGTATGTCTATAGCAGTGATTTGCAGTGCTCCTACCACATCTCGTGTAGCTAAACAGACTATCAAAAAAAAATTTATGTCAATCCCACCACTGATATAGTGGACATCTGTAACAGTCTACCCCATTGCACTAACATGAAAAGACTCGCCAAGGGCTCTCGATGAAGTTGAAGTCATCTGACAGATTGTTTATCTGAGTTGATCAGGCTTTTGTTACTGACATAGATCCTTCTGTGTGTAAGCAGAGCAAACGTTTTTTGTGTTATTTTCTTTTAGATGTTTCCAAAACTACTATTTACACTCTCTGCTTTCACAGGAAGTAGTCTCAAAATCCTTAGGTAAGAAGACAAGGAACTATTTTGCAGTTTTTGAACCCTTTGGCTGCTCTGGCTCTGCTGGGTGTTCTGCCCACTGCTCTGCAGCGAGACCTGTGGAAACAACACCTTGTCCTTGATATCGCATTTTGCCTTGAGCTGTATAGATGGCCAGCATGATCTCCGTCCACTTATGATTTGTACTCTGTCCTGACCGTGGTGCATCCCCTGTGCAGAGGAGGACAAGCTGTGATGGTGGAGGCTGGCGCTGCTCTGTTGCACAGAACTGGGAAATGTACTTGTGGAATCACCTCTCTTGTAATAAGCTCTTCAGTGCTTATTGAATCCAGCAAAAATTGGAAGGAGGCTGAATCACAAAATTGATACTTGGGGTCATTGTTTACACTTCCCATCTTCAGGAAACTAATGTAACCAGCTAAATTAGGGAGCTATTTCCTTTGTGCTGTATCTGTACTTAATGGAGACAGAGAAGAGCTCTTATCAAGAATGATTCACAGACCACAGTTTCGATCTTGCTACAAATTACTCTTGAGTTGGTCCTTGCTCTCTCCATTTATTAGAGAACCTTACGGAGACCAGCCATCTAACTCGGCTAACTGAAGTGAGGCAATGAGAATATGCCCTTCTGCCGTATGCCATACGGTCTGCTCTGTGTCTCTTCTATGACTGAACCCAAAACTCGGTCCTTGGATGTGCGGCTGTGGTCTTGATGTGAACCATAGGAAATTGCACCTGCTGACACACAAGTAATGTGGCCAGGATATGCAATAATAATAATACTTTTCTGTTTGTTTCTTTAATAAATGACATTTAGATATTTAGTAGAGCAAATGTAAATTGCTGTGTCTGTGCAAACTTTTGGTAAAAAAAATAAATTTTAGTTCTTGTCCAGTCTAGATGTGAAGCAATTAATAACAAGGCTTTCCCCTGAGCATGGATCCAAATGAAAGGCATCTAAAGGACAATTCCTGTTCTATAAAGGGGAAAGGATAGAATGATTGCCAAGATGGAAAAGAAATTAGCCATTTCAAATCCCTGTTAACATAACATAGCCAAGTTGTTCTTTGTATCTGGCTAGGTGTTAAACAGTCTCCCAGTTAACACCAGTATTTGAAAGCTGGGCAAGGAGATGTAAAGCTCAAAAGCTTGAACTGGGGCATATATAGATCGTTTAAGGCTAAAAGCTGCTTTTCTGCTTAACCCGAACTTTGAAAAAGTCCCATGTATGCACTTTCAGTTTTATGCTGTGCACAAATGTCAAATATGCTTAGCTGGAACAGAATTTCTTGAAAGTAATTATTGTCATCCCATTTGGCTAAATATATCTATATACGTACCAGAAATATGCAAGACTAAAAAATGCTGATATAGACTTCTGAGGGTTTTTTATTTAAAGCCTAGTACCGTTGGTCTGTTATTGTGACTGCTGGTCTGTCATTGTGACTGCTGTTGCCACGCTACCTATATGTCACCTATTCCAAAATGTATCCTTCCAGTGGAAAGAAATGCAAAGGTTTATTCAGAACAAATCATCTTGAGGAAGGAAGCTAAATTTGGAAATGAGGTGCCTAAACCCCTTTAACCGCTTAGAAGGGCCAGAGACCGTTCTCCAGAGTAGGTACCCCCGGGAAGTATTTTGGGTCAGGTTTGTAAGCAAGCTGAGCGGGCAGCAAGGCAAGCTCCGCTCCCAGGCACGGCCCTCCCCCTGCTCTGCTCTCCCTCCCTGCCTGGCAGAGCTGTTAATTACCCCCTGGGACAAACCCAGAGCTGTTTCTGGGGCGGTTTTACCGCAGGAGACAAGGGCTGTCCTGCCTCGCCTGCTCCAGCAGCGGCAGGTCCTCCCCGGCACGCTGAGGCCTTCCAGAAGGTTACAGTCAGGAGGCAGAGGGTCTGCCAAGGGGTTTGAGGAGTAAGCTGGGCGCCCGCAGCTGGGCTTAGGGTTTTGGAGGAAAGCGGCAGAGCCTGGGACTCGGTGGCCACAGGCCCCTTCCCGTGGCCTCGGGGGAGGAGAGGAGCTGGCCCAGCTCATCCCTTGGCGTCTCTGCCTCCTGCCCGAGCGGGGGCCGGCGAGGCGGGAGAGCACCTCAGGTGGTAACGTAGCGGTGAAACTTGTCACCTGAGTCTTTTTGGACTCTGTTTTGTTGCAGCACGTATGTCGTGGTTTAACCCCAGCCAGCAACCGAACACCACGCAGCTGCTCACTCACTGTCCCTCTCCCCCAGCAGGATGGGGGAGGAAATCGGGAAAAGAAG
>JAOBAS010000060.1:15731916-15754330 GCA_025311575.1 Elanoides forficatus
GGGGGTTTTTTGTTGTTTTTTGGGGTTTTTGGAGGGTGTTTTTGTTGTTGTTGGTTGGTTGGTGTTTTTTTTAGAATTGTGGAGTAATTTAGGTTAGAAGGCACCTTGAAACCTTGTCCAGCCCCCACTGAAAACAGGGACAGCTTCGATCAGTTTACATTTTCATTAGTTCAAATTAGGTTCATATCCTTTATTAAAGGACTGGTAAACCTCATATCAAGTGTTAATAAAACACTTTGTCACTTCACAGAGATCATGCATTCTTAGTTACTATGTTGTATTTTAAATGATTCTTTACCTAAATTCCTTAAAAGTTAGCAGTGAAGGTGCCAAATGTTCACATGCTGAGCAGCACTCTCTACTATTGTAAACTCTCAAATGCTTGTCACATGTGCATATATATCTCCTAATCGATAATGTTCTTGTGTTTGCCTCATCGTGTTGGGGAGTCTGACCCCAATGGACCTGCCTTCCAAATCTCAGTAGGCTGTCCGTGGCATCTAATGTTCTCCCATATCCCTGTGCTACGTTCTTAATATTTTGTTTGCAACTCTTCTCACCATCTGTTTTGCAAATTGCACTAGAAGTAGGGCTGGATGCAGCTATGAAGCTGTATCACAGAACTGGGTGTACTGGTTACAGGGCACAGTTACCAGCTGATGCTCTGCTGGGGCCGTTCTGACGTGGCTCCCCATGCTGGGTCCTTCTCTCTGCTTCAGCATTAACTGTAGTTCAGTTTTCTGCTTTCATGAGGATGAATGATTAGTGTATGATCACCTCTGATTTGACTAATGGTCTGGCACAGCTCTTAGCCACCTGCTTTAACAGTGGACTGGAAAGCCCTCAGGAGTGCCTGGGGGCCTGTCTGCTCCTGGCGTCTGGCCCTACGCTTTCTAGGTGGCATCTTTCTCTTTATTCCTCTCAGGAGCTCAGTATCGCAGCCTCTCCCTGCTGTGTGACCTGGTGTAACGTGCCTGTTTCCTTGCATGTAAAAAAGTCCTAGCATTCTTCTTCAGTCCACATACAAAAATTAAACAGAAATTAAAAGTATTATCTGGGGATCAATATGTGAAGAATATATATATTTTTTTTTTTAACATGCTTTGTTAAAGGATTGTCCTGCTCATCCAGTGCAGCACACTGTTACCTCTGAATCATCACCAACTTTTGAATCTCGCCATCTTCTACTGCTGGTAATTCAGTACTTAAAAACTTTCATAGAATCCACCCTTTGTTCTAAAGAAGCTTTTTTTTTTTTTTTGTCTCCACCCAAAATTCCTAGCCTGTTGACAGAAAATGTTGTCACAGGGTTTAAAAATGTTCCTTTATTTTTCTGTTGAGGGGGTAGGGAAGCAGATCTTCTATATTTTGGCAGTAAAAGATCAGCGGACCGCAGTTTAATCCCTTATTGGACAGGCTGTCATTTTAGTGCTGTGGTTATCCATACTAGGAGCTAACCTATAGGTTGGGCTTTGATTATGAGATTGTCCTTTGTGTAGTCTAAATCGCCGCTCTCCAATGAATCATCCTGGAAAGGTTTGTCCTTTTTGCCTTTGTTTCAAATGAACAGCCAACTTTTCTGCTTGCATTGACAGTAGAGCACGAAGATGTGTGGCAAAATGACCTCCTGTACTTCTTAAGGAAAAGCCTTAATTTTTTTTTTTATTTTGAGCAGATTACCTCCTCTCCATCTGTTCTAGGTTTCGTACAGGTAGAAGTATAAATGCTTTGTTTACAAGAGATGTAATTTTTATGGTCTATTATAAGATTTGTTTTATTCTTAAAAGTTTAATTTTATTAGTGAAGGAAATAGCTAGAAATAAATGGACTATTCTGTACCATTAAATTATGATCTGTTAAGAGTGTTTTAACTGCTTTATGTGTTGTGACACTTGTGTCTTCATAAGGTCCATGGTAACTTTACATTTATTGCACAAAATATCTTTAGTATGGAGTTATGCAGCAGTAGCATAACTGAGTTTAAAAGACTTTAAAAATGGTTAATTCTTAAATATTTAGTATGGGTTCCCCACTTTAAAAAGCAACATTAAATCAAGACTTCAATTTGGTGGGCTCTGTACATTCTCTGCTTATACCTACCAGCTTTGGCTTCAGGCTGCAATTGGTTCCGTCAGAACTGCCTTGATGATGCATTAATAAAACCTGTACTTTATACTTTAAGAAATATTACCTGTATATAATTTTCTTACTTGATTTATAGAAAGTTGCATTCTGAGGCCCTGAGTTAAAGACCAAATATGATACTGTAGATAATGGCACTGGTAATGGTGTGCTTGGTATGAGCTGTGTCCCTCAGCTACCTCTATCCTTCAGGAAGGAGGTGGGGGGGAACGTTCTCGCATTGGTGTAAAATGAAAAGTGTTGTATATATATGCCTAAATGTTAGAATTTGTGTGTTTTGGTGTTTGTGGGGGAGGTTGTTTGTTTGTTTTTTGTTGTTGGTTTGTTTTTTTTTTAAACTAGTGTGTGTGCACAACCCTATGCCCCTTTCCCACAATGAAGCTATCTGTAATAATTTCTTTTAGATAAAACAGCTAGGAAAATTCCCCATAAGGGGGCGGGGGGGAATCACTACGGGCAGCTTGCTATTATTCCCCAGATAAATGCCTTTTAGACAAAGTGTCTAGAATGCAGACGCGGTTGTTACAGACTTTTCTGCCAAATGATGGCTAAGAAACATAGGTTTTGGGATTTTTGAGTGTTTTTTATGAACTGATATTCTTCCAGGGATTTTGGCTTCGTCGTTGAAAAGCTTGCTTTTTTTTTTTTTTTTATTCTTATTGAAGAAGTTTTAGAAACTCTCTAATTAGAATTAGAGATGCCATAGTCAGCAGTGGTCACTTCTGTCCACACGGTCTTGTCAGTTACTTGTACTGCTTCCCACCTGCATTAGATTTAAATTTATGTTGCAGAAATTAAAGTCTCTCTAGATTATTACTTATTCTCTTCTTTTCTATCTGGATATTCTTAGTAATACAGAAATGGCTGTAAGGATGACTTAAAAAAAAAATAAGGTAGAAATTATTAGTGGTCATTTTGATTTTGCTTAACCCAACATGTTTTTCTTGAAGTCCATCATGCTTTTTAGTTTCCTTTCCATCTGTACCTGTAGTTCAGAACCTCCTTTACCCACTTCCACATGATGCATCAGCAGCATGAACAAAAGCTTGTGAAACCCCTACTTTTCTAGAAAGCAAAGACTGATAAAATTTCTTCTTGGATTGATAATCCCTGTTTCATTGTTAAGAGATTTAAAAAATGAAGTAACTTTTTTTATAATTATGAATTGTTTATTTATCTGAAAGTCATTTAAGAACACTTTACTTCCTCCAGGGAAATGATATTCTGAAGATTAAAGTCTTACTAAGAAAAATATATTCATTTTATAACTGTAAGATAAAAATGATAAAAGAGAGAAAGTATTTCCTATACTGACAGCCATGAATATTAATGTGTGTTTAATACAGTAGAAAATAGGTAAGGTGCCTCTTATAACCAGGAAAGATTTTACAGTATGATAGGAATTGAATTTTTACTTAAAATGTGTTGGTCTGTTATAGTTCTGTTGTAGAAATTGTAGAATTTCTCATAAAAATGTTAAAAGCAGAAATATTCAGTAAATATTTCGGTTCTGTATTTAGGAGGAAAACGATATTATAACCTGAAATGTTTCATTTCAGTACTCAATACTTTCTAACTAGAAACCACAAATTAAATTATTTGAATCAGTAGAAAGATATCTTCTTTTAATGTGTTTTAAAGGAATTGGTTAAATCCCCACTTGACCTCAAAAAAAAAAAAAAAGTCCTGAAAAATTGCAGAAGACCCCTGTGACAGACTAACAGGTCAAAAAACATCTAAACCTACCAAGATGACAACTAAGGAGAGATTTTTGTCAGTGCTCAATAGATCAATGTAGAGGTTAAAAATCTGATAACTGAAAGCGCTTCAGTCTAACAGATAATAAAAATAGCAAAATGGGAAAGTCGAAGGATGTTCAAACCGAGCAGCACCATCTCCTCAATCACCTTCAGCCAGGGTAGAGTTAGCAGAAACTTTCCTGCTTTTTGTTGCTCTCGTCAAGCTCCTCAATACCGAGCACCAGAGCTGTGCTTGAACGCCTTGGGGAGCCTTACAAGCACTCTGACCAAACAGGGAAGGAATATTTTACGCATTTCTTACCTTCTTGGTTTTACTATTTCATTCTTGTCTGCTTCATTTAGTTCAGAGCGTGGAAATTTTCTTCTGCATGTAGGAGTGAGCCTGACAGCATGGAGAAACAAAACACTTGCACCTAAATTACCCATTGAAAATTTAAACACCTATCCCTGACATCTAGGTTTTATTCCTTTATAGATAATGCTGCTTCTTCCCTCTCCTGCCTGCAGCGTGTCCTGTTCACACATTCACCTACTGACGTGCGCTGCTGAGCTGGCACCTGCTCGCTGGCAGACTGCGTTGCCCTTGTACCTTCCTAAATCCTTCACTTCTTTCTGAGCAGCTGGCAGTTCATTTGAGGCTCCAGTAGTGAGATTGGAACTTTATTAAAATCTCGGTATCACCTTCATCTTCCAGCCCAGGAATGTCGATTTGAACTGTTGTCCCATAAATGACTGGGGAGGAATAGAGAGAACAGCTCTGGACCACCCAGTCCTGAGTTTGTTTTGCTTTCTGGACAAACAGGTAGGCAAGTAGGATAGAACAAGCCCCAGTTTTGACTGGCAGCATGCTCTTGGCTCTCTTTCACAAAAAAGTAAGTGAGCTTTTTCTCTCCTTTAAGTAAGTGTAGAAGAACAGCTGGTTTCAGTAATTTTTTTTTTTTTTTTTTTTTTTTTTCCAGGCAGCAGTTGTTTTACTGAAATAGAAGAGAGAATTATCTTCTTTCTGGGGACATATGTGTGGTTTTCCCCCCATTACTCCTAATTCCCAAAATGGTTTGAAAGATAATACTTAAGCAGGTTGCCAGTGTCCCTGGCACAAGGTTATGACCTCACCAACCGCAGTTTGAGGCATATTAAAAGGACCATTTGCAACTGAAGGAGGAGAGGAAAACAGGTTTCCAAAGGAATTTACTACCATTCCCTCAGCTATAATCAAAGCACCACGAAGAAATTAGGATCTTTTGTTCACCAAAAACATAGACCCTGCACTAAATCTACTCTGAACATGTCAGACGCTTCTTCCAAATTCTCAAAGGTGGCCTCAATAGGAGCTTAAACCTAAATTATTTGAGCGTTCAATCCTCTGCTCTTAGCTGAAAGCTTGAATTAATTACTCTATTAGCCTTTCTTCATATCTTTTGGTTCGTTACAGCTGTCGCCAGAGACCATGAGGATGGAATCACGGCAGCTCTTCCTACTTCTGTGGGCACAGCCTCTTCTCACACCTCCCAGGTTTACATGGGAAAACCGGGGGACAGACCCCCCCAGTCCTTTCCTTTTTATGAAGTTCAGGCCCAGGTTTCTTTGCTGTGAGACTCACTGCAAAATACTCATAGCATTGTCCACTACATTCTGCCTATGACCTAGCTTGCTTCTCTCCAGAGAGCTGCTACATCAATTTTTGGTTTTTATCGTGCATCCTTACAGGAAAAAAGGGAATTGAGAGGTTTGTTTACAAAGGATTTGTCTTTGATTTCTACTCTGTCTATTCCCTAGTTCAGGACCTTGACTACATAATGTGGGGAAAAACCGCTGGTATTTTTGGCTGTGGAATGAATATTAAAAGAGAATCTTAGGTGGTGCGTGTGGACAGTCTTTCTTCTGTGATGGGTATCTTGAGACACTTTTTGAAGGTCTCCCATACTCAGTTTCCTGAAACTGAAACTGCCTGCTTCATGAAGCACGTGGTGTGTCAAATAGTAATCTTTCTGCTAGCATTGCAGTGTGTTTTGAAAGCTTACTGCAGAGTTTAAAATGTATCTCATTCTGTTGCTGCTTCTTTTTCTTATGCTCACTCCTATATTGGCTATATTTTTAATTTTGATTATCTAATAGGTATACGAGCTGTTATCTGTATACATCCCATATGCATTATTTGTATATGGTAATTGCCCTCCTTTTTTTTTATTTATTCTTTTGATCTGTCCTTCACCTGTGCCTTCTATCTCTTATATCAATTATCTCATCTTTTTTGAACTAATGGTGTTTATGAAAAGGGAGGAATAAATATCTTGCATGTTCTGTTGATAGCATAAAGCAAGCCTATTAAAACTTAAATGAATTGCAAGAAAGTAATGGGTCTTCCAGTGTCCTGTCATCTGAGGGGAGAAACTTTTCTTTTTTTATATTAAAAAAAAAAAGATAATTTTGGTTATGACCAACATGGTATGTCAGCTTGGTGTTCTCTGAAAATTACTGCTGCTGGCTAGTGGAATTTGTACGCTCTTGTACTATATTCACACTTTCAAACATTTCAGAACAGATTAGTTGAATCTCACTTCAGATTGTTAGCCTGTGCTTCAGCCTGTAGAACCTCTGATTATTCCCCCCCCCAATTTTTTTTTTTTTTTTTTTTTGCGCCCCCTCCCTGCCCCCCATAGGCTTATGTCGTTACCTGATATGTTCTACAAGTACTTGATACTGGCCAAATAATATGGGTACCCCTGTTGGGAACGCTTTGAGGTTTGTTTCCCTGAATTCCCCCCTTATACTACATAGCCTTTTCACCTTCTGAAATGCGAATATCAGATGGAAGATATTCATGTTTACTTTGTGATAGGGCAGAAATCCAGGATTGACTGTTTTAAAAATATTTGAACAGGTAAGCATGATAACTTTGCCTACTGGCAGAGTGTCTGCTTCAAGTAAATGCAGATTTGCATGCTGTACTTAGGTTTGCTCCACCGTGGACTGCATTGTGCAGTAGGACCAGAAGAACTTCTCTCCCATAGTCAAATGCAGGGATTTGTATTTTAGAATCAGGAGTATTCCCTGGAAGTCACAGTGTTTGGCAGCTTTAATGCTGACTGCATTGCTTTCCTGTGCGGGTTGGTTCGATGGGTTAAATGCCATAGAAAGGCTTGTCTCCAGATCCTGAATATCCTTATTGCAAATTAAGTTGAGGTCTGTATGTCTCTCCTTTTTTTTTTTTTTTTTTTCTCCCCCTTTTTTGATGTCCAGTAGTACGATAGATAGCAGCACAAACATTTAATCCAGTTGTCGTCTTGGCGGGTGGGGGGAGAAGGACCTCGGCTGTGTATTTTCTGTGGATCTGGTGCTGTCAGGGGTCTATGATGTCATGTTAAAACCAGCGCCGGCTCTAGCAAGGCAGTTCACAGCAGCGGGGCTGTGCTCTGAAATCTCTTGCAGGCTTCCTCCTCCTCCAGAAAGAAATGTTTGAAGAGGAAGCAATGGTTAACGTATGTTTTATATAGGGAAGCAACCGGACAATAAATTGCAAGTTAAATGATGCTGATACTCAAGCCTCCAAACTTTTCTTGCTTTTGCACTACCGCACAGATGTAGAAAACAGCCCGTCAGGACAGCGACCCTTGGAAAGGGGTTGAAAAGCTCGTAGCTGCCAAAGCGCTGCTCCTCGGAGGAGAAGGCGCCGCGGTCCACGAAGACGGTTCGCTCGCGCGTGGGCACAGAAGACCTTGCTGGGGTTAAGCAGCAGCTCAGCCCCTCAGTGGTCTCGTGGGAGCCAGGGACGCGCCGGCGGCTGCCCCGCGTTGGACAACCGTCAGGCTGGCACCGCTCAGTTCCTCTGATTGGGTACTCCCAGCGACTGATTAAAAATGCTGATGCCGTTTCTGTGCTCCTTTCCACTTGGAGGAGAAATCTCTTCTCCCCACCCCCGAGCCCACCTCTAGGCTGTAAGTAATGGTGAGAAGAGGAAGATGAAAACAGTGCGGTCTGAGTGACTGGAAATACAGCAGTCTGTTTTAGCTGCAGTGTTATGTAGGAGTCGTCTTCAGACTTCTTACCTCCGGTTTTTCAGCACAAACTGCTTGCAGGTTTTGGAAGGCTGTGAAAGGACTTACCGTTTGTCTGTTAGTGTTTTCTGTGTTTCATCATATTACCTTGCTTTTCCCTGGACAGCTGTGTTCAGAGCTTCATGTGGAAATCTTTCTATTGAAGAGAGATAAAAAGGATCCTTAATCTGATTCTCTTTGGATCTTTCTATTTTTATGGTAAGTGCCAGCATGTATTGGCTGAGCATAGCTTCTTTGCTGCAGTGCTCGCGCTCTCTCCCTCTCCCTCTCTCTCCCTCCCCCTTCCCCCGTCTGTTTTTCTCCCCCTATATTCTTAGATAAGCCTCGTGACCTTCACTCAGTATCTAGTCATCATTTTTAGCATCTTCGTAGCAGATGTCGGCTAACTAAAATACAAGTTTTCTCTTGATTTTGCTCCTTCCCCTCTCCGAGCCGGAGCTCTGAAGTAGCGATTGCAGTGTGAGTCCTGCCTCTTTGTCCTTGAAACGGGAGGCTTGAGCATGGCTCGCGATTGCCCGTGGCAGCAACGGGATAAGCTTCTGGGGAACTGGAATTACGGATTTGGTAAAGGTAACTCATTTCTGTAGGTCTGTACCACTGTGCTGGAAGGGCACAGAAAGCCCCTGCTTGACTAGCCATCTAGAAAACTCGGAAGCCCCTCAGTGTTCAAGCCTGGGGCATACATGTGGTTTGAGCTGATATTTGCTGTCATTGGCAGAGGAAGGACAGGTTCTTTCAGCGTTTTCAATACAAGCCTATGTCATCAGGTGTTTCTGAGCTGGACCTTTTGCATCTTACAAGTGCAGGCTGGCTGGGACAAGAAGTTACAAGAATAGGCAACCTAATAACCCTCGTCCCTCTCTGGTTTACACAATTGCAAATTCTTAGCTTTTTGAAGTGCTTTTACATCTCTGCAGTAGAAAAGAAGTGCATTTAAATGTTTGAAAATCTGTGCTTGCCTAATTCATGCTCTAAGCTATTTTAACAGCTCTGATTTTGTAAATAGGAAAGGTCATTATTTAGTCCACAGTAAACTGTGCCCTTAGACATCCTTTTTTATTTTTTTCCCTAGTTTGTTGCATGAGATTTAAAGTAAACGCAAATATACGATTTCTGATAGATAGCTATTTTCCTGTGCTTTTGGTATGAGAACTACAAAATTATTTCTCTTAACTTAGATGTGTTTCATGTTGTGAATCCATTATGTGAATTGACTCTGCATAGCCCTCACACACTGCAGGAATAATAAAGACTTTACTAAATCTTCAAAGGTCCGCTGAAGGCATAGGTATAACACTGGCTCAAACTCATCACAGACTGGTCTGCCTTCAAAGCAAGGCAAAGAGGTGATGTGTTCTTATACCTTTGCTTCACTGAGGTAGGATAAGAATAAAGCTTTTCTTCTGTCTCTGCATTGCCTTTTCTGGGTTTAAGCAAGAGAGATGCTGACGTCTGGAAATTGTTTTCTTTGTTTAATGTGTCTTACATTGTGGCTTTCATTGTGGCTTAATAAAATAATTTTGTTCCTGATTTATCCTGTAATTCAGAGGGTTTTGCTTCACATGAGCTGTTTAGTTCAACAGAGTTTGTGTACCTCCTTCCCCCTCCCAAATGAGTAAAAAACTTTTTATAACACTGCCGTTATTTTAAATGCCCTTCATTTCTTTTCTGTACTTGGGTATAATGTCTGGTTGTATCGATAGCGCGTATGTGTGTTGGGGAGGGAGGAAGCCCGGGTTAGGCAATTGCAAGGGGTACCTGGGGGGAGGAGGAGGAGGAGGAGGAGGAGGAGGAGGAGGCTTACCCAGGTCTGCAGGTAGAGGACTCTGTGGTGCAGTGAGGTACCTGCTGCATTGCCCTCACCAAAAAGCGGTAGCGGCCAGCACGTAGCCCAGGTGTCAGTGGTCCAAGTCCTCTCCCCCATCAGACCGTGTGTTTTGGCATCGCGTTGCGCCCGCTGGCCCAGCTGATCCCGAGACCCGTTTCCCTTCTCGCCGATGCGGTGAGGGCACGCTGCACCCCTGCCTTCCTCCCGCTGGCGGGGAGGCAGCAGCTCTGTCTTGGCACCTGGGGGGCTCTGTGAACTAGTTAAAACCATTTGCTGCTAGAGCAGTCCTCCCCACTCGCTATTACAGACAGGCTTTGGCACTATGTAGGGTCTATGTGTTACTTAATTTTTTTAAAATCAGTAACAAAGGTGCCAGAGTTTGTTCTCTTCCAGTTTCAGTAAGTGCTGACACGATGACAGCAGCAAAGAAACTTTTGGCCGTGAAAGGAGACCTGCAGGGATCTCGTGAACACACGTGGGGGAGCGGTTCTAAGTGCCTGCAGGTTGTGACGTTACCTTGCGGAGACCAGGCTTAGGCTTTTCTTGATTCAAGTTACAAGTAATTGTGCATATGCATCTGCACATGAAGCTGTTTACTGTACCATTCTGTTCCATTTAAAATTACTGTAAACTTAAAAAAACCCTCAGGGTTTGCAAAATACATGCATAACCTAATTAATTCTGAAGATCACACAGTTAAGTATGGTACAGCATGTTTTTATTTTTAAAATGATTATTAGAAAATCAGATATTCCTGTGCCTTAAAATAATCTACGTTCTTAACTTGCATTTAACCAAAAGGACTGTTGTCACTCAGAAAATGACTCATGTCTAAGACTACCTTGCAAAAGCTAATTTTTAACCTAAGTGCCTAATCATATCTGTCTTTTTCAATCAAAGCTTAAAAGCCAAAGTGCATAACATAATGTGCTTTCTAAATCGCCTTGAGGCAAAAGGAAGGGAGGAGAAACAATAATCCTGAACTATTTTCTCCAGTTTAAACCGCATGAGCTTGCAATGGGATGTTTACATTTGGAACCTGATGTCTATGTACTGCAACTGAGAAGTCCATGCACATAAAATCCTTGTCAGCACATTCTGTTGCAGGCCGAGAGCTTAAAAAATAAAGATACAATCCTCTGTAGAAGCCTTGAGAGGTAGAGAGAAGACTGAAATCCCCCAAATAACATGAAATTCAAGTAGGTAGATGTGCTTTTCATTTCTTAGGAATCTTACAAATGCCCTGGTGGGGGAACGCATGCATAGTACTTCCTTGTTTCACAGCATGGTGTCATGTTAATGCTTTTGCAGGGTGGCTGAAGACTGCGTAGAAAACAACTGGGGGGGGGGAGCCAGACCCAAAAAACCTCTGTTCCTTAGCCAGCCAAAATCACGCAATGGTCTGATGAAGTCACTGCATTTTTTTTATTTATTTATGTTTTTCCCCTGTGTGTGTTCAGTATGCGTTCTTCACTCGGCTTGTCTGTAGAAGCAAGTTCTTTAAAGCTTTATACTCCCCAAATATTCAACCGTATACATTTATGTTGCGAATATAAACAGGTATGTTTTTACAGAAAGCTCACTCATTTTTTCTGACTGCTTCAGTAGTTTCATGCTGCCTATCTGCTCGTATCCTTTCCGACAAAACCTGTGCAGGCAGCTATTGATTATCACTGGGTGAAGAAAGCAGGCAGTGGATTAGCCGTACCCCAACTTCCCTCTCTGCCCCAGACTGGAAAGTGATACTGGGATATGCATGACGCAGACCTGAAGTCATCCGTACCAGGCAGAGCTCTGGCTAGTGATTCCCCCCCCCAAGCTCCTTCTGAAAACTGTTTACAAATATTTTCAGAGGTAATGTACTAAATCACATTTTTACAAAGCTTATGTAATTACAAGTTATAATGTACATATTCTATGTATATATTACAAGTTATATTAATTGTGGTTTTACCTGGCTGTTTCTTCGTACTTACTGACCCAAGCATGAGCACACATGGATAATCAAAACTTCACTGCAGTTTCTAGGCTTTCTCTGCTCTCCATTGTAGAGCTAACTTTTATGGTTTTCCTTGGACACATTCTCTCATTTAGTCTGCAAATTTTGCCCAGGATGATTTCAAGGACTTTAGAGCTCTAATGTTGCAAATACTACAAACGCGTTTCTACATGTCCAGAGACCTTAACAGGTGAGCTGTCTTCAGTTCGCGGGTGTCTGGAAGTCCTGCGCGTGATGCTGTGCTGCATCCCCTGTCAGTAGAAGTTTGGTGCTGTTGGGAGGTATTAGGCAGGGTGTTTGTGTGCTACATGCTTTCTCTGTTTCTAGGGGGGAGGATTAGCTTTCGTGGATTAGTTAAACGTGTCTTCTGCGCATATGCTGCCCTCTTAGTAAGTGCTTGCACTCTATGCCTGTCATATCTCGGGGCAGGGGGGGGGGGAGTGTCGTATTTTCTGCAGTCGTACAACTGCATAGCACTTGTGTAGAGCTGTCTGTTTTTTCATGGAAACCGTGGCCTTTCAGTTCATGCCGTGCAGATTTGCTCACATCGAATATCTGCATAGGAAATACTGGACAATAAGGTGGGAGGTCTCCTGTACGTTAAAGAGCTTTCTCCTGTGTAGCGTAAGTAACAATTATGTTGTTCCAGATTCAACGTGGTAATCATGGAGCAGCATTAGGCCTGCTTGCTTTGGGAAATATCACAGGGCTGAAGCATTCCTGAGGGACCACTCTGTCTCATAGACTTCTTTAGCACCTGAGCATAAAATTTAATGAAAAATTTTAAAGGTGAAGTGCTTACTTTCAAGTGACTGTGGAAACATTCGTAGCCTTTTTTGGTGAAGATGTAGAGAGGGTAAAACTCTACCCTAATTGACTCAACAAAATTTAAGCGATCCATTCTCATAATCCGAGATTACTAGAATTAAGAACTTGACGTTATCCTGTTTGCAGTATAAAGTGAAATAATAATCTGGTTAAAAGTTATGGGCCAGTTCCTCAGCATCCCAGTGGAAGGAAGGCATCTTGGCACTGGAGCAGGTAATGCAAATATTCACTCTCTGTGAACAACACCTCTGAACAGGATGAATATCACTGAAGCTGCAATTAAATCCCCAAATAGGGGAGCTAATGGCACACAGCTTTCTGCAAGTGGATAGATTTTACTCTAGGAGAGCACAAGTCTGAGAGAATATTTTCAGGGAAGCCTCATGTTTCTAACAGCCGTATGTAGATACTTATAATGCTGCAAGGCCCATCTCAAATAGCTTCCCTTTACCACCTCAGGAGGAGCTACAGCAAGCACACCTCCAAATCCAGCCCTGAGAGAAGACTGGTCCCACCACACTGTGAAATCTGAACACGAGTTCAGAGACTTCCAGACTCAGCATTTGCAATCTGACTGTCCAAAGGCAGGCTCCCTGTCCAAAAATTTTGTACAACTTGGCCCCTCAAAAGCCCGTATGACCCATAGATAAATATTTTTAAAAAGATAAACCCAATGAATTATTCTGGATGCACTTCCTAGAATCAGTTCAGTATTAGTATTAGCTCTTTGTAGTGGTTGTTCCATGTCAGAGCTGAGCTGTCAGGTCACCCATATGATATTAGAGCCACCAGCAAATCTGGGCACCAGTCTAGCCCCATAAAAACAACCGTTTCCAAACAGTCGATATCCAGATGATACCAGCCAGGATTAGAGCCGCGTCATGCTGGCCGTAAGTGTGCTTCAAGATCCCAGGATTATGAAGGTGTTGACAGTGCTCGTAGGAAGTGGGCTTCTCATGCTCTCTGCTGAGGTAGAATAGCAGAAGTTAGTGCTTCTAGAGCGTGGTTTGAAATGTATCTGTGATAGGTGTCCCAAATCTCCCTTAGGAGCCTATTGCTGTTTGATACGAAGCTAGGAAGAGTAGGCTTCTGTATAATTTATCTGCAGGGTTTATATCACTACTGCTGGGAGATGACTGAAATAGATGCCTGTTTAGGACAGCTTTTTTAACTCCATCCGTTTGCTCTTGTTTGTAGCCCCCCGCAGTATTGACATTAATTCCTTATTTTACGTGGTGCTTACAGCTTTCAAATATAGAAAAATGATTGTACCTCCCTTTGTTTTTGGAGGAGGAAGTTAATTACAAAATCACTTGAGAAGAGCAAGACTGAATGTCCTCTGAGCCAGTTTGCTGCAGGGAAAAGCTAGCCTGGTGATCAGCTGTTTTGGATCGCCAGGAGATATATTCCCATTTGAGATAATTTTCTTTGACAAAACTGTTTTCCATTAAAATTAAGCATAATACTTTACACATGCTGTATTAGACTCCTGGAGACTTTTTGTAAATGAGCTTGGTACTTCTTGGCGAACCACTTTCTATAAAATGCCAGCTGAAACCCACAGCTTTGTGAAGGCCTTTGGTATGTCTCCATGTGTCCTGGCAGACATGGAACCTCTCTCCATGTTGTTCATCCATTCCCTGGGCTCATTTCAAATCTTTTCCTGTTTGTGCTCCTTGTCACTGTCTCTCTCACTGTTTTCCCCTGACACATACTTTTTTTGCCTTTTCACATATTGGTTTGCCTTCACGTTTTTCTTAGTTCTGCTTTTTTTCTGTTGGTTCTTTTTTGTTTTTCTTAGAGAGGGTATTTGTGTTGCTTGTTTGGGTTTGATTTGGTTGGGTTTGCATTTTTTTCATACCGATTGTCCTCTTACTGTTTGTTTTTGTTATTAGTGTTTTGGGGGTTTTTTTGGTTGGTTGGTTGGGTTTTTTACCATACTAGTTGCCACCCTATATTGTGTTCAGTCTAGGCAGAGCCCTGCTCTGATTCAGCACCTGAGGAACAGCAAATACTGTCTTTTCTGAACAAAGAGCTTGGGCTGCTGTCCCAATATATTGTGAAGCTTGTGTAGAAAATTGGAGAACAGGAGGCAACGATAAGCAGGTTTAGAAGGACAGAAGGGCTGGAACCTAAGAGCCAAATAAAATGTCAGCCTCATTAGCATGACTATTCTTTCTGCATCTGCTAGGAAAATAGTTTGTTCTGTAGCTGTGGAATCTGAGGTCAAAAAACCATAATGAAGAAGAATTAGGTAGGCGATACTGGTCAGAGTTGTCACAAACTCTCCGCAGTTTCATGCAGGCAACACTGCTTTGGTTTATGCTTAATGTTTTTGAGGTTATTGCCATAAAAATTCTTTATTTTAGATGAGTGAGGGAAAATGCATTAAGATGAAGACTGCTCTGCCCACAGGAGAAGGAAAGAATACCTTCTAATTTCTTATTGTCCCTTGTTCCCATAGAAACACCTGCAGTGTTTGATTTCTAACCGATGTCATTTAGATAACGAACTCTTACAGAAATAGATGGGGGGAAATTCCTGATCCCATTTCAGTTAAATCACGGTAGTCCAATTTCTACCCATAGACTTCTTTTTGTTTTTGTATGATGCTGAGTGTTGATAATAATTGTCCTGTTTTTCTCTCTGTGTCTTTTATGTTGACCACCAGGTCAGCTTAAGTATAAGAAGTTCTTTCTAACTGGTCACACTGAAATTGCTGTTGAGCCACAGACAGAATTTCCTGATTTTCCTTGATAACACAGAATTTGTGATGTGGATTTCAGAAATGTCTTGGCAAAAATTGGATAACCTTCTGCTTCAGCATGCTTCATGACATTTACTTAGTTTACATTTCTAATAACAATAATAGACTCTGAACCATTCTGATTAATATATTATGGTAAAACTCTGGCTATGCAAACAACGTTTGTGAAGCTTACATCAGTACTCAATGTCCCATGGTGAAGTTGTTACTGCAACTAATCATTGCACTACTGTCACCAGCAACAGTTCTGCAAACAATCTGAACGGTCTTGTGTAAGAAAAATATGACTTTATTTTCCTTTTTGCCTAAAAAGCAACATGAGTCAATCATTTTTTATTAGTACGGAGATTTATATGTTAGCATACCACAACCTAATTTATTTGTGACAAACTTTTAGGCCTGAATTCTCCATTTGCTTTCCTTAAAGCTCAATCAGATGAGCATTCAGGTAATTCTTTCTCTGCAGTTTGAATTCTGCCTCTTCTTTTTCAGCTTCTGTCTCTGTTCTTATTCCTTCCAATTCTCCATTCCGTGCTTCTGCTGCTTGCTGGGGCTCCTGCCCTTTGACTCTCTTCCAGGCTCTGCTCCATTCCCCCTCTAGCATTTCTCTTTCTGCTCCTTCTGTTCTTCACCTGCTCCTCAAGGCTATTTCTGTGTCCAAGTGTCCCACTCTCATACTGGTCTTTATTTTTTCCCTGAAGTTCTGCATTGTGAAAAAATGAACTCGGTCAGACTACTGAGGTGTGGTACTTCAGCAGTGCTTGTGCACACGTTGGCATTCTTTGCGACAGCAATAGCAATTTTCTGTTGTTTGTGGAACAACGCAATGTGGGTGTTGAAGGTGACAGTACAATGGAGAGACTTACCAGAGCAGAAGTGCCATGTCAGATTTCAACATGATAATCTCATTTCCTGAACTTAAGGTAAAATGTTCAAATTGTAATTTAATATATGTTATAGTGAGGGTGGATGATAGGCTTGTGCTTGTCCCGATGCTCCTCTTGTGAGTTTGGTTGCTGAATGGTATCACCTCTGCTGAGAAGGGAAGTAGTGAGGAAAAGGAGGATGGGTTTAGGCTATGTGCTTCATTTCAGTCCCAAGAGGGAGAAGAAGTGAGATGGATGTGATATGGGTTCACTGATTTTTTTGACATTTTGCTTCAAGATCAGGTTGTGATGAAAGAAACTTTATACATCTGGGAATTACTATGTGCTTTCAGCTGTCACATGATAGCATGAAAATTGCTGCACAGAAACTTGTTCATTGTCAAAGATTTAAGTCTCGCTCAAGATCATACAGGAATCTATGTCTTAGCACTCCTGAAACCTGTGCTGGTACCCTGCTCATGCCAGGCTAGTCTGGTTTTCCACAGGGACAGTATAGGGGAAAAAGGGAATTCTAGTACTAATAGATAATAATAAATACTTTCAAATACACAAGGTAAAGAAGAAAACTTATAATCTCCTAGGTTCTAAACCAGATAGAAGTCCTCAGAGAAATTTTAACAAAGAAAAAATTATCATATTGTTGCAGAATGTGGAGTAATATTTAGTATATTTGCGAAATAACTTTGATGTCATTGCTGCTTGTCATTGCCTGTCTAAAAATTCCCAGTTGTTTGCTTACCAGGGCGTACCATGACGTCTGGTTAGGTTTTGATGTGCTCTGATTGCAGTACACTGCGGGCTAAGTAACTCGCAATTGATGTGGAGTTTCTCCTTCACTGTTGTCAAACATATGTCCTCTTTGCTTTATAGACTCCAGGGGAAAAACATCTTCTGGGGCCACACTGTTAGTACTTAACATCTTTCTTTTGAACTGCATTTTTAGAAACATCTGTGAGCCCGCAAATAGGTTTTATACCTCGGGTATGGCTTTGTGAGTACTTCACTGCATTCTTGGGTACTAGCGCTGCACAATCTAGAGATGTTTTCTTGTACTAGAAAGCACGGGAGAGGGTGCAGCTTTGAGCATTTAAGAAATAATAAATGCCAGAATTTTGGTTGGCTGCATTTATGCATTATGCCGGAGACTTTTAGTTATATGTTCACATACAGTGTTTTTCATTGAATTATCTTTGTTTCTTTTTATTTTCCTTGTGAAGCATTTTTGTTCTGTCTCCTAGTTAGTGTATATGATTCAAACCATACTCCAAAGAAAAAAAACAAAGAAGTATTTCTTGATATATGTATTTTTATGGCAATCACTACAACTTCTGCTAATGTCCAGATGGCAAATAATTACTCTCCACAGAAACTGAGTTGAGATGATATTATTTCCCTTGCTGATGAAGTCTGTTCTTATTACTTTGTAGATAAGGGGCTGAGGCTCATCATGAAAGAGAGAAATGCTCATTAGCTTAGGGTGCTGAATGTGAAGTGCCAAGGGCATGATTTTTTTCCATGTCTTTAGCACATTATCGCATTTCGTATAATCAGAATAAGGCTTGAATTGCCATTGACCACAACCATGAATGCCATAACTTTGATTAATCGGGGTTTGTAAGCTGGGTGCTTGGACAGTGACATGCGCCCACTGAAGTCACTTCCTTGGCAGCACTGAAGGCACAGGTGGGTATGTAATAAAGTACCTCAAATTACAATTCAAATTCTTTAATCCCGAGACCAACATTTCTCCTCCTGCAGCTTCAAACTGTGTTTCTGTACAGCTTCCCCTCTGCGCTGAGGCTGGGGAGAGGCCATGCGGAGCTGATATTTATTGCAGAGGTGTCTGTCCTAAGTGTACACTGAGGATAAAAATTCTGTGTGGTCTGGAACTAAAACCCAGATTGTATTGCATAAGCACAAAAGCGCTGAGTGTATTTTACAGACGCAGCCTTAATCCTGGCACTACTTTAGGTCTGATGGCTTGATATTGCAAACTCGACAGTCTTCTGATATAATTGCATTATATGTCAATAGCTAAATATTTTAAAAGACAATATAAAATCCAGAAATTTCATCCTCTGGTATTGAGAAAAATGTTGGCTGTATATGTAGGACAGATATTTAAGAGCTTCAACTTTCTTCTTCCTGGGCTTGAGCGTAGTGTGGAGTCAGCCTGGTAGCCGTGGTTGTCATTCCAGGGCTGGTAGACAAGTCAGAAGGGGGAAGTGCATCTTTTGCTACGGAGCTCCTTAATAATCTGTTGAGGGTAATTTAATGGAAGAAAGTGTTCGCTACAGCCGCAGACCTTTCTACCTTGCCATTAGGGTAATTCTTCCTTCTTTGCAATGTGATGCGGCTGCTAGCCATGGGATCCCAGCAGGGAGGGTCTCTGCTCTTCTACCGTCACAGTGACCCCCTTGAGCTATAAGAGGGGCAAATGCAGGAAAAAAAAAAATCCACATCTATCGCTGAGAGGAAAAAAAAAAAAAGAAAAAAAGTTAGGCAGCCTATAACTTTAGGTAATCATATTTTTTCTTTTACAATAATCTCTATCTCTCTAGATACAGATATGTAGATAGCATACATCTTCAAAATTGAGTAGGGCTTTTCTGTGGCTAAGATGTTCTAAAATAGCCAGAAATATTTAACGTTCTCCCTCTGAATTTCAAGCAAAGTTGCTTTTAAATTTGTCAAAGCAGATGTCCCAAGTCAGAAATGGCATTTTAAATTTTGAGGCACCTCTGTTTGTATGTGCAGGGCTAGTGATTTTATAGCATGTTCACTGATGTGGTTAATACTTTAAAGCTGCTTTTTAAAAAGAAAAATCAATGTTGATTAGCTATTATGTGAGCACAAATTCTATCTTTACAGTTTCAGTGTTATGAGTAAATCCAATTAAATTGTGAAAATGTTTTCAATCCACCTCATTAACACAGTTTTTAGTAAAAGACATAGGATAATTGCAATTGGTCAAGTCCAAAAAAACCAAAAAAATCTTCTCCTATCCTGTTTTAAATGCCATGGATAAAGCAACTAGTACTTTCCTCGTGTGCCCTTGAAAATAGCCCAGGCACTGCCTTGTTTCAGAAGCATTGCCAGAAGGTCTGGCTGGTGAGCCAAGGTTATGGGAATGCAAATTTTGAATCAGCAATGCCTGCTAAATGCTGCTGGAGTGCCGTTGGCAGGAAGATGTCACAGCGTGGCGTCCTACGATGCCTGTGGCTTTGTGGGGATTTGTCACCTGCGCTTTGCTGTCCCAGGGCAAGAACAAGAATTGCATTTAATGCATAATCTCAGGAAAGGGCCTGACCCTGTTGGCTCTGCCTGTTGGGCTTCAGCATACACCTTACTCTGACTTCAGCTGAAGGAAAACCATCAGTTAAATTTTTTCCATGCTTTAAAATAATTTCTTTCAGTAACTGTAGATTTTTTTTCTAGGTTGAGACATATCACGGGCTTAATATACTCTGAAGCCAAAGACAGAGAATTGCAGAGCTCAGGAAACAGTACTAAGGATAATCCTCCAGTCATTGTTTATCACTTAAAAGTGTAACTTGAATGTATCATTTAAATGTTTTTACATGTAATCATACTTATGATTGTGTACTAAATATACTGACACTCAGAAGGTGGAGGCAGCCCTTTGCATAAAGAGAAGCATGGAGAGCAAGATGGTAGGTTCAGTCAGTCTACATGGCAGTTTTAAGGCAGTGAGTACCTAATTTTGTGTCAATGAAATTAGGGACTTGTATATCCTTCAGTGGAAATCGGTAAAATGCTCGTTTTCCCACAAAGACCATTTCCTTTCAGCATAAGCAGGCACTTATTAGTTGATCTAGGAGAAGTCAGGCTTGCAACCTTCGATACCTATACAAAGGGTCACTTCTGTGTTGAATTTCATGCTTTGGGAAAGTCTGGAGAAGTTTTCCTTGCCCTTCACATGACAGGTTTGACACACCACTAATATTATACCCTGTTAAGTGTCAGATGCTGAGCACTTTGGTGCAATGTTAATCCTTCTGGGTTTAGTATTGCTATTTTGCTGAGCAAGCTCAGACTGCAAGTGCGATAAAATAATTCAGAGGCAGGTGCTTTCGATAAATGGAGTCATGCGAGAGACATTGCAGATCATCTGATCTCGTAGAAGAACATCAGTAGGAATTGATGTAATTGAAAATCTTTGAAAGAGTGAAATAGAATCTAGTGCTGCAGTTTGTCAGGAAATCAATTATAAGTAAAAATGCATGCTTTCCATTTTCATTCTGCTCGTGCACCAGGGTATTGCCTGGCTCAGGCAGAAGCTGCTGTTCAGCTTGTAGTCAGCTGCATCCCTGAGGCTGGAATTTGCAGCCTGCAGTTACACCTGTCTGGTTGATTTTAGAATAAATTGACAAAAAAGTTTAACATTCAAAGCCCGACTTGGTGTAATATTTTTTATTGCAGTCACATCTTCCTTAATGGATTGGCATCAGTTTTTATAAAGCACATCTTATTATTTTGGAAGTTTAAGTAAATGGTCCGTACAATTAACAGTAGCAGGGAATGGGTGAGAGCAAATTAGGTTTGTTCCAATTCCTGCTTATCACATTAAGCGCATCCTAGTTTCACTCTTTTGCTTCATTTGTCTCCTTTATACAAAGACAGTAAGGATTTGAGACAGGAGATTTTTGTTTCTTAAAAGCATGTAATGTCTAATACCTGGGATTGTGGGATCCTGAATGCTGTTGAGAACCAAATAAATTTTTGTGCCCTGTGCAGATTTCTAAGCTCCTAGAATGTTTTAGACTGTTTGGGGTAATTTCAAAGTTTTGACAGAGAAATCTCCACTGCTTACTGAAAGCCCTGAATAGTACAGAGGCCAGCCCAGCAGCCTGTGCAGTGGGGACAGGGATCAAGCCACTCCGTGTCTGGCTTGGACCACGGATGGTTTCCTTAACTAGAAATTATTTGTGGAGCTGAGATATGAAATATCTCTTGTTTCCATGCAAATTTTTCACTAATTCTGATTCCTGGTGTTTGAAGAGGAACGACGCTGCTAATGCCGTAGCAGTGAATGGCAGTAACAAGTGGAAGTGTGAATAATGAGAAATAGCAGGGTCAAGAGTTTTCTCAGCACAGTTTGCAGTTTGTGAGCAGCGTGGATGTGTGGAGCCGGGAGCGGGGTCTTACTGAGGACAGTAAGGAATCAGGTAGGTGGGAAACAGGCAGAGTTTCTTTAATTTCTCTTGCCCATGCTGGAAGGATAACTTATGGCTGTTAATTAGCCCTTACTCATGGTGATGACTGGGTCTTTCTTTCAGAAGCATACTCAAGCCAGCACAGAGAAATAATTAGGTTATTACAGTCAAATAAGTGGTCTACATCTTCATGTTATAATCATGGAAGACCCATGGATTTTATGGGCTCTAAATTCTATATTGAGTTTGAAGGCTAAATTACTAGAAATTAATAATGCCTTGCTTAAAGTTTATGGAATGATCAACTAAGAAAAGAAAACAAATAAATGCTGTTTTACTTTACTAATAGTATTATTTCAGCATCATTGGATAGGAAGAGCCCTGAATAATAAACAGATTAATCTGACAATTAAATTTTAATGCATTTGCAGACAGAAAAAGCTCCTCGATTCTAGCTAGCCGATTCCCTGGAAGGAATTCCCATAGCTGACTGTGTTAGGGTTTCCAGGAGATTAAGACGGGGCAATGCCTAGTTCAAGGTCGAAGTGGCGAGTGTTTCTTGCCGCGGTTAAATCCGTGAGCAGCCAGGGACTGCCTGGTTTGTAACAGCGGAGTCTCTGAGGAGCCTTTATGAGGACTATAGTGTTTAGGAAATTGCAAACAAATGAAAGAGCTGCTTCTGCTATGACACGAAACTGAGGAGAAAGGTGTCCATCCCTAGAGCTCACTGATGCTGACCGTGCACAGGTGAGACAGTCCTGTTATTTGTTGACAACCCACAGGTGAAGCTACTTTAGCATCAGCAAAAGTGCCATTCAAACTGGGCAGGCTCACTGCTGATTTGATCCTCTGTAAACCACCGTTCAAGTTGCACAGAGTTAATTTGAACAGAATTTAAGTAGTCTCATGAGGAGAATAAGCGGTTTTTTGGGGTTTTTTTTGTTTTTTTTTTTAAACCTCCTCTCCCTGCC
>JAOBAS010000060.1:15768184-15778416 GCA_025311575.1 Elanoides forficatus
AGAGAGAGGTTTTCAGAGGCAGAAAGAAGAGAAGGAGCAGAGGCTGGCTTAAAAAGACCTATTTAGGGTAATGAGAGTATTGGCAGGGTGGCTTGCCTGTCTTACAGAGCAGGCAGAGGAGTTAATTTGACCTTAATGTGTTAAAGACGCATTATGGTTCATCAAGACAGTACAGGACTGTTTTACTAGGAAAAGGGGGAAAAAAAATTAGCACCTTTACAGAGGAAGAAGAGGAGGAGCCAGGAAATTGTTGACCAGTTAATTTAGCATCAATCCCTGGCGGGGGGGAAGTTACTAAGCAAGTAAGCTTTTGATACATATTTAGAAGATAACAAGGAGATGAGCAGCAGCCATCAGATTATGTCAAGAAGAAATTATGTGAAAGCCATCTGATTTTCTCCTGTGACAGAGTAACACATTTTCTGGATATGGGAGAAATAGTAGTTGACATATTTCCTGGCTTTGGTAGTGGTTCTTGACAAAGTCTTTCATGACACTCTCATTTGCAAACTACTGAAGACTGATACTCATGAAACTCTTACAAAGTGGGTACAGCATTGTCCTGAAAAAACAGGCACAGGATAGATATTAAACCTGTTACCCTGAAAGGCTGTGTAGTACGGGACATTTTAGGGAGGTCACCTGGTGTTGGATACTATACAATAATTTTTTGGAAACTGGGGTGATAGAATATGATGTACTCTGACTACATTTAAATGACACAAACCTGTCAGACACGCTGCAGGTATGTCGAAGGGCAGGATTCACACTCAAAACGGTCATGATAAACTGGAAAAAATGGTCTGGAAAAAAATGGGATACTCTTCAGTTGGGATGACCACATTTAGGCAGAAAAAAATCAGTTGCAAGTGTGGAGAATGGGGAACAAGAAGTACCTGTTTTCTGGAAAAAGATCTGGGGGTGGGGGAGTTACAGCGAATAAAAAACCTGAGTGTGAGCCAATAATGTTGTACTGCTGCAAAACAGGCAATACACTGGGCTGTAGGAGGAGGGCGGCTGTCTGGGAGATACCTGGAGAAATCCTCCTTCTGCTGCTGGCACGAGGAAAGACCTCAGCTGCGGTATTTTGCCTAGTTTGCGGCAGTACCCGTCTAGGAGGAGGTGGAAAAGCTGGGGAAGGACGTTTTGGGAGAGAGCGGGAGGAGCCGGCGAGAGCTGGAGGACGAGGTGTGCCGGAGCACAGGCGAGGAGCCGCTGGTGCCCAGCCGGCGGGGAAAAGGCTGGGAGGGTGCCTTCCTCCCTTCGGCTATATCCTCACAGGTGGTGGCAGACGGGGGAGGAACAGTCTGTTCTCTCCGTCCACAGCGAGCAGATCAAGAAGAGACCTTAACCTGCAGCACAGGAGCTTTGGACACGAAGGAAAACTTAGATTGTGAGGAGAGTGAGACGCTGGAGGAGAGTGCCCGGGAAGGGGGCAGGGGCCTGCGTAACCTCTCCGGCAAGCTTTCCGGGGGGGGTTAAAGTGGCTTGTGTCCCGCGTGACTCCGGTCCCCCAGTATAGAAGGTAGAGGAGAGGCTGGGTGACCTTGCAAGCTCCTTTCCGCCCAGTTTCCCATGCTGCTGTGACGCTTGCCCCGGCGAAGCGGGGTTTGTCCTTCCCCGCAGAGCCGAGTTGCCGGCTGAGCGCTGGGGTGAGACGCGAGCGTCGCCCCACCTGGGGCTCTCGGGGCCATTGCGGCACCAGCTTTTGGGCACCGTTTTAATGGCATTAGAGGCGTTGCCTGCTCCTGTTAAGCAAACGAGGTCTTGGAGCATCTTGTAAAGCTGCTCTGCAGCACCATGAATCAGGCTGGGCTCTGAGCTCTTGAATCCAGACGAGTCGTCGGGCTCTGAGCTAGGTCCTTTCATGCCGGTGACCCTCGCGAGGCTTTGGGTCTGTTAGGATTAGGACTTGAATTCCCGCAAACGTTTCAGGTTCACAAGGCTGTGTGTGAGACTTCTTTAGGATGCGTGTCTCCAGGTAATACTTTAAAAGAGCCCCAGTTACTATGTAACCTCATTTCACATAATGAGATTTATCTTTCTTATGTCTTCTTAAATGTCTCTTGCTCCATCTGAGAACAGCTGCGGGCTTAGGAAATTGTATTTTCCTGAAGTATTACAGTGGAACATCTCGGTGAGAGCTTGGCTGCACCCCCAGTCACTTGCACCTTGTTGCTAAACCACTGTACCACAATCTGCTGTTACGTGAGCAAATATCGCTCAGTGGTTCAAAAGGGCTTGTATGGTTTAGAGTGGTCATATTTTAACGGACAGTTTCAAAAAGGTCATCATCTAATAAAAGCCGGTCGTAGCGTATCCTCAGTAAAACTGAATAGGTTTAAGCAAAATTATTAACAATGCTTATGTACTTTAACCAAGAAGGGGGATGCATTCTAAGGATATAAAGGTGGTAAATGACATAAAACCTAGTGCAATGAACTTGCGATGACATTTTAATTCAGATTTGTGGTGAGAAAAAAAGATGAGCTCACTTGCTATCTCTTCCCTCCCTTCAACTCTTGTATAGGCTCAGTATCTACTATTAACTCTGGCTTGCTATTGTTAATCTGAAGGAAAGTTTCATAACATGCATAGAATTAGATAAGCAACGCACTGACACTTTCAAGAACTGTATAGCAAAATCATGCTAGAGGCAATCCAGGTGATAATTATGTAGTCAAAAATCACTCCAGTCAAATTAAAATAAATCTTCCTCGCTGAGGCAACTGATAACTGAAGAAGGCTCCGTTAGTTCATTGTGTTTCATAGCCTCCAGGTGACAGTATTTTTCACAAGGAAATTTGAACTTTGTTGGAAAGGATTTGGGAGCAGCTATTTTTATTCCATTTACAGTAGATACAGCTGTGCTAGAGAAAAAGATGTGCTTGAGAAGGGATGTCATAATAAAAATTATTTCTTCCTGGAGTTTTTAGTACCAAATGAGTAGCTTTTTATTACGTCATTTTAAACCCTACATCTGTAAGTCAAAGAAAACACTAAAAGACAGAAAAGTTGGTTTGGTTGTGGTTTTGGTTTTGTTTTGTTTTGTTTTTTAAATAAAGGCCATAGGCTAAGGTGACTTCAGACTAATAATAATAAAAAAAGAGGTTAATGTATAACAAGACAGCAATTGTCTGTCTGTCTTATGCCGGGAAAATGTGGATTTATTAAAACATAATTTTTGCGATGACAGTTTGGCACTCAGCCAGATCAACCTGGACTTCCACAGTCAAAAGCAAAGAAAAATAAGATGTTTGTATCTTCGCTGAGAGTCGCAACGCACATACTGCACTATATCACAATATCTTTGAGGGCTTTCCGTGTTGCTATTGGGTTCCTGTAAAAATATTAGGTGAGCGTTCAACTGCTCCACATGCGTGACTAGTATCACCAACGATGTGATCGGGGGATTTGTAGCCCATATTGCACTGATATCACAGCTTTCATGTGGTAAAATAAAGCACTGAATGAAAATCGTAATGAAATTGAATGTGGATGGATAACATTCATCGTTGTGGTAGGACAGGAACCAGATCACCATGAGACTGACTGAGGCTTAGTCATTTTATACTGAAATTAGTATTCCTGAGGTCATTTCATTTCCTGGCATTTTACACCTTTTATCTTATTCACCTCTGATTAATGTGTAGATAGATATATTCCCCTCAGTTTATTCTAAAGAGGAAAGCTTTTCCACATTTATACAATAAAAATAAGAAATTCATGATGTAGTATGACTGCAAACACAAAAGTCAGTATACTTTGGGAGTTACTATAAACAGAAGATAAAAAAGAGTGATCTCTTTTTCATGACTTTCTCACAAAGAAACATGTATTTTGAAAATAAGTAATGAGCTATCTTTCTCGGCCACAGAATGTAGTAGCTGATTCTTTGGTTGTTTACTTGCTAACTAGCTCACCGTTAGGAAAGCAGAAAACAGGGTTAGGAAATAAATCACAGAAAATGTGTGACCAGCAAAATAAAAGCTGTACTGAGACTGAAAGTTTCACTTTGAAGAGAAAGGTATAAAGATTCACCTAGGCTCTGGATTATCAGAACATGCTAATATTAGATTTGCTGTTGTGCTTCTAAGGTGTGAATGAAGAGTTGACGTTATGGAAATGTGGGATCGCGATGAGTTTTCACGGTGGTGCTTTTAAATGCACTCTCTAGTTTTGCGGTTTTGGCAGACCGTGCAATGTTTATCTACGTTATCTGTGGCCCGTAGCGTGTTGTCGCTTTCCGCCTCACAGCACGCGCTTCAGACCCTTCCTGCGCATCCCTCCTAACCCCGCCGGTCAACGGTTGAGTTGAAGCTTGACTTTATTCACTCCGCCTGTCCGCTTGCCTCCCTGAATTCTCTTAGTCTTTATAGTTTTTATTAGCTTAGGTGAGCTCATTTACACACTGTGTATTTTTCTGCCTTGAACTTACTTTTGTTTTAGTCGTTTGCTCAAGAGCCGTGTGTTGAATGTACCCATGTCATTAGAAAAAGTCTGCTTTGCCAAGTGCCACGCGAGTTAACAACCTCACGGGTAATCTTCAGCTCTGGTATGCTGTGTAGTTTTGTTTGGAAGTGTTGCTTTACCTTCCTTGTCATTATTTTTGCAACTTTTTTTGAAACAGATTGCCCTGAGGGAATTGTGCAATATTACTACATTTTACTGATGCCTGGAAGACCTTCCTTCTTGCCGTACTGTTCCCTAGGGAAATCAGCAATGTTAATGTTCTTAGATTTAGAATATCATTATGACTGGATTTTGCAGAGATGGCAAGTATGACTGCTACTGTAGTAATACTTACGATGACGGATGACTTGTTAAATATATATATGGGAGGAGGGTTTCAAATGTATATAAAAATGCACACATAGAAAGAAAGAAGCAGAAAAATCCTTGTTCTGCATCATGTTTGCTTTGGTTTGGTTTTCTGATTAATTTCCTGTGGGTAGGACAGAGACTTCTAATAGATTATTTTTATTCTCTAATCAGTTGGTTTTTTGTTTTGTTTGGGAGGGTTTTTTTTGTTTTTTTTGTTTATTTGTTTTTTTTTACCAGCTGGGTCTTTATCGCTTTCATTTAAAGAAACGTCAGTAGTGCAGGTTTTCTCTGGCAGCCAGATATGCGAACCTTGCCAGTTGTTTGAAGATGACTCCTGAATCAAACACGTTGTGGCTGGAGTTCCCTGGAGCACCACAGCCAGGGAAATGTCTGATAATGGCGTTTGTAATGTTATAATATCTTAAATGTTGCTGATTCAAGTAATGACTATGAAACATTTTTAGTTGGTTGTAAGAGACTTCAATGATTTTTGCCCATAACACCAGAGACCGCTGTGGCATTTTGCTGAAGAACAAGGGAGGTGCAGTCTCAGCCCCTGGGAACGAACTGAACAGAGAAGGCAGAGATGAGGGAGGGTGACTGTGGTGTGGAAGCCATGAATGAAAACTGCTGAAATTTGCCTGATGCCTTGTTGATCCAGGATTGATTTTCTAGGAAAGAGAGATGGTTCGCAGTGAAGGGGCAAACCGAAAATACATGTTTCCAAGGTAGTTTGGGGCAAAGTAAAAGGTGCAAGGCAGGAGGAGATTAGTCATAACTGGATGGCAGAGGCTGTTACATGCACGTGGGGAAGGAGAAAAGAGAGCAGATGCTGCAGTTGGGAGAGAAAAATGAAAGTCTCTGGGAGAAAAGAGAGCAGATGCTGCAGTTGGGAGAGAAAAATGAAAGTCTCTGTGTAGAGTGAACACCAAGGCAGCAACATTTGCACACAGTAAAGAATTATTTAGGTAAGGCAAAACTAGAAAAGACTCTACGAGTCTCTAATGGGACACAACAAAATGAAGTTAATGGACAGCATAATGGTAGATGGAATTCAAAGCAGACAAACCCCAAATTAGGTATATATTAGGTGAAATAATTTGAATTATTTGCAAGAAATGATGTGCTAAGTCAACTATAATTATTTTTTTAAAGTACTTTAAAGCAAACCTGGTTTTCTTGGGTTTTAACTTCTTTTGCTTTTTAAATGAGAATTTTAGCCTTACCATGGGGATACCAGAGGAACCTTGGCCTTAAAATCCCAAGTGGAAGTTGGTGTTTAAATGAAGAGTCTGTGCTGAATTACAGAAATGTGGCCTGCTAGAATAACTGATGCATTAGGCAATCCCAGATGCAGGCTGGTACGCAACATACAGAAACCTGTAGGCCTGAACTTAAACAGTAAGCTGCTGTAGAATCCTTGTCCAAAAGAAGTATTTGTTAAGCTTGTGTTTGCGTCTTCCAACCAGTGTAAGCCAGCAGCTAGTAACCAGAATGACAGCATTGGGATGAGAGTCCTAGACTCCTGCAGCTGGAATCCGTAAGTGCGTATTATAGTAATCCTTTTATCTATACCTTTTGTCTGTGGTTGTGGAGAAGGTATTCTGGTGGAGAAATTAATTTACTGACTTCAGTCAACAGCAATGCACTGGAAAGAAAATAACAGTGGTCTCTGATCTTCTCTGCTTTCTGCTGCAGCCTGAAGTAGAAATATACTGTATATAGATTCACTACGTAAGGATTTCCCTGCACTCCAGGAGAGCAGGAAAGTGCTGCCAGTGTGGGCCACACAGGCTGCGGAACAGACTTTTGTCCTCTGGTATACCAGTCCCAGCAGTGCTATTTCCCAGCTGTTAGAGGAGAAGCAGGGGTTTGCTTTCATTAAATACTATACCTAAATACCATTTGGCACACTGGAATATTTGTGAATGACATACAGTTTACCACCTGCTGGAACAATTTTTCTGAATACTGATTTTAAAATGTAATTAATAGATAATTTTAGTTGTTGCAATTACATGAAGATGTTTTTGTTTTGTTTGGGAGTAAATTGTTTTCACTATGAAACCTGCCTTTGTGGTTTTGGCATTTAGGTGTTTTTTTGTACCTGGATGTAAGACCTAGCAGTGGATTAAATCCACAGCATATTTCAGTGCTACTTTCACAATGACAACTTCATTTCCAGCAGAATCTAAAAACCTTCCTAGAATTACATGATGTCCTGTAAATAAGCCATCTCTGGAAGGCTTTAGAGAATTAAATAACCGCAGCAGCGTACAGTACAGCAAATAGCGCTGCAAAGACATTGTATTGCAGTTGAACAAATGAAAACAAATTAATTAAAAGATCAAAGATAGAGGAGATGGAGGAAGGTGTATTTTCAGGGAACTGGAAGGGGACAGAGAGTAAGTGAAATGGGGGACTTTTTTAAAAAAGAAGGGAAATCTTTGAGCGGCAGGTGAGATTGGGCGGAGGGGGAGCGGCGGAGGAGCCTGCGGAGCTGCAGAGGTGATGCAGCGTGGGCTGAAGCGGAGCAAAGCGAGGGGCTGAGCGGCTGCAGGGCTGCCGGCGGAGCTGCCCTGGGAGCTGCTGAGGGCTGCGGCAGGCAGCAGCCAGCTTCGCTGCCTCTCTGCTTCTGCCGGGCTCCTGGGAAAGGCAGCCTGTGGGCAAGGCAAGGGGGCCGGGAAGCGGCAGCGGTTGAGGTTGAGGTGTCTTCTCGGAAGTGAGGTTGTTACCCCAGCCCTTCATCCCCTGGGCAGCAGCAGAGCGGCAGACCCCGGCTCTCCCCGTTTTGGCACTGGTTTGGCTCTCCCTTGGCCCAGCCCGAGGTCACGTCGGGGATGGATGGCGTCGGGGATGGCGTCGGGCCGGAGCCAGGGCTGCCCGGTGCTGCCGCTGCGATGCCTCCGCTACGCGGGGCGGCTTGTTTCTGGTCGGCAGCGGTCACCGAGTCCCCCCAGAACGACTCGTTTCGCTTTTTAAACAGCGCGACTCGGGACTGGGCTGGTTAACCGGAGGTGGCATCGTTAACGGTTGGAGCAGAGCCTCTTCTGGGAAAGGTGGCTACTTGCTACAATGGTCATTTGCCCCTGATTTACTACTTTCTTTTTTCCTTGTGAAAACCACAGGTCAATATTATTATACCATTAGCATGAAGTAGGTCAGTATGAAACCGTAAATGTCTGCATTCAGAGCAAATTACAGTGTCAGTGGTGCTACATGATCTATTACAACGTGACACTGCTTATTGCATAACTGCTGAGCAAAAATGACTCTTCAGGAGTGAAAAATGATTAACGAGCTCTCCGCCAAGTGAAACTTCCTAACAAAACATATACGATAATTGCCAGGGATTTTGCTTTTGTCAGAGGTTTCCCCTTACTTGTGGGGAGGGAATCTCCTCCTCCCAGCTTAGCAGGTGGGTGACTCTCACAGGGAGATGTGTAAGTGAGACACATTATCACATATTCACCTTCATCGTTGTTGCTTGTTTCCTAAGTAGTTTTGCAGTAAGTTTTCTGTTTCTTGTGATTCCAGGTAAACCTGGTGAGGAAAATCTGTGGTGACTGGCATCTACATCTGTACTTTGCTGCAGTGCTGTGTATTGTTATTAATAATAAATGTAATATTTAATATGAGAAAGTTTATTCTTACTGTGACATTATACGCTGCAACTTGTTGTGTTTAGTATAAAATCACCGTAGCTCCAGAATTGCTAGGTACATGAGTAAAGTTTAAAGCAGATTGCATACTTTCTATTGGCTTTGATAATGGATTAGCAAACATAAAAGCAGGGAAGGAAAACTTTTTTTTTTTTTTTTTTTTTTAAAAACCTGTGGAGGAAAAGTTAGAACTAGACAGCACGAAGAATGACTAATTACAGAAGTGAAATGCTGAAGGGGACACCCCCACCCCATTTTGGAAAACTTAAGCTCACTTTTTTTAATAACTTCAATATTCCTTGTATTGAGTGTGTAGAAATAATGCTTTAATCTTTCCCATTAATCTTTCCCAGCAAGAAAAAGAAAACTGTTATGTTTTGCGAGTTATGTAACAGCGCACATCTGAATTAGCTGTTTGCAGAGGTGTTGGAATTACAGCTACAGTGCTAGCCGTGGACACGTCTATAGACTGATCAGTCCTCAACCTGCTTTCTCCGTAGGATCTGTTCCTCCCTCCAGTTGTTACGCAGGTTGCTACAGGTTTCTGTTTTCATTTTCGTCACTGCAGGACAGGGTTGGTTTGGGGTTTTTTTTTGTTTGTTTTTCAAATCTTTGCTCTTTTGTTGAGGCTAGAGGTTGCTAGTGGTTTGCCTATCAGCCCAGACTATCTGCTAGTCTTCAAATTCCTCTAAGCTCTCAACAATCTCCCAGTTCTAGTTCATCTTTACAGGAGATAGTAAAATTCCTTCTACCATCTTGGAGTTTCTCTGCCAGGTTGCATGGCACTGGGCAGCTTCCCACTGGCCCTCCGTGGGGCTGAATTGCTGGTGTTGGACGAGCTGAAGGCTGGCTCCAAGTCTATCTGATGCAGATAGGGGACGGCTACTGTGCAGCTACTTTGCAGTCGTCTTTGCTTTTGCTTCTGTCATTTTCCCGCACTGGTAGCCCTCTCCCAGTGTTACAGTTGCTGATTTTTAAGAAGAGTATTGCTCTTTCTGTTCTGTGGCTACCTGACAACCGCGCTTGGAGCGACACATCTGTGTGTAGTTGCCTCTGGCCTTCGCTCTCTTGTTGTAACATCATCCGCTGCTCTCCCGGCTCTTCCCATGGCTTGTGCTTCCCAGCCCAGCACACCACCCTGCCTGCGAACAGCCTTCCTTCTCTGGCCGGTGCTGGGCTGCTGTGCAGTTCTGGGAGTTTGCAGTGGAGTCGTCCAGCTTTAAAAGGTGTTTCCTTCCTACCTGCCTTGCCTTTGCCACTAAGCTCTTTTTATTGCTGAATACCCAGGTGAAGATCATGCGTGCGTGTCGTGGTTTAACCCCAGCCAGCAACTAAGCACCACGCAGCCGCTCACTCACTTCCCCCCACCCAGTGGAATGGGGGAGGAAATCGGGAAAAGAAGTAAAACTTGTAGGTTGAGATAAGAACGGTTTAATAGAACAGAATAGAAGAAATTAATAATGATAATGATAACGCTAATAAAATGACAATAGTAATAATAAAAGGATTGGAATGTACAAATGATGTGCAGTGCAATTGCTCACCACTCGCCGATCGACACCCCGTTAGTCCCTGAGCGGCGAATAACTCCCCGCCCCCACTCCCTCCAGTTTATGCGACGTCCCATGGTATGGAATAGCCCGTTGGCTAGTTTGGGTCAGCTGCCCTTGCTGTGTTCTGTGCCAACTTCTTGTGCCCCTCCAGCTTTCTTGCTGGCTGGGCTTGAGAAGCTGAAAAGTCCTTGAT
>JAOBAS010000060.1:15788168-15808241 GCA_025311575.1 Elanoides forficatus
CTCCAGGCTGAACAACCCCAACTCTCTCAGCCTGTCCTCACAGGAGAGGTGCTCCAGCCCCCTGATCACCTTCGTGGCCTCCTCTGGACCTGCTCCAGCAGGTCCATGTCCTTCTTACATTGGGGACCCCAGAGCTGGAGGCAGTACTGCAGGGGGGGTCTCACCAGAGCAGAGCAGAGGGGGAGAATCACCTCCTTGACCTGCCGGTCACGCTTCTTTTGACCATATACCATTAAATTGTAAGTACGAAAAAGCCATTATGGAACTGATGAGAGTATCAAGTATCTCAAGCACATTCAGACAGCAATTTTTAGAACTTATGAATTCTTACAAATCAGCTTTGTATTTGGTCTAATATTTAGGTTCTAATGTATTTCCTTATAAAATTAATTGTTAACTGGAAAAGCGGAGAAGAAAAATAAAGAAAGGCTCAATATTGTCGGTGATGAAATTTTCTTTATCTTGATTGGTTTAGATTTACTTTTTAAAAGTCCAGGTAGGGACCTATAATTGAAAAATGCATTATGAGAGGAATCAGTTTGACAGTTGCAAAGGCAGGAGCAAAACCAAAACCCAGCAGTTTATAAAAAAGGGAGAGAGTGTAACAATCGTTTCCTTGCCATGACTTGATCGCTGAAGTAGGTATTGTCAGTAGCCATAAAAAGAAGACCATGCCCAATTTTCAGCAAGGAGAGATGTCACACAAGGAGACTGAAAACTTCATAAGCATTATCAGGAATTGAGAGGAAATACTCTCTAACAGATTATATTCTTATCTAATGTTCATTTTCTCACAAACCTTCATCCACTCCAATTCTAACTCATCTTCTTCTTTCACTCCTAGGCACATAATATACTTTATTGATTGAGGCATTAAAATAATCTTTGGAAGTCTATTTCCAGACTGCAGTTCATGCAATTGTAATTATGACTGCTGTGATCCATTAATAGCCTTTCGTAAGCAGGCTCATATTGCTTTGTAAATGAAGAAAAATGTTTCTGGTTAGTGGTTAACTCCTCATAGAAATTTAGCAAGAACATTATCTCTAAACCTAGCCTTTTCAGGATTTAGGCTTGCCTTCATAAAGGATTAGAAGGAAGAGATGAGTCCAGTGGGACACATGATTTTTGGTGCCATTTTGATTCTGAGGCTTAGATCCCATATGGAGAGGCACATTGCTCTTTTTTTCAGGGAGTATATCGGACAGCTTTATGTAGTTATGTCTAACCAGGCATTCACCCAGGGAAGGAATGAGGTAGGTGGGTGGGTTGGTTGTTTTTATGTTGTTGGGTTTTTTGTCTG
This sequence comes from Elanoides forficatus, assembly GCA_025311575.1. Taxonomy (NCBI): domain Eukaryota; kingdom Metazoa; phylum Chordata; class Aves; order Accipitriformes; family Accipitridae; genus Elanoides; species Elanoides forficatus. The sequence continues at coordinate 15,789,472 of JAOBAS010000060.1, forward strand.
GTTTTATTTTTTAAACAAAAAATGATTTTGCATTCAGAAGGCTTCAATGTTATTTTTTGTTTGGGTTTTTGGTTCTTGGGTTGGTTTTTTTTTTTTCATTGACTAGGCTGCCCATCAATGTTTTTAGGTTTAAGTGCCCTACTAATGCACTTTACTATTCTCTTTGTTTCTCAATACACTGCTGCTCCTGTATTTGTGTTTTCTCTTTGTGGATGGTAAACCATGACAGGAGCTGAGTACACAACCATCTTTAGCTGTTCAGATGTGTGCTCAAAGACAGTGCCAGTTAATGACATGTTAAACTTTCCTCAGAACCACTACTAACAAGTTTCAGGATTTTATAGGCAGTTTTGGTAATGAAATTTCAGTTTAGGAATTGTTTGTGAAGATTACATTCTACACATCTGTTGAACTGCATGTTCTTGATTCTGGGCAAAATGGTATCTGTGAAGAGAAACAGTCTCTCTTCCTTAACTATATGGTTGTTTTGAATCCTTAAATCTCCTGTGATATTCAGAACAAATTCAGCATCATTCTCAGACTAGAATGTTCTTACAAATACAGTTTTCAATATATTTGTGATACTTACAAATACGATTTAAAAATATTTGCAATATTTGTTATGTATGTATTATGATTTAAAAATTTTTTTTCTTACTTTCTGATCATGGTTTTGAAAATAAATGAACAGTAATGGGATGTTGAGTGTCAGAGGTGTGAGTGAAGAAAGGAAAAGTTTTATGAAAGAGTATTCGTGAACGTCCTTTCACTGAGAAGACGTCAGCCACAGGAGCTAAATTTAGGCACATATTTCTTTTTATAGGTTCTTTCTATAACCAAGCTGGTTTAGGTGGATTCAGAAAACTTGTATCTCTTCTGTGCCTCCTCTTAACCTTCAGGAACATCCAACCAACATCCAGTGTTTTATGTAGAGCGTAAAGCGTAGCTTAAAGTCTGTCTTGCACACTTCACATGTTTTTCTCGATTGCTAATGTATCAGAATTCTTTACACGTGAAAGAATGGTGGGCCTTGCCCTTGCACAAGGCTGTTTTTTCTGTAAATGAGTTAGAGCATGGACTGCCTTCTACAAAAATGAGTCTCTGTGTTATAGACCTCCCATCCTACAATGTAGTTACAACATTTTTATAGCCTCCTACCATTTCTTCTGATTCTGCTATAGAGCTTAAGAAAATAAAATAGTATCAATCAGTAGAGCGCTTCTTTCCACCTCTATGTACTGATCTACCAAATTCAGGCAATCCTTATGTGATTATTGTTGGTTTTCAGAGTTTGTTGGTCTTCCATCAGAAATACAATATAGCTCAGAAGTGAAACCGGCAAGACCTGTGCTTTGTTCAGTCCAGACCAGCATAAGTTGAGAACAGTCATTTGGATCCCTAAGAGGAACGTGTGTACGAACGTGACAGATTTACATATTCTTTTCAATAGCATCTTGTTATTGTTAATTGCCTGGACTCTCGCCAGAAAGATGAGGTGGCAGATGAACACGGATTTTTCACTGGCATCTGCTGCACACTGCAGCTGCCATCCCCTCTGGGGATCGCCCTCGCTTTATGACCATTTAGAAAGCTTGGCACCATAGGCTTTATTACAACCAAAAGCATTACTTGCCAAGAGAGAGCGCGCTGGAAATTAATGATGCACAAAAGAAAGACAAGTAGTACACATGCCTCAGAATTTCTGATACAACTGGCCCTTGTTAACATGTCTTTTCCATAGAAGAGGCTGATGCCAGGCTTCGGTGTTTCGGCGAGGGTGGCTGTGGAGGCTGGCGCTTCTTCCTTGCGGAGCGATGCTCGTCCAGGCTCTGCTAGAGCGAACCACAGCGTGTCCTCCCAGCCCGCGCCAGAGCCCCTTCCCCAGGCTCCTGGGGCTCCCTGCAGCTGGGCTCCGGCACCAGACCCTGGACGTGCGAGGTGCTGGGAGCCGGGATGTCCCCGTGGGTCCCGCCTTGTAGGAACAGCCTGTATGTCCACAAAGGACAGTCGTTTCGGAGGGCAAAACCCCTCTTAAGGCATTGGGCTTGACCCAGTGCGTGTGACCTGTTTAGTCAGGTACACATCTGTCCAGATGCATGTTTACTTTAAAATTATTTTATTCAAGTAATACGCTCTGCTGCAATATGGGATATAAGATGATTTTTCCCATTTGGGGGCAGGGGAAGAAGGACTAACTTTCGTCGTCTTAGACTACACGGGGGGTAATTAAAATTATCATCAGCGTAAAAGCCAGTTGATGGTTAATGAAAGTATCTGCGGGCAGAGAGCATTTTGACGCCAAGCCTGTAAAAGAGCGGGTAGCTGGGGCACAGGCTGTGCGAAGGCAGGGGTCTGCGTTCCACCCGCAGCTCACGGCTTCCCCGGAGAGAGTGGCCGGGGCTGGAGCAGCGAGAGAGTACTGATGGTGAGCCAGTCCCCCGACACAGGACACCAAAAAAGTTAAACTGAGCCTCATTGCTGTGCTGAAAATCATTACTGTCTGTGCCGTGGAGGCAGACACATTCAGACGTATCCTGAGCTCTTCTTTTCCCATCTGTGAAGTCTCCTGGGTTTTTTCCTGTTTCACAGATGATGTCTCAGATTGATTGCACTGTTCTGCATTATAGAGAATATCTGATTAAATGAGATAAAATGAGACTTGTGGTATTTGAAATGTAGCAGTTGACATTAAGGCAGCACATTAAGATGTAAAAAAAAAAAAAAAAAAAGAATTCTCTGCTTTTACGTCTACCTACACTCAAAATATATCTGCTAGTGCTTCGCTTCATTCTTTGGCCAGTAAAAAGCATCTGGGACTTGACTCGGTGCTTTGTTTTATGGGGCATTGCGGTTGGCCCTGATGTTTGTACTACATATCACTGCTGTGTGTGCAGTTACCTTTTACTGCAGACTGTAGAGGCAAAAGGCTCAAAATTAGTGCAGACAGGTTTAATGAGAATGCTCTTGATTTTGAAAATCAGCGTAATAGCTAGTTGTTGAGAAAGAAAACAGTTTTGAATGCAGTGCTTAACACAAGTGAAAGTAAGTTTTAAATCATCTTGGTGTTCTGAGTCTATTTTTGGCTAGTAAATGCTGTCCGTATATAGTAAAATGAATAAGATGAGAGCTACTGCATAGTTTCCAAATCAGTAAGTCCCACTTGAGAAGATAAATCCAATCTTCCAATTTTTTTAAGAAGTAGATTTTGCCTTAGAGAAAGAAGTGTTGACATGATGTTATTTATTGTGACAGAAACTGAGATATGAATCTATTGGGTTTTTGCATGAACCTACATTCATTGTAGTGCAAGCCTGTTCCACTTGCTTATAGAGACGGTGAGTGAAAAGCCAGAATATCCAATCTACAGAAATTTTAATATTCTTGCAATTTTTTTTCCCCCTTTGAATGTCTTTTGAGCACTTTCTGGAGTCACTTTTCAACATAATGCTTAAAATATTTCTATCAGAATTTGCTTCTGGACAGTTGAAATATTTCACCTTTGCTGGACTTCTTGTTTTTTACTGTATTTCTTTTTATTATTTTGATGTGTTTTGCTTTCTGGTTTACTTTTCATGTTTTGAATTATTTCTTAGTATTTGTATACAGTAACATTAATTGATGATTGATATTACAGATGGTGTTTCAGTAATTGAAATGATAGTTGGTTTTTGGCTTGCTCAGAGGCAACTGGTATTCTAATTGATAATTTGTATTCTATTTGGTATGTTAGATTACATTTCTCAAAGTGGCAGGTCATTACAAAATAAAAAGCTGGGATATTCCAGTCCAGACAAGGTCAAATTTATTTTCTAAACAAAATTTTTGACAGCAACTTTTGACTTTGGGACAATTTCTTTTCTTAACAAATTGACGATTTTTTGATAGAGCAACATTCTACTGAAAATGTTTATCAGCCTCAGGTTTTGATTTCCATTGTGTCTATCATATTTCAGGACAAGGTATTCTTTCTTATTGGTGTTTTCATACTGGGGCAAACAAAGGAACATTTTTTAATCACCCCCACCACCACCACCACCCCAATTGCTCTTCAGAATGCCTGTGGTTCTAACACTATTAAAAGACCAGTTGTAACAATAAAGTAAACCAAAGTAGATCCTAAAACAAACAAAAGGAGAAAAGTAATAAACACAAGAACAAAAACACAGGCAACCCCAGGAAGAATTCAGTCAGCTGGGATGGTGACAACACTGATTGCAGCTTGCTGGGCGAGCTGAAGGGGGTCATATTTTACGCACAATTGTTAGGCACTTGTCCCAGTAGCCTGGAAACTATAGCAGCATATATGCACCATACAGTGTGCTTTCTTTTTGTAGAGGGGAAGTAAATAATCAATTGTTAGACAGAAGTAAAAGTGCAAGACTTGAAAAATCAATCAAATTAAGCATCTTGGGGGAAAAAGTTCCATTTATTCTCCTGGGCTCGTATGACTTGCGTAGGCAGCACCTTGCGTCTGGCACCATGGTCCTGCAACATGCCCATGACAATCACTGGTAAGTCAACAGCAACCAAAAAGACCTTTATATTCACTTAGTTAAGCTTTTCTCTTCACTCATGCCCAAGGAAGACAAGTGGTTTTTCAGATCGTCGTATAGACCACTAAAGCAGGACTCTCTCCACGACATTTCATGACTTCAGGTTGTTGCCTTGCGTCTCTGCGAGCACTACAGGAGTGTTTCAGTCATGCTAGCTAATCACTGTTGAGTGCTAGCTTGTTGTAATTTAATAAACCACCTTCAGGCCGATAAAAACAAGCCTTTGATGGTGGGCCTAAGGTAAACATGATGTTTTTGTTCATTAGGACTTTGACAGACTTAAATTAACACTGGCTCTGGATGCAGTTATACCACAGGTAATGTAGCCACTTTTATAGGGCAGAATAAGCTATTCTGGCCTAAAGCCCATTTGCAAGTGTAAACCTATGTTCCTCTGGAGTCTGCAGCTCTTTAACTGTTTGTTTCTAAATTGGTGCAGATAAAGCTGCATAAACCCAGTGTGTGAACACAAGCCCCTTCTTCATGGAGTCCTGGTTCTAGTTCAGACGTGCCTCTGATCGCAGTTCAGAACGCAGATCCTAACACCACCGGTGACTGGCAGGCACGGGAGGATGCTACCCTCCTCCCGTTGGAGGAGAGTAATTGGAAAAAAAAATATAAATGCAATGACAAGTAATATGCCTTTGTGAAGATTTGTTTTGCTGATACAAAAGAGCTGTACAGCGATGCTCTTGCAGAAGTGATAAACATGAGACCTAGAAAGCAACTGAAGTGGAAAAAGATGCAACATACAAATGAGAGAAAGAATGTGGTGGTGTTTCCTGCAGCCTTTGCTTGACATAAGGACCTCAAGCAGGTGGGTTAGGAGGGCGATTCACTGGGAAATTGCCTGAAGAGCTGGCAAATGCGACAGGGAGGCAGAGTCTGTCTACAAGTATCTTGGGGCAAATGAAATTACAAGGGAAAGAACAAAACCAGAAACATCATTGTGTCACTGTGTAAATTCTTATTGAAGGCACAGCCTGAACATCATGGGCATTTCTGGTGCTACTTCTTGAAACTTTCTCAATGTGCGTTTCAAGTCTTCATTTCTTGAAAAAGGAAAGGAACAGAGAAGGAGTGCCCAGGGAGGACTGGAGGTAGACAAGAGCTTATTGGGGAGGAGCAGCAGTGTAAACCAGGTCTCCTTAGATTGGGAATAGAAACAACAGAGAGGGGATATGGTAGAGCTCGGTAGTATCATGAGTAGAATAGAGAAGTAAAGGGAAGTGGTCGTTCATGATCTCTTTCAATACAAAACTTCGGGATGACATGTTTCAAAGAAAAAAGAGCTATTCCTTTACAGGCTGTATATTTAAGCTGTGTGGTTTCTTTCCATGGAAAATTACGTATGCTAAAAATTTACGTAAATTCAGAAGCCAGCTGGACAAAATTTTTGACAGAAAATGGGGAAAAAAAGTAACATTTAGGGAACAGTTTCTGAAACTACTATGGGTCTTGAAAATCCTATCATCTCACCAATATGTAAGAGGGAGTTTGGTGGGGGGAGTGTGTGTGCAAAGCCTCAGAAAACTGAACACATGTAACTTGTCAAGATGCACAGCATTAGTCTTTCTCTCCAGCCAGCCTGGTTCCAGGGAAGTTCTGTAACTAGCAGCTTTTCTGTTTGCTTATTTAAAGATTTACAGTTGTGGTTGGTTTTTTTTTTTTTTTAATATATCTGATGTAGTCAGAAGAGTTTCAACATTTTCCAAGCTATACTTGAAGCATAGTCTGGGCTTAGATATGATTTCATGAATAATTTGTTACCAATGGCAAGGGACTTGATGCTGTGTTAGAGATGTGATATTTAAACTTCTGAAAAATGATTTAATCTAATGTGGGAATCCTAATGTTGTTGTAACATTTTTTCCCCAAGGTATAGAGAAAGATAGCCATGCTTTTCTGGATGTATTTGTTATCTAAGTAGGGCACAGAGTGGGGAAAAAAGGCAACTGCCTTCAGACTGTGCTTTCAGGCATGTGTACAGAGAGCAGCAGGTGAATTTTTCTCTCATGCTCATTCATTTCCACCCAGGATTCAGAGCAAGCAGAAAAGTCCATCATGGCATCAAGCATAGCTGTTTCTCTGCTGAGTCTCAGATGAAACTGGGTTTGCATGAGAAACCTTTTACGTTGCTTGCCCTTTCTGAGCTCCCCCTTATCAAGGCTAGCTTCGAAAGGTGACAAAGTTGAAGCTGTCTGCAGAGCATCATTGACTTTAATGGGAAATGCGGCAATTTGCACAAGGTGCAGAAAGGGTGCTTAGCTTTTTAAGGTGGACAAATGAGCTCACTTTCTCCTTTCATGGGTGTAAAAGTTGAAAGGAACTAAATATGTAATTTGCCCATTTATATACTGCACCTTCAAGCCTCATTTTCTGCTGTCTGCCCGCGCCTCCAGAGTGCTTCCTTATGACCTTGCTTATCTGTGCCTTGATGACTGCAGGCTTTCCAGAGCTGCTTTACTTCTTGTGGCCCTATATGACACTGCAGCTGAGATTTTCTTCCTCACTTCTTGCTGTGTGGTCCTCTGCACTTGCTCTGCTCTGAAAAGGGCTTTGAAGAAAGCATCTACCTCAGTCTGCTTCTAAGGCCTCCGCATGGGGCTGAAACAGAATAAAAGACCCACATAAAATAGAGAAATAACTGGAGTAATTTGTCTCCAGCATGAGCACTGACGCTCCAATGATACCAAACTGAAAGGTCTTATTGCACCTGCCAGCAGCAGTTTGTTATCCCAGAGAAGGTCTACAAAGCGAGTCGGGGCACTTGAGGCTAATTAAGCACTGTTAGCTGATGGATTGTTTATACAGCTTTGTAACTCTGCATTGCATTACTACTGCTTATTCATGTTCATACTATCTCTGGCTAGAGACAGACACATCAGGAAAGAACTTATATTTATATGCTTGTACCCCAGAGTGGTACAGGGTGGAAGAGAACTGGGGCTGACCCAAACCTGACAGTCACTACAGGGCGATGCCTCCCCAGGTGGAGATGCGTCTGAGTCCTGGCACAGAATAATTGAAGTGGTCGTTCATCGCTCTAGCCTCTGACAAGTCAACAAAACAAATATCACCATCACATAAAACTTTGCAGGCAGGCGCAGTGTAGTGTTTTCTACTTTTAGTAATTTCTCCCTCCTTTTTCTTCTTTATGTTTGATTTTATTGCTTCCTGACTTGAAAGTACTTTAATACTCCACTTTTAATGTTCTCATATGCAGGTTTTATCTGGAGCATTATAAATTCTTTAGTGTCATAAGCACACTACCGCTTTAGAAGAGGCAAAATATGCTCAATCTAAAAGAAATGTTGCTTTGGAAAAAATTATAATGAAAAGACATAGCTGGGAGCAATAAAAGTTAGCTAGAAGCAGGATAGAGGCTGCTCTTCCCTGCTGGCAAACTGCAGAGCTGAGATGTGTTGGTAGGCAGGGAGTGAAGGTGTTCCTCCTTCAGGAATCTGCAAGCTCAAACAGAGGCATCAGAGAAGAACAAAAGGGCAACAAGAAGAGCAGCTCCTCATGGAGACAAGAAGCCTTGTATAAGGAAAAAAACCTAGAAATATAGCTAAGGAAGAGAAAGGCATGTGAAGATTTGAAAGTACAGAGAAGGATTTTTGCTGCATGCAGGAAAAGAAAAGAGCTGAGCGATACATATAATACTTGAAGGCTCAAATCTCGTCCAGCTTCAGAACACTAACCTTCTAGTTCCCACTCTTAAATACTTGTTTTGCAGCCACCAGGTGCAGGGGACCGAGCCCTGTCCAGAAGCCAGTCCTCCAAAGCGGACAGTCGGCTGTGGCTACTGGCCAGAATTTAAGTCTTTCACTTGCATTTGCACTGCAGCCCTGGGTCGAAATGGTGTTCGTGATGCATTATCTGAAGCCAGAGGGAGAGGCAGGAGAAACTCCTGGGTTTTGTAGCACCTATACTGCCTGTCAGGACACGCCAGTGTGCTTGTACCCAGGTACTGAGGCTGCCAAGCTCACTTAAAGATGACCACGCTGCAGGGCCAGGTATGCGATGGCACTGGGATTTTGGTGTCGGCAACTATATGGCCAAGCCTGGAGGCAGGAGAAAAGCTCCACCAAACATTGTTAATTAGAGACCCGGTCTGCAGTGTACTGCGGGAGAGCTTGTCTGTCTTTCTAGATGTCTTGTGTGGGTATTGTCACGCTGCAAAAAGTAATTGATGTCAACTTTAACATCTACTCTTCAGGAGATCTCTGTGCTGTTTTCTCATATCTCTGACCCACAAGCCCCAGGGTTCATCAGCAGCGTGGGCTATTTGCAGGAAGAATAGGACGAGTTTACTCTAGAGTCTGCTTAGCACCAGTAGTTCACCAGGTTTTCATCTCCCATAAAGCTACATGCGCTATTCCTAATAGTTCTTCTACTTCTGAATACCTCTCCCTTTGTCTCTGCTTTTCTGCATGTTATCTGGGGATGTATTTTTAACTGCTGCTATCTCTTTTAAAAGGACTTTCACCCACATGAAAACAAAGTAGCACCGCAGCTTACTGCAATATTATCGTACTACATTTTTGCAGACTTCTAGTTTAACAAAAGAAACGTACATAGAAAAGCAAGACCTGGTCTTTCTCTGGAAAAATCTGAAATGATAATTAAATAAGGACTTTTGCATCTTGCATAATGGGAATTCACTCTCCTAGTCAAAAGAATGTCTTATGTGAAGAACATAACTGCAGTGGCAAGGAGAGTGGGGTGAAGAATTCACAAATATATTGAATATATTGGTGACACACCTTTGGTGTAAACTATGGCACTTTTTGAGCACTTCTAATTTTTAGATATGTCCAAAGAATAATCTGTAAAATTTCCAATAATGTAGGCACATTCTTCCTCATGTAGTTTGGTGTTATAATTTTATAGCATCTCTCTTTAGTGGAAGAAACAAAAGGTTGCATAGAAACAAATTGTTGATTGAACATAATTTTGGATGTGATCAATCTGCAAATTTTTCAGTTCTTAGGAATAATGGTCTGGCTGCAGTATGAAAGTGCTGGAAGAGAAGTATGGAAGTCTGAAAAAAGTGCTGCACAAATAGTTTAGGAAGCTGAGTCACAGCTGCACAAGAGTTTATAGGCTGTTTTCGGAACGCGAAGAAGCAATTTACTTGAACCTCAGAGAAATGTAGCAGTCAGTTTATGTTTGGAACCAGTTCCTAAAATAGATCACTCATTTCATCACCAAATGAAAGCACAGCCTTACTGAGACCCAGCTGGTAAGTGCGTGCCCATGCCAGGTTCCCGTTTAGCGTTGGTAGAATAACTTACGGACTCCATTGCGAGCTTCAGAGGGATGGTGGGTTTCAATGGTACGACAACCGGTGGTGATGCTAAAAGGAAACAGTTGTGATTAATTTTTTTAATACCTTAGGGGTAATTGCACAATATTTTAAACACCACGAGTTCTAGTGACCGCACAAGAAGTAAAGAGCTCATTTTGCAGCTGGGGCTTAGCTTCTCACTGTTTGAAGGCCCTTATGGCTAAGCTATATGGCAAATGTTGTCAAAGAAACAGGTTGTCCAGGCAAGCTCATTGTCATTCTGCTCACGTGGATGACTACGCTGCTTTCCCAAGATGAATCAACTGACTAAGGTGACTGGGATTTGCTGTCTGTGCTCAAGAAGAAGAGATTTCAACATTACCGTCTTTACAAACGGCTGGCAGTCACATCAGCCCTGTAACCGGGAGCGGCGTGAGCAGTGGCTGCAGGAGAGTCCTCGTCCCTTCACGCTTTCCGGCAGGAGCTCGGCTCCGGTGAAGCTCGGCAAAGTCAGGCAGCTTCAATTCCGAAGGCACAAAGCCATCTTAGAGGAGAGCCGCTTGCACGGCCTTTCCTCACGTGCACAACCCCACTCCTTTCAGAATCCGCCTACAGAAGTGGCAGCTCTCTTCCCCTTGCTAGTACGTTACGGATCGAAGTGTATTAAGATTTCAGAGATTCAAAACTTCTTCTGTGACCTGGAGGTTCAGATACATTGACTTTCAGTGGATCTGGAAGAGCAGAGTCATTAAGGCTTTCTTGGATGTTTCAGTGAGGGTCCCCTTTCACAAACGTGAGCAATCTAATCAGTGATATCTAACGATTTTGAGTGACTGCAAATTACAACGTGCTTACGATATCCACATTTGCAGTTTTCGGGGTCTGCTTTTCCATCTGCTTCTCAGCTTGCCCATTTATATCTGGTTAGGGTTTTCAATTTGTTTTTTTAAAACAAAGAGTGGTTGCTGATAAAAGCAGTAAGAGTCACAATTAAATTAAACGTAAAACAGTAGCGTAGAATTATCATTCAGCTTTGTTGCCTGAAAGAGATTGTCTAAAGGTTTTCGCCAAAGCATGCTGAGAGTAATTCAAATTAAGCTGGAGCAATTGCATCGATGTGAACATGAGGAAGTCAGAATCAGCTTTTTTTACTGTAAGATAGTATTTCTTTCCAAGACTGTACAATAGACACATAGGAAACTTCAACTTTGCTTTTCTCCTTGGAAAAGTAAAGCCTGTTTTTGTCAAAATTTCTATTTAAAAATTGGCTATGTGACAAATTTGAGAATGTTTGGTGTGAAAGACAATTTCCAGTGTTGTAGGTAGTGTTTCACAGGACTGAAAGTGAAATTGTTTTTTCAAGCTTAAGGTCATGTTATTGTTGCTTGTAGCCTTACTGTTTTTCTCAAAACAGACCTTTATTTTTTCCTTAAAAGCTAGTTACCACCTGACGTGTAGCATCTTTTCCATATGATGAGACTTCCTAACACTTGTGAATGCTCAGAAGAAAAGAAACTATTATTGCGAAGTTCTAGTCCATCAATCAGAAAACTGTCATTTAATAAAGTCTGTGGTAGTTACCTCATTAATATCGTCCTGTGTGAGCTGTGTGCGTTTTTTGAAGGAATGGAAGATAATTCCTCCTGCAGGCCAGTAATGCAGTAAACCATGACCATGACTGTGTATTAATTTAAATATCTATTAGTGTGGCTGACTCTGATGTCTGCAGCACAGCAGCAAAAACGTTCACATTTTTCATTTTCATAGAAAATTCATGTTTTTATAGTTTTCTCTTTTTTTTCTTCAAGAAGGCTGTTACAGCTCCATTTTAAACCATGGCAATTTTTATATTTTAGTTATTCCGTGCTGGTCTCTTGTATCTAATGGTACTAATTCTTATTCCTGTCAGGTATAAGCTTATCTATTCATGGGGCTGAAAAGCGTGCGCCAATCTGTCAGAGGAGAACTGCAGCAAGCTACCCAGTGTCACAGCGTCCGCCTGTGGTTGGGCATCCTTCACTCCCACAAGTCAGAAGGTCAATAAAAATGGAAGCCTCATCTTCTGGATCTAGTATTTCGGCAGTCACTGGTGGAAAGGCAAAAACCCATCAGCCAGGTAACAGATTTGCCTTGACACCTTTTTCAGTTCCATTTCTCATGTGATATGCCATGATGTTGTGAAGCTGGTATTAATAGCATCAGATCATGCTTGCATGGAGATCAATCTATTGATTGTCAGAGCTATCGATTGTTGTTTTGTCTATGTTTGGTATGTTTTTGTCAGTTATAGATTGTAGGAAGTAACAACAGTGGGGACAGCTGAAAGTGGGAAATAAAAATGTAAGTTTAATCTTAAAAAAACATACAACATGTAGTGGTATCCAAAATGTTAACACACGGAGAGCTTTGGGCTATTGTTTTTTAATACTGCTCCCCTGATATATGTTTAATTTTGATAAGCCCTGAGCTAATGGCAGTGCTCTAGAGGCTACAGGCATCCCCCATGGAACTCAGTAATTGACACTAAGGGTTTTGAACAAAGGCACAATCCACAGCGTAGATCAAAGTCTTGCTGCTAGAATGCAAATAAAAACTCTAGATCTGAGGGAGATTTTACAACGTACATTAACTGGTTAACAAAATGAAACTTTTTAAAAGAAAGCCAGAATCTCCTGGGAACCATCAGATTCTAATTGACATCATGAGTTCATTCCTTGTTATGTTAATTGCCAGAGCTATTTTAGAAGTATCTTTTCTTGTAACAGGGGAGTACATTTGTGCTGGCCATGTTCAGTCATTCTCCACAGTAAAAATTAAACTCCAAACTTCTTTCCCGAGTAGAGCAAGTTAAGGCTGCCCATGAAGCCAGTTCTGTAGCTTCTATATTGAAGGGTCTCAGAAATCTTCCAGTGTTGCTGCCCAGGAAAGGGCACGATGCACCCTGCATGCAGCTACCTGGGTGCCCCAGGGCAGAGTCTGTTTGCGTGAGACAAACCTTAGCATCCTTCTGTTACCTTGCAGATCTAGTTAAATGGCTTAATTTTCGTAAAAGTTGAAAATTTAGATTACTTATTGTGGGTTGCTAGGCAGGTCTACTGCCATGAGTTTCATTCACCCATACTATTTAGTCACCATAATCTTTGTCAACATAGATTAATTAAGAATTTACAGTGACTCATAACCATATGCTTTGTTTATTTCAGTTCCTCTGTTCACTTGTTTGTCCTTCTATTTTTTCAGCTTCTATGTTTTTTTTCTTTGAAGTACAGAAATTACTACTACAGAAATGTTGTTGTCACTAAAGATACATAATCACGACTGCAGCGTGTTAAAAGATTGACAAAAAAAACCCTGCATCACACTTTGTGAAAAAAGTATCTTGAACATGCACAATGGCAATGTTCATTCTGAGCTGCTACGCATTCTACGTCTATGTGTTGAAAGATGTGGTCTGTGTTTTAATACTAAATAATGTACAAGCAGTACATGCTGGCTTCTGATTGAGAAAAAGATCCCTTTTTAGGTAGACCCCAGAGGTTTCCTAAAATGGAGCTCATGAGTGAGCATCATTTGGATGATGATTCTCTGAGAAATTTAGCTTTTACTACAGTCATGAGAGATTAGTTTTGTCTATCATATACTGCTCTTTTAGACAATAACATCTATGACCTACAGAGAACATGCTTGGCAGCTTGGTTCAAAGAGGCATGTAGTATTACGAACTTCACTGTAGTTAAGAGGAGTTAATTGTACCCAGAGCCTTAAAGGCTGCAGGTTTTTATAAATATGTTGTATGACAGGAGCCTTCTCTTAACCAACTTACAGCATCATTGTTTCATCTGGAATGAAATAATGTTTTTATGATTTGGGTCTGGCTTTTTAATTCTATAGAAGAACACTAAATTTGTCTCTGTGTCCAGGTTAAATTGCAACCATTTGAGCTGTATGCGAGTAGAGTCTAAGAAAGAATATGGTCGGGCAGCAATAGTAATAAATAACACTCCTAAGAGAAAATTTTGTTTTAAACCTAAAATCATATGTTATTTATTCTTAGTCAGCCAGAAATTAACAGCTGTAGCTTCATAAATAATTAGCCTAATACACTAGTTGACCAATGGCAGTATCTTATCTAAGGCCATACGTTATAAATAGTTCAGTATTTTAGAGAAAAAATGTTCTGGCGTATATTAATTACTCAGGTAATGGATCTTACACCACCATTTTCCAAGCTATCCTCCTGCTATTGCATACAGAAAATTCTTCGGGTTTTTGTTCCATCTAACTTTAAATAGCTCATACATCTTGGGTTCTTCCTTCCATTGGAGTTCTGTTATCACAAGCAAGTAGGTCTCGCTGTTGGAATAGTATATGTTATATTCAGCGTGAAATTTCCTTTGTCCAGTTAACAAATACTCTGAACGTGAAGACAGTCTAGCATAATAGATTGTACAGAGAGGTGTTTTCTGAGGACTTAAAATGGCATTTCTAACTCTTATCAATCAGAGAGGCTAGAACCATGGAAAGAGAAGATCCCTGATAAAATGACAGAGTTACGAATCAGTGTATTATTGCCCTCTAACAGCACACTGCTGCTGTTTTCTGCATGCTGCTTTGCTTCCCTCGGCCACTTTTCTCCTTTCCAGAATGGCACTTTTTATTATTTATCATGAATTCTTTTTAACTGGCAGCTGTTTCCTTTGGCTGAAGTTTATAGGTAGCTACATGCTGAGGAGGAGGAGCTATAGATACTGTTTGGTGTTACAGCACTCCTTTCCAGCTTGCTTCCCTGCCAGTTTTAGTTGTACCGGGTAAGGAGCCTGAGGTTGATGACTTCCACTGTTACTCTGGGTGTTAGAGTGGCTAGCGAGCAGTGAGTTGTCTGTAATGTGCCCTTTAAAAAAAAAAAAAAAAAAAAAAAATTGAAGAAATTGTCTTGTGCAAGCTTGCAAAGAAGTACTGCTCAGCTACAAGCAGAACTGCAGGTTCCGAGTTCTGATTTTAAGCAGATCAGAAGGTATAAAGTAACCAAAACAAAACACAGAGGAAAATGGAGAAATTAGTTGAAGAAAGTGGCTATTAATGGTGAAGACTCCCAATACATCTGCAGGCACACCTGTATGAGGAAAGTTCCCCTTAGAAAGGAGAAAAGCCAAGACAAGTAAAGCAATCAGATGGTAAATTTAGATGCAGTGACATGAAGGTAAATATGCATTCCTTCCAGAATCATGGAGGGACAGTATTTTTAGTTTTGAAAAACCTCCGGTTACTGTCTCCCAGTTACACGAGCAGTTGCAGTATATTGCGGCTAATGGGGTACTGGGCTGCTGAACTACAGGGTTCAAAGCGCTTGGGGCAAACATTTGGCTGGTGTAAATTCTTACAGCTCTCCTGAAGACGGGTTATGTTCCATGTGTCCGTGTTGCACACGGGAGGCTTGTTTTTGAAAGCGGTGGTGGTGAGCATTTCGGTTGTCTGTAAGAGCAGCAGAGCCAAGTACCGAACAAGCCTAGAGAAGGTTAAACTGTCATCCCAGCCCATTCCCTCAATGTCGGGGTTAGGCAGATCTGGGGACAAAAAAAAAAAAAACCACCAACAACCAAAAAAACCCAAACCCTACCTCACTTCCGATGGTGTTGCACCTTTCCTATGGAGTAAGTAGGACTTCAGTTTCTGTGGTTTTGCCTGCGCTTCCCATTGAAATTCCAAATCAGGACAATGTTACCTTACTTGTTCCTATTGGTGATGAATTCCTTTATTCTCAGACCCTGCAGAACTTGTCAAACCTAGTTTCTCTAGGAGTCATTAAATTTGCTGTCTGTGGGAAAATTGCCTTATTTAGAAGCCTAAGCACCAGTAATGTGAATTCTTTCGTTGTGTGAAACTCTGGAATCTTCTTGGGTCTTCTCTACTTGCAATAGTTGCTAACAATTGTTACCCATTCTGTAATAACAGGGATTGAAAGGTTCCCCAGCAAGATTTTCTTTCTCTATGCTTCCTGTAAAGGCCTCTGGTTAAACCTTAATGCATTTTGATCTTTATATAGAAATGTATATATAATAATGTAGATGCTAATTTATATCACTCGTAAAAATTAGATCTGCAGGCAATCTACACATCCAACACGAAGGGTTGTCTTTGAAATAATTTATTTCCAGAATTTAGTAAATACGTTATGTAAAGAGTCTTCTTTCCAGGAAACACATAAAAATATTTTAGAAACTTCTGATTTCAATAGTTTACTGTTCAAAAAGACCTCCTTCAAAGCCAAAGAACGGTACATTTTGAAATGGAGATTCCTTACTACCTGAAATGATATAGGTGTATCCATGATATTTGGAAGAACTTTATGTTCAATGGCAAGGAAACGCCTACTGAAAGGACTGGTTTCTGGCATGATGGTGGAAGTCTAGTGGAGTTGCTGGAATTCAGTGAGAGTCTTTTTTTGGCAGTCTCTTGCCTTTTATGACAAATAGTACCAGATAGATATATTATAAATGTTAAAGGAAGATGTGTTTGCCTTAGGCATGCTTTTCTTGACTTTTGGATCCTCTGTTTTTTATTGCTTATCAAACTGTAGCATTTTTATTGATGCCTGTAGTTATTGGGCGTGAAACCAAGAAAGAACGACTAGCTCTGGTGTCAGCCAACAGAACGACTGACTTAAGAAGCAAGGAAAAATGCATGGCTCTTGAGACTAGCAAGCAAAATTAAAGCAAAATAGGAAATGTATGTTTAATGAGCTTAGTCACAACTTAATGAACTTTGAATCATCAAGGAAGCTAGAACTGAGTCCTTCAAAAATGATAATTCACTGTGCAAAAGATATTCTTTTCTCATCACAAAATGTGCACGTGCTTGTCAGCATTCACATTTGGTTGTGAATGGTCTTTAGAAGATCTGTGTTAGTTAGATGTGATTTGTTGGTTAAATCACATTCTCTTTTCTTTGTTGACTGGCAGGATGTGTGCCATACACCTCTCAGACTAAAAGAATAAACTTGGGCAAATAATTCTGCCAGAAAGCTTTGTCATGCAAATAATTCTTGGCAGCAAACACAGGCATGGTATAGGAATGGCTGATGTAAACTCACCTGAAAATCTGAATTCACACTGACAGTAGTGCTGTTATCTGACTTGTCTAACATTATTAGGGAAGCAAGCTTTTCCAATATGCTGCCTTCTGGGTGTATATAGAACTTCCTCTCATGTGGAATGAAGCATGGAAAAAGCCAGCAGATTTCAAAAAAGTTTAATATTCCCTTCATTAAGCTAATTTTCATACTACCAAAAAATATGTTTATAAGAATTGTCCCTATGCAGAAGGGACATTAATGTCAAAGAAACCAGCCTGCATACTTAACTTCTCTTCATCTACAGCCTGTGTTCGATACAATGCAAGTTTGCTATACCCGACAAAATTTCTCCCATGTCTGTACCTCAAAGCTTGAGCTGGAAATACATCCCTGCTGAACACAGAGACAGTTCATTCTCCTCACTGTTGGTGCTCTGGAGCCTCTGCAAAGCTCCTAATGAGAAGAGTTTGCCTCAATTACAATGAGGACCTTTTGTCAGGGCTGAGTGACAGGTCCTCACATGGGGATTATGCGGTACTTTGAACTTCAGAGCTGAACTGGCTAGCAGATGATGCAGAGCCTGAAATCTTCTGTTGCTTTGCTTAGTCATTCAGCCCATTTCATTCATCACTTTTCTAGGCCAAAAACCATTTTTTGATAATTCTTGTTCCTAAACTAAAGTCTCCTAAAACACTCGTTCTAGCAATTTGGAGAACAGTTTTGCAAACAGAGTGTTAAAAAAAAAAAAAAAAAAAGCTAGAGGATAAAGCACTGTTTTTCAATGTTAACTATCTTGTTTAATTTAAAAATATTTGATTTAGGCAGAAATTTAATCCCTCTGTATCAATTTGTGCTGCATATGACACACGCAAGTACTAATCCTACCTGGGACCTCTGCATGCCCTCAATAAGGGGCTTCAAAAATAATATTAATAATTTTAAGTGGTGGCTTTGAGGGTGTTCTACTTCTTTGGGGAGTATGTATTTCTAAACTCATCTCTTTTCAAAGACTTCTTTTTTATCCCTTCCTGCTTTGATCAGTCTCCTGTTTGCTGTTGTAAAATGATCTTTCATCCATTCTTGCAATCAATTATGTATGGTTACTTTAAAATCAGTACAGCGTACCCTCAGATTTTGACTCCCATAGCTGTTGTTAGTTTACAACATGTAGTCGCCCTATGAAGGCTGCAAAATGCTGCTCTCTGTGGATGTTCTCGATTGTTCCACTCTCTCAAGTGGAAACTTGTCCAAAATGGGAACAGGCAGCCAGATGTGGCTTGGCACCAAAAGGGGAATATCGCTGATCCCAAGGCGAGGTTATAATGTCCTGAGACCAGTGTACCATAATTGTCGTAAAACAATTAAGAAAATTCTCGGACCACTCTAGATTTTGCTGAAGGAAATAGAAAATATGTATAAAATTTTGCAATGTTTCTGAGAAAATAATGACCCATTTTATTTAAAAAATAGCTTAACACTCAAGAAGCAGTGAGAGGGACTTTAAATAATCATTTCTTATGTTGCTGTAATGCTTGACTGAAAAATGTGGCTTTTTCTTAGCTCTATAGTTCTTGCTTAAAGGGGGCTTAGTATTATGTAAGCCTCTATTTCTAGTGTAAAATATGTTTCATATATTCAAGGAAAGATTCTTGCAGGTAGACTGTCAAAAGATGGAACAAACTATCTTCTACTTTGGCAGAGATGCTTTTAAGATCAGAAAAGGGATTTGACTGTAACAGGGCTCCATGGCATTACTAATTTCCACAAAAGGTTTGTTCCAGTCCAAAAGATAGCAAGACCTCTTTCCTAACACCAAGCCTGCTGGTTCATTCTGAAATCTCAAAATTAAGCC
>JAOBAS010000060.1:15808272-15822252 GCA_025311575.1 Elanoides forficatus
GGCGGCGCAGGACGTGCTCCTTGGGTGAGTAGATATAATTCAGATAAGTGCATCTAGGCATCAGAACCCACTAGAAATTCCAACCAGTGCAATGTACCATGGTGCCAAAAAAGCCCAAAGACCCAAAAGAATTGCATACAACTCGACGTCACAGCTTGCAGCAGGCGTAAGGGCAGCAGCGAAGCAAAAGCGGCATCATTTTTGATCTGGTCCTTGTTCCAGAAGAGAAATCCTGTTGGGTGGTTCAGATCGCTGCCCTTCCCTGTGCCACGATTCCCCCCCCCGCCCACGAGTGGCTGGATGTCTCAGGAAAGCAGAGCTGTTCGCTGCATGCTGGAAAACTCCACAGAGGCACAATATTATTTGCTGGTCACATCTTTGGGGTATGGAGTTTTGTACCTGCTGTGCTTCAGAGACCCAGTGGAGCACAAAGCATATGCATTTTTGAGGTCTTCAATACTGATAACATTCAAGGTACTCAAAACAGAAAAAGGGAGATAGCACTACAGTTTAGTACTCTGTTTAGACCTTGCTTTACAAAGGCATCTAGAGAAGGAAAGGAATTCAGCACCTGTTAGACTGACGGCATAAAGAAGTTACCTGCACTTCAATGAGACTGGAAGGTTTCTAAGGGTCATCAAAATGGCACATACTTTCCAGGCCCTTTGTGCTGCCAGAATGCCTGAAAATGATGACCCTTGCCATGCAGATGCTGTCCTACTGCTTGCAAAGGAGACTCTGCTTAATGCCAATTGCTGAAATTAATCTCTTTTGGATAGGCATCCTGTGTGAAGAGCCCAAAACTAGTCCATGCATTTTAATGGCAAAGTGCTCTATTTCTCCTTAGCAGGTCTTGGTAATTGTAGTAGGTTGCAGGGCTTATAGAAAGACCACCCGCACCAGTATTAGGGGCAGGATTCCTGCTGCTTGTGAGGTACTCTCAAAGAGAAATTAAAAAATCTGAGAAAACAATATTTTTATACAATCAATATATAAATATTGCCTCCGTTTTTCAGCTCCAATTTGTAACTGAATGATTATATTTATCTTAACCTCGCCCTAATGAGGTCTCCACACAGCCAGACCTGTAGGCTGGAACCATATCCTCTCCCTGTGATTGACTAGGGTGGGATTCACTGTGCCACCCTTAGATTCTGTACAGGAAGGCACGTTTTACTGGGTCAGCGCGATAGCTCTTATCTGAGACTAAAGTAAGAAAGGCTTTGCAGTGGCGGCGAACTTCTGGGCTTCGTGGCCCTAGCCTGGATGCTTGGGCTTACGATAGATGACGCTGGAGGTGAGGAGCGGGCCCACTAGCTCACGAAAGCTGGACACAAGACAAGTAGAAGAGGGAGGGAGGAATGTGATGGCTACCTGTTAGCTCGCAAGGGACATTGAGTATAAAAGGAACAGATCTGTAGAAGAAAGGGGCATTGGTAGCCAATGAATCATTATCTAGGTGAAACCTTCCACTCCAGAAGCCTCTGCATGTCTGCAAGCTGGAAGGGTCACATTGGGGATAGACTGGGTGTGCTTGCCCTGTTCATAGTCCCTTTGCCTAAGCATCTGCTGTCAGGAACAGGTTCCTGCTCTGGACAGACCTCTGTTCTGCTATCCTGTCTTTAGGATAGCCATTTTCACATTCCTATGCTATGTTCATTCCTCAGCAGTCTCAGGACAGCTGAAGTTGCCAAAATAGTTTAGCTGCTGGTACTTCCTGCAGCCGTGTATTACCTGGATGTGTTTAGACGGTGAAGGCAGCAATAGGCTATGGTGTAATGGGAGTCTGTATAATTGGTTGTTACATTAAAATCCACCTGGAAGAGATATCTGGTATCTTGTAAAAGCTGTCTTGATGTCCCATGTTATAATGAAGTACATCTTTGGTGCCCTGAAGTCATCTGCTAGGTCATGCCCCATGGCCCCATGCAGCCAGCTTTTCTGCTTGTCTCATCAGTAAACTGCGGGCTTGAGAACTGGGCAAGCTTTTTGCAATAAACAGTTTATTCAGCAAATGTTTTCTTCCTCTCCTCTTTATGAATTTCCTGCTAACAATTCCTGATATTGTTAAAGGTAGATGGTAACTAAGGGATTTATCATTCACAAGTAGTTAGATTTATCAAACATGGGCAAATGTTTGAACGCGTGCCATAGTGATCTTTGATAGCTATGTTTTTATATGTACACTCACAGCGTAAGAGGAAAGAGGTAGAACTAAAAGATAATAATTCTTACTGTTATTTTTATATAAATAAGAGTAATAGGAAATGGGCTGAATTGTTCGGTCCATTTAGATCTCGGACTTCTTTCTGGATTCTCATTTGCAACATACAATGGTGCAGAAACGTCTCTGCTTAGCTACACACTGTGGCTTTGTGCCGTTTTCAGGCTGTCTCCTGCGGAGTCCTGTCCCCGGCATTTGTGGCACTTTAAAAGGATAGCTTTGTTCCCAGCAGGAGAGCACACACTTCGGTGCCCTATCACTTTGTATTATCAGTGAAGAGAAGTGCTTCTAGGGGGTAATTCCAAAGGCTGGTTGTGCAACACTGTCCTTCTACTGATTGTGTCAGGATCCGCACAGGGGCCACACAGAGCCAGTAACTGAAAATATTAGGCATAGGAATATGAGACATGCTATGCTTGGGGCTTCTGTGTGGACGTTTGCATCCTTTCAACTCTCAGAACATTGAGGCATCCTCTGAGCATAGATGGGAAATGAAGAAAGAGGTTGTGTGCTTTTGCACAGCAGTCCAGTGGTTTGGGTATCTGTCCACGTGGGAGACACGGGTTATCAGCTCTCCCTAGCTGTCGTCCTGCTTGAACTCACCGCTTACGAGACGTCTCCCTCTCGATGATAAGAGCAGAGTGTTGGTGGGTTTGACTGTCCCCGTGCCCACAGTTCATTCCAGGCAGGGACCGAATTAGAAATGCAAGAATTGAGAGCTAGCAGGACTCTGTCCCCACAGCCTGGTGTCCAGGCTGTTTTGGCAGTAGAGGAGATTTTCAAGGTCTGGCTTTGAACCAAGGGCTATCCATCCATTTTGTCTGTGGCTGTCTGTGGAAAAGGCATACACAGCATGAGAGAGAGAGAAAGAACAAGCGCTGAACATAGGACTCCCCACTTCTCTGTATTTAACTGGCTGAGTGGACTTCTCTATGTCTGATGCCAGCCAGGGTTTAATGGAGGGGAGAATGGGCACCATATGTCTTCCAAATACCTTAGCTTGTGATACGTTAGTAATATTAGGTGTTTAGAAATCTCCCCTTCACTACTGCTGCTTCTGGAAGATAAGAAAAGAGTTTGTATTAACATAATTAAACATACGTCATGCCTTACAGTGTATTGCAATACAAAGGGAAACTATTTTTAAACTGCCTTTCAAAAGTAATTCCAGTATTGTTATTACTGTACCCTTGACATGACCATGCACAGAGACAGCTATGGCATAGGTTCTTCATGTTAAACAGAATGACTTGGGGTTGAACTTATCTTTTTTTTTTTTTTTCTTTCCCCCTAACATTCGTTGGACTTTCTTGTGGAAAAAGAAGTAGCCCTATGTATTTATTCCAATAACTTTCAAAACTAACAAGGCATTTTTGTGCTTTTACACTGGGCTTTTGATTCTCGGACACAAACATGCAGACGCATTATTTTATCCATAATCAGTGAGAAAACCATTAAGATAAATGGTGTTTTCTGCATAGAGGCAGATTTGACTAGCTATGCTGAATAGTGACAGAGTATACACTTTTTTAAGGTAACTGGTAAACTAATTAAGAGTGTCGAGAGTTCTATGCAAGTCTTTATGTATTTATAGATATATATGGCAATCTACCAGATCAGAGGTTTTTCAAAGGTCTGCAAATATTTCCGCAGGGTACCCAATTTTTTCAGTCTTGGAAGCATATTGTGTATTAATGCCGTTATGATGGGGTGCTTTGACTTAAATCAGAAGTCTCTAAAGGCTTCTCTTTCCACGTGTATCATTACCTATTATTTATGATTCTTCCAAAACTGTGTATGTGCTTTGTAGATGGATGGGGGCAAATGCTGTGACCCACACAGGTAAAAGCAAGTACCTCAAATTGGGGAAAACTGGAGCCTTTAAGATACTCCCGGTTTGTCACTACGGGCACATACATGCCAGCACTGCCACCCTATACAGAAACTGCTGCAGGTGTGGCAGACAGCTGGTCTGATACTTGGCGCTATCTTAAATACACAGATATGTCAACAAATTCCCAGAAACAGAGAATTAAACACAGGACTTCTCCTGTCCTTATCCCCACTACCATCTTCAAAAGGAACCAGAGACTGGAAACAAGCATCCAAACGAAAGAAAAAGGGAACTCATCACCACCCCCCACCACCCCCTTGTAAAAATCTGAAACGATGTTGAAGCTGTAAGGTAGAGGAAGCTTAGCACTACTGGTGAGGAACAAGGATAGAAGGAAAACTTCTGTGTAATGGTCTTGTTTCAGAAAGGAGTCGAGTGCTGGGCTGGTGGGCCAAAGGGTTGCAGGTTGAAAACGGAGCCTTTTTCTTCTGCGTGGAGAAAGGGCCAGCTGGAGGCAGGACACGAGGTGTGTTTCTGCATCAGGTGCCGAGAAGATACTTGTGAAAGAAGACGTGCAGCCTTTGCCCCGGCTGCAGCGAGGCTGCTGATGGGAAACCCTGCAGGTTTGAGGGAGCTGCCCTCTTGCACGGGGTCCTGCGCAGCCACCCTGCCGGTGTGTGGTGGCTCAGCGGGGAGCGAGGCCTCGAGCAACGGGTCAAGTTGAAGTGGGGAGCGAGGACCGCAGGAGGAAGGTGACCCCGACTCGCCAGCGTTACTGCCCTGCGCGCTGGTGGCTTGCAGATCATCGCTGTTGTCAAAACGTCCTTCGGGAATCAGGTTATTTCCAAGATTCTTGTTCTTAAATCCCTGCGGGGAGGGGAAAAATAGATCTTGAAAAGCGCTGATATTGCATCTTTTCATACCTGTTCAAGAGGAAAACAAACACTGGAAGACAGAGTTATCCTTCATGATGCAAAACTCATTTCTATGTGGACTCAGCCTGTACTTTCAGGACTGTCTTAGCTGTACCTGCAGAGGACAAACCCTTCCACCTGGACAAAAGAGTTGTAAGGAAACATCCTCCTCTTTGTTTCCTCTTTTTATTTCCATTGAGGAAGGCAATATCTACACTAGAGTTAGTCAAGAGGAAACAATGTTTTATGTTTCATATGAAGCTGTCCAGGATGAAATCAAATGATTCTGGCTACTAACCACAAGTTTTTAAACATACCTAGTATTTTTCCTTCTCCTACAACTCTATTTCTTTATTCCTCTGTTTCTTCTTTTTAATTGTTATGTGATATTTTGTCTTATCAACAGTACCTTCCCAGTGTGGAACTCTGCACTATTGTACATGACAGTTTTAAGAGCTGCAACAAGAAATTAAATAATTTTAATATATGAAAATATATCTAGTATAATCACTGCAGTAAGACTGATGCACAGAGTAACACCCTGGCATCCAGTTTATGCTGCAGAAGAGAAAAATGCTTAGGCAGAGAGAATATTAAAATACTTTACTGGTTGGCAAGGAACAAAACAGATTGTGATATAGATTTCTTCTGGAAAACAATCTGAGATTCTTTCCAACCAATGTAGCAAAAGCAGCTCTCTTTAAAAGACTTGTGAAGACACATCAGCCTTCTACCTAATGGTACATAATTAGCTGTCTCTGAGCCACTGCTTTCAGGCCAGCTTTGTCTTCCTAGGAAGATGTGTGTATTAATGTTCTATGACTTGAGCTGGAAACCAGGATGAACCCTAATGTGTGGCAAGATTATCCTTGTCTACCTACTGTAGATTCTTGTTTCTTTCTGTGAAGCAGCTGGTGGTGACTGCTGTCAGAGACAGGACCTTGGGTATGATCCAGTGTTGCAGTTCCTTTGTTCCTCAGCCCTCCCTAAATGCTATTTCATAAACTCATGTCTTGTAGCATGCCTGAAGGATAAATGCAATTTGGCTATTTTGGGAAGTGAATGAATTTCAAAGCTCAGTATGACTGTAAATGCGTCGACCAACAGATCAGCTGCTTTTTTTCTTATGCAATAGCTGAACCAATGTGTTTTTATCCATTAAGATGTGTTGTCCAGTGCAGTCACGGGATGGATGCTGGGAAGACCCACTATGGCGTACACTTTGTTTCACTCCTGTCACAGAAATGAGAAATGCCAGAACTGAGCTCAGTAAAACTATGGATTTCACGTGTGTGTATAGCCCTGACTAACACGTATAGGTGACGCTTTAAACAATTTCCATTTGAAACAGCTTTTGCTGTACATGACCTGGCTTGCACTCGCGGGGAGAAGCCAGTAGAAAATGGACCTGCAGGTACATTTGGGTGACCCTTTACGCCGTGTTGACCTGGGTTTGCCTTTAGTGAAAAGGGCACCAGGCGCAGCAGCTTTCGGCTTGCTTTCGAGAAGAGGCTCTGGTGAGAAGGAGCAACTTCTCTGTGGAAACTACAGGCAGTACTTAATGTAGCAAAACAAAACTGCTCATATTAGAATTATATTTGCTCTTGGTAATATATTACCCCGTTAGAGGTAGATGCTCCTGTGATAGGAGCATCTACCCAGATGGCATACTAGTTATTTGCTACTCTTATTTAATGTCCATGCTGAAGAACAACCATTGTGAAAGTACATGTTTGCTGCCAAAATGATTTTTTAAAAAAATAAGAAATCAGCTCACCGTACTGATAGAAGTCACTGGCTAGCTGCCTTTTCAGAAAAAGCCTTTGAAGCTGTAAATTTTCTCTACAGAAACTTCTAGAACCGTAGGCAAAACATTTGTTTTTACTTGCTGAGTTAATTGGAAATGAGGGAGGGCAAAGAAAAGAGACTGTGATTTCAGAAAGCAACTGAGTCAAGTATTTCTGTTCCAACCAATGCGCAGAACCTAAGTGGTAAAACTCTTCAAGAAGCGCTGGCTGCCTCAATGAATTACAAAGATGAGCTCTGTTCTCACATGTCCGTTCAAAATTATGGAGTAAATATGAGCCCTTTATTGTGCATTAAGAAACAGCAGCACTTGTTTTATCAGCTTAATTTTATGGTCTTTATTTTGGTGGCAAATACTGAAGCTATGCGCATTTTTCTGTGCACCCAAGTGCTCATGCTCAATTTCAGACCACAACGTGAAGGGTGTCCATCTACCAATATGATTTGCACATCACAGAGCATATATAAAAATGTGCAGGCTTTCCAAATCTGACTCCAGGTGTTTAGTGTGCAAGAAAAATAGACTTTTGCTTGTAAAGTTCACGTCTAAATAGCTGATTGCGATAGTTGGCTGGATACTAGATGCATGTAACAAGGACTTATCCAGCAAAGAACCTGAGTATGTTCTTAATTTTAAGCAGGCACAAAATCTCTCTCACTGCAGTGGGAATAACCTTGTTTAACATTAGTACCACATTAACTACCTTGCTACGTAATTCACTTCTCTTATACATGTGATCATTTTAATATTTAGAAGTATGTTAAAATTCTGGTTTAGAACAAGCCATCTCATTCAGCCCTTAAAAATGAAATGCCTTTTTAAAATCTCATTAGTTTTCCTAACCTAATTAGTAGAGACCCTTCAAAACAAATAAAGTAAAAAGTATGCTTTTTCTATGCACTGCTTTATGCAACAATGAATAAATCAGAGTGAATGCCATGAGCTAATTTAAAATATGACTTCAGTTGAACTAAAATGACTCAGTAAGTTGAGAAAAATCTCAGACTGATCTTTTAATAAAATCACATGAAATTTGATAAATCTAATATTTATTTCACTTTTATTTGTTTTTGTTTATTTCTAATGTTTCTATGGAAAGAGGGTCTTTCCCTTCCAACCTCCCAGGCAATATTGCTTAGGGTTTACTCAGTGGGACATGTCGCTGATAAAGCATAAATCAGCAGCTGCTAAAGCAAGAAGGAAATGCTAAAGCCAGGCTAATGATCCCTCGACAGCAGCAGTGACACCAGATACTATCTTGGTTCGTGGTATTGCAGATCTGCGGTAAGATAAAGAAAATAAATCTCACTGGGACGTGAGAGAGAACACTGTGGCTTTTTCCAAAGAGCTGCTAGGCTAAAACCTCTGTCTGCCAACAAATCAGCAATGATTAATTTGGCCAGTCCACGACCCGTCATGTAGGGGTTGTTTCCCTCCGATAAAAAAAATGCAGCGTTCCCTCCTGCAAAGCGGGTGCTGAGGCAGAGGAACGAGGGGAGAAGGAAATATGCCCTGATTCAAGTCTGTTTATTGACACCATGAAGATCACAGAAAAAGAAAATGTTCCCGCAACCGCTTATTTAAAAGCTATGTTGTTGGCAAAGATATTTCTTCTTCTCCTTGTGTCAGTGAAGGCAAGTTTGTGATTAGCCATGTATTACATCACAAATGATTGGTAGAAGATTATGCCTACAATTCTGAATGAAATCAGACCGGATGATGTTGTTGATCTGACACTTATGCAGTGAGGCCAGATATTAAGGTTACCATGAATCAGAGAAGCACATAAGACTGTCATTTGTGTGGATTGCTGGAAGCTCCCCATGCTGCAAATGGGTCAAATACAGGAGAGGAGACCTGAATGCAGCAAAAGTTGTCTTGGCTTCATAGGCTGAACAGCAGTCAGGTTTAGGCTGGACATTTTCTGACCACTTTCTAGAGAGTATTTTTTATTAATTAAAAAGTGCCTTTGAAATTGTATACGTACATTCTCCAACAGCTTCATTTTATTAACAGGCTTGTGGTTAGATAGTGCATCAGATATCAGTGCTTTGGGAGCTCCGTTGCTGGCTGGCTGTCACTTCCATTCTCCCTGGCCCAATTAGTTCAGATGTGTTAGAGATGCTGCAGGGGTCCTGCTGCCTTCACATGTTTTCAGGAGCAGGGATCTGGGTCTAACAAGGATGGAGGGTTGGGGGAAGAGGGGGTATTTTGTATTTGTCAGTACTGTTGTTATTTTGCTCTAACTAGGGTTGAAATGGAGAAGAAAGGCTGGTGGATTTGAGGACGGAAATATGTAATGATGTATGCTAAAAGTGGTAGCTGAGTATTTAATGAGAAACTGAATGATATCGCTTGCAAAGCTGCTTCACTGAATTGCTGTCCATTGCTTACTTCTCTACCTCCATCCTATTGTTTATATGTTTTTTTTCCTAGCAGCTGCAGTATTTTTCTTGGTCCCCAGAATTAGCTTCTGGGGCAAATCCTAGCATCCCACTTCTGAGGCCATCTGCAGATTTCCCTAGGCTGCTATTATATGAATAATCAGTTGTTTCACTTAAGAAATTCTCTTTGCTCTACATCATTAAATGTTGACTCCTGCTGCTGCTATGACAGATCCCTTTGCAGGAGTCTACGAGGGGAGCTGTCTCTGATGTTAACGGTGGGTCTTTGCTGTGGAACAAAAGAACGTGCTGGGGCAAGCATGAGACCGTTTGAATTTATAATATTTTAACATTGGGAAATAAAAAAAGGTTGAAGCTGGTGTATGTATACCCATTTTGAGATCTGTATTTCCGAAAAGTGAAGAAGGGTCTTGTTGAAGCGTTGAGTAATTTTGTGCCCAGGAATGTAATTTGTAGCTCTCATTAAGGCAGTGGTGAGGTAGTCATTTGGCGAGGGAGGGGGGAAGATACAGCGGGCTAGGAGGGAATTCAAAACAAGACCAGCTTGTTATAGGCAGATTGTAGAAGAAAGGAAAATGCATCCATCAAAAGCATGAGTGATAGCCTCTAGTGAGGGCACAGTAATGGACTAAATGACCTGGAGGTTTCTTCTTCCACCATGGCCTTTTTGTTGTGAAGTCCTTTCCCAGATATCTCCCTGACCACTGCAGCTCCCTGCTAACTGTGCATTAGTCATTCAAGAGCATCACCTCTAACAGACGCCTTTGTGAAAGGTTTTGCTGCCGCTCTAAAAACCAGCCACGTGCCCAGTAGCTCCCTTTTTTTCTCTGGCTGTATCCAAGTACCCTGTAGCCAGCAGCTTAAGCCCGTTTGCCCAGTACCTTTTCCTGTCTACTGGTGATGTGCAGCTACCTTTCTCTGCATGGGAAGGGTCTGCTTCCAAAACTTCCCACGTAATTTGCTCGTGTTGAAGGAACACTGAAATGGGCAGATCTTGCACCTATTTACCTGTGTAAATAGGTTTGAAACTGTGACCTGCTAGCCTGTATTTTTATTCTGCAGTGCTTTTAGACAGCAACCATTACATACCAGAGTGAGCCCCTTGGAAAAGGACTGCAGTACTGGCATGCTTGCTAGACCGTGGCATGCCATCGGCTTGGCACGTGAGAGCTTATGGTGTCCTGCGGCTGAAACACGCTGTCCATGCTCTTTTTGTCCTAAAGGTTGTTTTCTGTCTTGAGACTTAATTCATCCTTTGCGTGTTAGTGTGTTTTATTTTAGCCTGGTTGGTCCTGTAGTGCTGTGTCATTTGTAACAACACCTCTTGTCTGTCTTCACATTTTGGCGTTCCTTTTGTAGATGGTACGGTAAGGGGGTGTTCATGGCACGGCGGCATGTGTTCACCTGAACGAGGGACTTGCCGGTGGTGACTCTGCATCATTGCTGATAGCAGAGAATGTTGTTGTTTCGTTCTATTTAGCTTTAAATCAGTCCATATTCTATCTAAAGCGGCTTGGTTTGAAGAAAAATTGGTTCTGCTAAGGGGAAAAAAATTAAGTAGCTTTATTCAATGTGTATGTTGCCTCACCTGAAAGCCCCTTGGCTGGATTTTCTAGTGCACTGTCACAAACCCCATCAATCTCTTCAATTTCTTCAGAAGGAAGAGAGGATTTGCAGGTTAACCGGCTGGAAACGCAAATATGGATAAAACCAGACATACAGAAGACAGATGTGGACTTTTCAGAAATTCTTAATGCAATACAAGAAAGTAAGTTATTCCTTGGATGCAAAATTGGTTTTATGGTAGAAGAATCATTTGAGATGCGTTGAAGTTGTAACTGAAGGAACATACAAAGTGATGAACTGCATGATGAGTATGTATTACTAAAATCTCTGAGAAAGTTCAATGGGTTATTGAAGGCCAGTAAGAAATCTTTTACTATCAGAGAAGTCATAGTAAGATTTGAATTATTATGTGCCTAAGAGTTCCAGCAGTATATATTTCCTATGCAGAAGTAATCAGAAATATTAAGATTCCTCTTACTTTAATGCATTCCTTACACTCTTGAATAGCTGTGTGAACTAATAATGTCGTGCAAATGCTGCAGTCTGGGATCTAGGACTGGAATTGAAGTTCCAGGTGTTCCAGAGTGTTGGGGTATATTCACATTTCCGCAGCTGGTAATTTTGGGGAGCGGAAGTGATGAGCTTGTCGCAACAACTGAAGGTGTGCATATCTTAGATACTGCATGAAACCATCTCTTTTCACGTGTAATGTGCTGTGGATGATGAATTCATTGGTCCACCCTTCTTAAATCCAACTGCAGAATGATCTCAAGACTTGTGCTAGAAGAAATACTTCTCTTGTTAACAACAGTGGAAGACACCCCCTCTACCCAAAACGGACAGAACTCTGGAATCCAAAAGAATCTGGAATTTCAGTGGGAATTTTCCATAATAGATCGAAAACTCTTCTGCAGGCCAAGAATCAAAATGCATGGCATGGCTTCCTGGTTTACCTCTTTTCCAGTTTTATTTTAAACTGGGTGTTTCATGTAGCAATTTTCTAAAGTGAGAAACAGCAACTTACATTCTTGAATGATGTATAAAAAAGTGTAAAACCCTGTACACCGCCTGATTTTTGCCATATGAATAAGGAACCATACAGTGGTAGGATCAGGTTTTTGGTGGTATTAGTTTGGAAGTGGAAGGAAAACTCTCAGGTTAGTATGATGACATGGGTAATATCATCATTATGGGTAATAATTTGAAATTGAATCACCTCATTTAAGCTGTAGGTTTAGGATGAACCCTGGGTTTTGTAACTTAAAAAGCTTTTCCTATCAGGAAATCTTAGATGAGGTTTTGTTTTCTCCCCTCTTCTCTGCACAGCCCAGATATAGGCCTGGGGGCAGTTGGGATGCGGACTGGAGAGGCTGAAAAGGCACTATAGTCTTTCAGAGGCTAAATAGACAAGATAGGTAAACAAGGATAAACAAATTCAAGTTGGGAAGAGACCATATTGGAATACAAGACACAGTTATCTTCTCCATTTCAAGTACATGGCTGAGGAGAATAAAAATAGATTATTTGTTTAAAACAAATAGATGTCAAGATTAGATTTATTAACAGTGTTTGTCCAAAGCAGCTTCTTTTTAAAAAAGACTATCTCAACTTCCCTTGGTACTGTGTCATATTTCGATACCATACTCTGATTACATCCCTGTGCTGGATAACCCCAAATTTTCAATCAATGGGGCACAGGTTTGCTTATAACCTCAAATGTTCAACTTCTGGATAAAACTCTCAGTTTCTTTTAAAAGCATGCCATTCTTCTGTGGCCGTAAAGAAGACATTCACCTGGCTTGAACCCAGGGGTTTGCAGTGAAGGTATCCAGATGTGAATTAATTGTCTAAGCTCTCTTTGCAAGTCAACAGACTGTAACTAGCATGTCTACAGCCCAGTTTGTCTCATTTTAAAGTAGGTGTCTAATATAGATTAGATGACCTGCAATTTGGAAGTGGCTATTTGCCTCTCTTGCCTGCAGATGGAATTTAGGGAGATACCACAGCTTAGACACAAACATCTGCACTGTGGATGTGTAAATGTAGGTGAATCCTACCCTAAGTAAAACAAGTATTTGCAAGTGATTAATGGATATAAACTGAATAGAATTAGGCTCCCAAATTGTTTTAGCAATTTGAATATAATTTCAAAACTAAATAACATTAAAGAAAGAGTCTTTTAAGAATGAACATTTTGATTTATAGATTATTTTTGAGCCATTTGAGAAGGATGCAGCTTTTACAGCCTTGGAGACAGGGGTGATTTCTTTGTCCAGGCCAGACAGTTGCTGTTGGGAAGTTAATCTCTGTCCTTCAGCTACATTTTCTTCCAGGAAGACAAAAGGGATCCTACGACTGTACAAGCAGTCACAACAGTCAGTTTGCAAAGGCTTGTTATGTGTCCAGGAGAGTGTCTTGTCACCTGCAGTCTGTTGTGAATATCAAATTATTAGGATAAACATGCCTAAATATTTTTTTCTAGGGTGGTTGCTCTGAATAGTTGTTGTTGTTTTTATTCCTGGTTGTTGTTAGCATTGATGAAAATTAAAGAAGGATAATCATGCTTTTAAAGACCACATATTTTTTTCTTGCTAACATGAATTTCCTGAGCATTTCCTTATTCAGGAGGTGCCATGTGCAACTTTAGCTAGCTGGTATATCTTTCTGTTTGCTAGACTGCCAAGAGTGATCATTCAATCTCAGAGATTTTTTATTTTTTATTTTTTTTTAATTTAGTTACTTAGACAAGTAACTAAAACAAAGCAAATATTTTTCTCTAAAGCTTTTTTTTTTTTTCTTTTACCCTACTGAATCTCTTGGACTGCAACTGAAGATAAAGACTTACCAGCTCATTATTTACTTCTATGTGAATATACTACTATTATAAGAGACTTAAAAGTGATTTCTACTGCATCAGAGCTAAATTCTGCATTTAAGTACCATAGTTCATGGTAGAGTCTTAAATGCATTTTGCTAAAGCTGTCTGGTAGATCTTTTTACAAAACAGTTTCTTCTTGACCACACGATATTCAGAAATTATCTGTAGTCTGTCAGAGACAGTCCACGAACAATAATTACTAATCCGAAAATGGCTACAGACACGCGCTGCAAAACAGGGGATTGCAAAACGGGGTGATGCATCCGACCTAAACCAAACTTGTCAACGAGACAGCAGAGGTGTCGGGGCTGACGGCCCGGGGGGGCTGAGGTGGGGTCCGGGGACCTGGGGG
>JAOBAS010000060.1:15850515-15863717 GCA_025311575.1 Elanoides forficatus
GGGGGGTGTGTAAGACAGAGAAAGTGGAGGGGGAGCTGCTTTAAAAACTTATGCTGCAGAAATCAGTTATTTTTTAATTTTTTCTTTCTTCTTTGAAGAGCAATAAGATAATTGTGGATGGTAGGGCAATGCGATTATTTTAGGAAAGAAATTCACCAGTTGTGTTGCTGTGATGATGATGATGATGATGATGATTCAGTTGCACAACTTCCAGTAGCTAGTAGCAAGAAGGTAGATAGGTATGTGCCATACAATTTTAGTACCATTTCTTCCCTACGCGATTCACCTCTCTGTTTTGATATTTGAAAGACATTACGCCTGAGGGTGTATGGGTGTTTGGACAGCAGAAGTAACTATGGTGACTCTATCAAGTTGCATCAAATGGTGCAAAGCATGTTTCTACACTACATTTCTTGGACATGCTAAGTGTTGTATTTTAAATATTTGACAGGAACTCCAGACTGCAGTGTATGAACAATGAAAATTCCCTAAGTGGTGGTTTGTTGAGAAAGTGTTCTACAATTTAGATAATTTTTTCCCATTGTCTAGTGATGTAACACTAATAGTGTTTTCCCCCATTTTTAAAATATCTTTTCCAATATTCATTAGGCCCAGACTAATGTTTTGTTTTGAAGCAAATTCCTTTCAACAAAATGATTGAATTATAAGTTATAAAGCCCTTGACGTATGATCCGTATTGATTATTTCTTCATTTTCAGAAGTCATCTAATGGAATTATAATTTTCCTGTCAGGAAATCTTCATAATAGAAGAAAAAGTGTATAATGGTGCATCTACAAAGTGTATAGAAAACCTGGCATTATTAAGTGAAGTGAGATTTTATCTTAGTTTCCTTTTCATGTTGTCTTTTTACACTTCCCCATATAAGAGAATGAAACAGACTGCTGTAAATATACCAACTATATTAATTCCAGAGATATGGTAGGTAAGAATCTCAATTCCACTCAAAGTTTTACACTGAATAAAAGTATCCAAGTAGTACTACAGAGCTAAAAAACACTTTGGTGACTTTTGTTCCACCTTTGGACTGTGAATTCTCTGCTGCAGCTCTTAGAGGCACAGCCCCTCTATGGAAAGTGGGCAAAATAAAAAATTCTGGAAATGTTTACAAGTATTGTTATTTCTGTCAATAGATAACAAAGACATTTGCACTTTCCTGAGCTGAAGAAATCTGCCTTTTGCTATCTGGGGACTTCTTAAAAAGAATGCATATTTCTTCATCTCTAGAGAAAGATAATCTTGTCTATTAAGCAAAGATCTTCATTGCAGTTGGTTTCTGTGGCGCAAGTGAATTTGGAGAGGGGGATTCTTTGCCGGTATGTATGTTACTTGAGACCTTAGCTTCACAGCATCATCACGATCTCAAATTTCAGTATTATACAGCAAATAATTTTAGGATCAGTTCCATCACTTTGCAACATATGCAATCAGATCAAAACTAACGTTACCTTATTTGATGGTGATACTGGTCTTTAAGCAAAAAAAGACTTGCTTGTTTCCTGTAATTCCTCTCATTTAATCTTCATGCAAGAGCTCTGAACTAGGAGAGCAAATCATCTTTGTCCTCCATCACATTTGTCTGAACCATTAAAATACTGAGCTCCATCTGGTGCTGCTTTGCTCTTCTGTGTCATACAGGACGTGTTTTCATCCAGCACCTTATGTCAATAGGCACACTGGGAATAGCAATAATTGATCAATAGTAGAGCTCGTGTTCAGGTGTCTGCCTTGTCAGTACATTGTGCTGTGTATGGATGTTGCTTTATTACAACAAATTAGAGCAGTCCAAAGAAAAATCATAATATGCCCTTGTCATACATTGACCCTGTTTCGTTTACAGCACATCTAGCAAATGAAAGGGTTCATACAGAGGTGCACAAAGGATCCAGCATTCTTCCTTCTTAGTTTAGAGATATTATTAAGTCTTTCAATTTCATCTTGTCTCCAGTTAGATTCTAATTAGTCTACCTTTGCTCAAAAAACTTTTATTTTTCTTCTGTTTGTGATGTATATTTTTTAGCCTCAGATGATCTAGTTATATACATAATTCTTTGAGCTTAGCTGAGTAGAGACAGATGAAAAATCATGTAGACCGTCACTTACCAGGAGTTTCCTCTCTGCACTAGACTGTAATATTTCTTTTCATGACCAGCCTGAAACTGTGACTTGGTGAAGCCAGCACATTCAGATGAATTTGCCTTTATCTCCTGCTGTTTTGCGTCTAATTTTTTGTGGGAAGTCTTACGCAGTAAGAGTATGGTGGGGATTTGGAAAAAGTTAAATCTATGTAATTATATTAATCTGAATTGTGAGCTGAACAGTTGTAATCAAGCTTATTCTCACCATCTAATTTTGCTTTGGAAAGCACTTCTCTTTCATGTAGTAATGGTGTCGTTTTGTTTTGTCTTATTATATATAATAAGAAATTATATAATTTCTTGATTATATAAGCTGAGAAACAAGACTCTGAAGAGGGAGTTGAACAACCAAATAGCTTCATCTTGCCGGAGTGTAGGCAGGTGCTCAGAACCTGGGCTGCTGTAAACACTTCTGCGTCCGCACGGGATGTCAGTGCTGGCCTTGCTGTCCAGAGAGGCTGTGAGGTCTCCCTCCGTGACACCGCACTAGTTGTCCCCACTTCGAGCAGGGGTTTGGACTAGATAACCTCTGGATGTCCCTTCCAACCTCTGTTATTCTAGGATGCTATGTTAAGCAGCTTGTTCAGTTCCTCTAGGTTATTTGTATGCACAAGCTATAATAAGCCTGCCTGCACATTTGGGGTGCTTGATTGATTATTAAGTTCATGAAATTAACTGTCGGTCAAAAAATAAATTGCCTTTTTCTTTGCCAAAGCAATGTTTCTCCAATAAGGCTTTAAAAGCACACATGAATATTTAATAGACAATTCATTAAATGTAAGTATTTTCTACTTCAAAAAATGATTAATGAGACACAAATCTGCACTGGAAAAATATTGGGTTTATATTTTACACTTGGCATAAATCACAAAGGAAGCTGCCTGATAAAACGTAGTTCAATTGTACAATGTATTTTTAATGGCCTGTGATGCCAAAAGTAAAATATTGTACATAAGAGACCTTTTTTGGCCCATAGTACAGTCAAAAATGTTTGATGATCTCAACCATCACTGTATAAAATATTAACATTTTAAATCTAAAATTGCAGCATACAACTGATACCTCATGTAACGAGACTTAATGTCAAATAAAGTGTTCATGAGTAAAAATGCATTGTTTTGCTCAGAGGTTTTAGCTATCTGCATTTTTAAATCTTCAAATAATTAATTTCACATGTTTACACTATCCTCCAGTCCAGGGGAATTAAAAGGTCCTATCTGTTTCTCAGATGAAATCCCTATGATTAGCTATTTTAATTGTCACAGAAATCTTACCCAGATGGGTCAGAACTGTATTCATTCAGTATTTATTAATGGGACTATCAAGAAATGTTTTATTGATGCCTCACATTCAGATCAACCTCTTCCATTAAGAAAGTCATGCTGCAGGTATTTCTAATCTTTTTCTCTAGGAAGTGGAGTCCAAGTCAGAGGATATTGTTTCCATGGTAGATTTAGTACATCTAAGTTACCTGGCTGTGAGATCCATCCTGTCCACCGCAAGTGAATTCAGGTGACATTAGTTAGAATTAAAAACATCATCCTCTCTCATGTTGTTTTGTCTCTCAAAGGAATTTGTATCTCTCTGTTGCAGACTGTAAGCTCATCATTGCACAGTAAACTTGAGCAATGAGATAGTACTTGCATTTTATTTCTACTCCAGTAACCTACCCTGTTCTTTAAGCTGCCCTCCCACTCACACATTTTCGTCTACATGAAAGGACATTTGCAAACGTTTCCCCTTGTTACTAACTCTGTTCTGTTCCAGCGTTGAGATACTGTCAGGTGCTGCCAGAAATTAAGCGCTGTAACACTGACACCTGCTCTGGGTTGGATTAGATGACACATTGCCGGAATGCTGGCAATAGCCAGCCACCTGCCTGCGTTACTAACTCCACTGGAGCTGAACCTTTGGAATTATTCTGCAAAGTAAAACTAAAGCTTTACCCCATCATCAAATTTTGTTATGAGATTTCATATAAAAATAATTTTAAATTGTAATCGTATGACTCTGTCTCCTTATACCAAATTATTCTATATTTTATGTGTCAGTGTCCTGTTATGTCAAAATTGTTTTATTCACAGCTTCCTATTTATTAGTTAGGGCTTTCTTTTTTTACTCTTATTTTCATCCTTATTGCTTTTGCCCTACAGTTTCTTGTAAGTCAGAAGCTTCTTAACATCTGAACTAAAGCGTGAGGAGTATATTCCCCTTTTTCACTAAACCTGTACTTTGATTGAAAGTATATTTGTGAAAGATATTGGCACTATTATTTGCTAGATTCCTCTGATCCATGAGTGTGGAGGTTAATGCTTGTGAGTATGTAATAATTTCCCTCAAACCGGACGTGTATTGACAGTATCTAAGTAATTAGCTGGTGGTAATGTATGCGCTTTTGAAAAGTATTGGCAGCATATCACTACTGCTTTTCCAGTTCTGTGGAATTACCCTTGTGAATTTACATTTACTTTGGTTTTGCAGAGGAAGAATGGTTTAATCAACTAAAATTTGCTGGGTTTTGTTTTTCCACTTCATTCGCTCCACATGGCAAATCAATCTGTGCTGTTAACATAACAGAGTAATTCTCAAAAACAGTGGAACCTGTCGCAGTTACTATTTAATACTCTGCACTCAGACGTGATATGGAGCTTGATTATAGAAAGAATTGTTACAAGAGGAAGGATGTCAATTTTCTCTCCTTTTCTGGCTTTTCCTGCATTATGGTCTTAACAGAAATAAGCTGTGTTTGCCAAAAATTAAAGAACTGTTCCCATTCTGGCTTTTTAACTTGCCTTGCAGGGTCTTGCTAAAGTAGGCAAAGTTTGATTCTGGTTGCTGGATCTCTTTCAAATTCTTATCTATCTCCTTTTACTGTTATGAGGAAGGCTTTAAAAGGCAAGGAGAGCCCCAGTCTTGAGTATTTTTTGATTAAATTATGATAAGGAAAACACCTTAATGGTAAATCCTTTCTTTTCCCCATTAATATGCATACCTAAATGAGAGCATTGGTTTTTTGCAGTTGCCTGCCTAGTAGCCTCAAGTCAAATAAACAATTACACTATTCAATTGGAGACACTGTAATTTTATCCTTCTTCAAGGTTTGTCGTGGTTTAACCCCAGGCAGCAACTAAGCACCGCGCAGCTGCTCACTCATTCCTCTTCCCCACCCCTGGTGGGATGGGGAGGAGAATGGCAAACAAATCAGACTTGTGGGTTGAGATGAGAACAGCTTAATAATTGAAATTAAAAATTAAATATAATAATAATAACAACAGTAATTTAAAGGAAGATAATGAAAAGAGAGGGAAATATAACCCAAGAAAGACAAGTGATGCACAATGCGATTGCTTGCCACTCGCTGACTGATGCCCAGTTAGTCCCCAAGCAGCGATCTGCCCCAGCCAACTCCTCCCAGTTTATATACTGGGCATGACATCACATGGTATGGAATATCCCCTTGGCCAGTTGGGGTCAGCTGTCCTGCCTGTGTCCCCTCCCAACTTTTTGTGCCTCTCCAGCTTTCTTGCTGGCTGGGCTTGAGAAGCTGAAAAATCCTTGACTTAGTCTAAACACTACTGAGCAACAACTGAAAACATCAGTGTGTTATCAACATTCTTCTCAGACTGAACCCAAAACACAGCACTGTACCAGCTACTGGGGAGGAAGTTAACTACATCCCAGCTGAAACCAGGACAAGGCTATGTGCTGTGAATCTCTTTTCTCAACTTACGTCTTAACTTTTAGACTCAAGAAATGCTTGTATTAAGATGAGTCCTACAGTTGTTTTTCTCTTAAAATGACTTGACAGTATTACACAGAATGAACCCAAAAAAGTCTGTGTTGGAAGAGAACATTCAGGAGAATATTTGACAAGAGATACTGATCTTTAGCCTTGATCCTGGAAGACAGCCTGCAAATACAGCAGAACGTGGGCTTTTCAAGAGACGTTCAATGTCAGCATAACTTTGCTTCCATTCAGACTAACAATGAGAACTTCAGAATGAGCAGAGTCAGGTCAATAGTGAACATATATATTTAAATCCCATCATCAAAAGGAGTTAGAATGCCTGCAGGAGTGTACATGTGAGTTTAGTAGCCAGGACTTAAATTAAACAGTCATTAACACCACTCTGTGCCTGCTTTCAGGCGGCGAATAAGCGCCTGCCCTTTACAAGTTTTCCTTGGCCTAGCTGATGACTGTGACTCACCCAAGCAGGTGTTTATGCTTTTGGAGTCACATAAATAGCCCCTTCTTCAGGCTCTTCCACTCCTTATACGGTGATACTGGAGAAGAATACGAAGCTTTCCTTTCGAACACATTTGTGGTTGCTTTGTTTTCTTTGGGAAATACAATGTCTGTATAAGCTTAATGGTAAAAGAGAAGGGCAGCCTTGCCAGAAGGGCGAGTCTGTAACAAGTGGGCCTGTGGCACTGCCTGTATTCTAGGATTGGCAGCAATGGAATGGCACTGAAGTGGTTTGTCAGTGAAGCCAGAAAGTTTGGGAATTAGTGAATATCTCTCATACAGAGATATAGAAACTTGTGCTTATCAAATACTGGTCTAATATTTTCAGGAATTATGAAATATGATTTCCGGCTGTAGAAGGGAGTTGGGGAGTAGAAAGAAGAAGGAGGGGAAAATTACAGCTTGTGAAAAATAGTAGATCAATGGCACTGAACACTGAAACTCATTGTATATAGACTATCTGTGACCTAGACTCTGGTGATCTGAATTCTACCATACAAACCTGTTTTGAAGATCAGGGTTCAATTAAACTAAATACACCTTGCTACTGCTTCTCAATCAGAAGAATAATTATTAAGAAAGTTATTGTAAGAAACAAGTCGTTTTATAAAGAATGCCATCTTTGCACTGAACACTTTGAATTTTTATGTATTTTCATGTCTAGAAACTTGTAGTTTTCAACCAACGTTTCTCTGGAGAAGAGTACAGTTCTTCCGTAGAAAATATTCTTTTCTCCCACCAGTTTCAGTAAGTGGGTTGCCCAGAGGCTGTGAAATCTCTGCTTGTGGAGATACTCAGGACTCAATGGGACCAGCCCCTGAGCAACCCGATCTAAGTTGGCCCCGCTTTAGCTAGAGTTAGCCCAGATGACCCCAAGAGGTCCCTTCCTGCCTAAATTAGTCTGCGATTCTCTGATTCCGCCAAGTCTCTTGTCACACTGGGCTTGCAGTGCTCTGAAGACCAGCAAGAATATTATTACTGGCTAGAAGAAAATCTGTTTTGCTATGGATATTCCTCCTCAAGGAATCAGTCTGAAACAACTAATTTATTTGAACGTTGATGGCCTTGCAATTATCATATGGTGATAAGTCTATAGGCAGTGGTGCCACAGGTCAATTCCAAACTCTTATTCCATTTTTGTGTTTGCAAAGGGTTTTATCTCATTGTCTGTCCCCTTGATTCCTCTGTTTTTCTTTCTTCATCATCTAGACATCACTTTCTAGCAGATTGCTCGTGTCAATAGTTGTCTTATTTAAATTTCCAAGGGGAGCAATGTTACATTGATTTTTGTTTGCATGTTCCCATAATGTGAAATTGAGTTTACTTCTGCAAACCATTTAATGAGCCAGGCCTCAAAAGTCAATTGCAGCAGAAGAATGCTCCTCTCCTCTCAATGAAACATTTAGAAGCTGAAGGATACTGTGTCTACATACTAATCTAGCAAAAAGAGTTTAGCAGATTCCATTCACTAAAGTATTTTTGTAACTAAGATGGTGCTCTTGATATTTTCTTTCAGGTGTTTTGATTAGTTATTTTCTCCTTAGATTAAGTGAATGTGACATTTCATTCAATTACTCCTCCATCTGGATTTGTTCTTCTCTTTCCAATCTTGTTTTTCTCAAGCTTTCTTAGTGCTTTCCTTTATGAACACTTAACGTGAGCAAACCCAAGAGAAATGGATTTCCATATTAATAATTTAGCATTATTATCTCTTTCTTATGAAAACAACTGAACCTCCCAAATGTCTTTTGGTTAGATCTTCTGTTGACAAAGCTGATAAAGTAACATTACAAGGTATTGAGTAGAAAATATTCTTTGAACATTTGTATTTATGTTTGTGATAACTGTATGGAAATTTTTCATGTTTCCATGTGAAAATGTGTAACACATATGAAATCAGATTTAGATGAAGATAGTGTTCACTTGTGAAACAGCATCTCCACAATTCATGTTACTGTGGCTGCCATATCTAGTTGGCTTAAACTACAATGTGCTGGAAAATGCCTATAAGCTTCCTGTTTAACAGCCATCACTAAATTTACAGGCTGTGTTTAATAAATTTCCTCCATTTCTCAAATTTTATTGGTGTGTTAGGACCATAGTTTCCTTCTGTAGATTGGGCCTATTAGACAGTTCTTTTGAGTTTTGATGGGGTTGGTTTGTTTGTTTGGTTTTAATCCGAGATGTTTATGACAAAATTGTCAGTCCACTGCTGACTTAACCTCATCTTTGAGAGCGTAGTTTGCAGGAAATTTTTAGAGTAGCAGAACTTAGTCTTGGTTTTGTGGTATCTGCTTGCTAAAGTCTCATGGGACAATATAAGATAATTTGTGAAACATACCTGTAAAGAAAAACATCATTAGAGGCCTAATTTGGAATCCATAAAAATAAATGGAAAGAGTACAACTGAACTCGCTGTCTCTGAAGCAAGTCTCTTGGGGACATTTTGTTGCTGTTGTGTCATTTCATGTTGAAATATTTTTCAGAAAGTCATGAGCAAAAGAACAGCAAGGGTTTTTTTCTGCAGTTTTTAATACCAGAAAGTCACTTGTTCCGTTATGCACTAAATCCATTTTTTCACACAGCTCAATAGTACTTTGGGTACAAATATTTCTCTGTGTCCATTTTTGAGGATTCTGATATTCTATTTGTTTAAAAAAAAAAGTTAACTCTGTAGTGACTGAGTTGGGGTTGGGTTTTTTTTATGTGCTAAAGAAAATCATATATTTATATCTCAACTGTTGGAGTTTTCATTCCTATCACAAACTAGTAATAATGTTTTAGTGTCTCTAAATAATGTTTTAATTAAGTTTAAATTAATGTTTTTACATCTTTTAATTAATGTTTAATTAATGTTTTAATAATGTTTTAGCTACTCTTTAGCATGTCTTAGCTACATGTTATAGCAGTTTCAGTAATTTCAGCATCTATCAGGATACAGGAAGGAAGAATCAAATAGGCATCAAAAGTATAAATGTAAGCCTCCTGCCCATATAGCCACTGTAGCTCCTAGATAAACAATACTAGACTTAAGAACTCCTAGTAAGTTGTGTTAACCAAGACTTAATGTGAGAAACACTGAGGATACTACAATGTCTAAACAACTAGGAAGTCGTCCCTAAAGCCAACTAACAATTTTCTTGCCTGGTTTTCTCAGTCTTCACACTTTCCTTTTCTCATACCCTGTACCCTTTCCTGAGTATTCCTCAAACTCAGCCTGTAGTAATTGTCCCTGTTAACGTGATCAAATCAGCTGTCTAAAGCTGTATTGTATGCAATTTTATGAGAATTTCATTGATTTTCATTAGAATTTGAACAATTCCTCTTCCAGTATTAACATGTGGATGTCTGTGTTCTCACGTCAGCTTCAGCCAACTCTGCTGTAGCTTTCTTGTAAAGCACTATTTCACCTCCTGAGCACAAACACGGTTAAATTTCTCCCCTTCTCCTCTTTGCTGCATGTTCTCTGTTCTTCACCAGACAGCCTTCTGTTAGGTAACAGCCTCTCTGCTGCCCATACCCTACATGAAGCTCTTTTCCACACTGCATACAACCCATAGAAAAGAAAATAGTAGCACTGCGAAGAGATCTGGCTGGCATAGTCATGCTCCTTGAGCCTTCTGGGCAACAAATCTGTACAAATTTATGCTGTGGGCAGCCTTAGATTTCCCTTTTCCTGCTGGCGTTAGTTGTAACGTTCAGAATTCGTGGGGCCAAGAGGGAAGCTGAAGGAAGGGAAGCTGGAGACCATGGCTCTGTAGCTGGGACTTCATTATTTGTCCATGTGGGGCAGCAACGATAGGACCACACGTTCATACAAACTTTTCTTGATTGCTAGCTGTGCCTCCACACGTCTGCACTTCTGTGCGCGTGCAGAAAACCAGGTCAACTGGCAGAATCAGATCCTGACTTGCCATTTTGTTTTCAGCTGAAGTCGAGGACCAGACTTCCAGACCCAGAATCGCCCACCAACCCTATTTCCACTCCACACTTGGGTAACCCACAACTGCATGTCAGCCTCCCCTCCGTGTCCTCTTCTCCACGTGATGGAAACGCACGTGCAGGCTGGAAGGGAGCCACGGCATGGCTTTCAGGAAACCAGAAGGAAAACGAGTTGACAAAATACTGA
The DNA here is from genome assembly GCA_025311575.1 of Elanoides forficatus. Lineage (NCBI taxonomy): Eukaryota > Metazoa > Chordata > Aves > Accipitriformes > Accipitridae > Elanoides > Elanoides forficatus. Next base: position 15,861,049 of record JAOBAS010000060.1, read on the forward strand.
TAGAACTACATGTGCTTGAGGAAGAATCAGGAAGCGGGAGGGGTGACACAAGACCAGAAAAATAGATATTGACCACTAACCCACGGTTTCTTTCTTTTTGACTTGAAAAAGTAAGCCCCGGTGACTGTTTTGTTTTTCTTTTGCAGTCATCTCTAACAAACAGTGACATCATCTTTGTGAAGTTGCATGCCCCTTGGGAGGTCCTGGGCAAATACGCTGAACTAATGAATGTAAGAATGCCTTTCAGGTAGGTGTAGTTGTATTTTGTCTGAACCTCCAAAGTCACGCTATACTGTAAAGCTAATGTAATGATAACACCAAAATGCACATGGAAAAGCTCTTCTGTAAGATACCACACATCTTTAGAAAATATAAATGGAGTACCTTAGATACCCTGTTCATTGCTGTTTCTTGTTAATGCCTGAAATTTCAGTACAATACTGGTTTGAAATTAAGGTGAGCTGTAGCAGTGCAGCTGTTTTCATGGGGTATTCTATCCTTAGGCCCTTTAACCCCTTCAATGCTGGAGCCCCCTGCATACTTGTGCGCTGCTGTTTTTTAAATGGACATTTCATTGAAATCAATGGGAGGTCAAGAAGATCCAGGTACGTAAGGCAGCACAGAAGGTGCATGTCTTTTGGACGTATCTGGTATGTTCAGCACCTGTAAATTTCTTGTATAGTGTGTAATTATGGAAATACAGATTATAAATAAGTATCCCATCTAACAGGAGAACAATTCAGACTATAAATCCTTTTTCTGTGGAGAAAATAAAGAACTTATATTACACGCTACTGATAACCAAATTCATTCCACATTGTCATTCAGATTATTTTTATCATTTATTTAATATTATTTGCATGTTGGGCTATGAAATTTTGTATGTAAAATATTGGTTTTTTACTCTGCTGGTTATCAGAACTGTTAAAATAGCATAAAGACTTCCACTGGAACTGACCAAAACCCATGAACTGAAAGGTCTTGATTCTTCTTTAATTAGCAGGGTTTATAGATGTATAACTCCATTGATTTTAATGGAATTACTCCTGAGCAAGAAAAGGATCAGATCCAGAATATGCAGCTAGTGAGTTGGTGTCCTCTGTAGGATTTCTTCTGTTTTCTTCTTACTTAAGGATGGAAAATGCCTCTGGTATGAGACAAGCTGTAGCAGTACAGAACTTGCTAGGAAAAATGGGTATGAAATAAGTACAAAATTGCAGACTTATTCTTTATGTATTTTGATTTTCATTTTCACAGCAAATCTTCAACTGTTCTTTCTTGTGCTTTTAGTGCTAAAGAGAAAAATATAAAAGCTATCACAAGTCATTGCAAGATATTAATATTCTTTTAAAAGAGCATTCCTGCCATAGAAACAGTGGGCTGGGCCAAAAGTGTACCTCCTTTGACTTCTGTGGCATTCCTTGAGACGAACCTGCCCCAGCAGGAGGAGAAGGTCTCCTGATTAAGAAATACAGCAGCAGCTCAGAATTTAGACACTGAGCAGCTTGTTCTTTCCTGATCTGAAGTCCCTTTTTTGAAATCTATCTCTCAGCAGATGGCAAAGTAGATGCCATACAGATTATATAGAAAGCATCAAAAATACTAAAGGTTTCTTGACCTGCTTCAGGATCGTGGCTTAATTCCTTCCACTTCCACAGAGAGAGAATTATTACAGTATTGTTAAGAGGAAATCATGGTGATTTACTGATGTCTGCTGGGTAGGCTCTTAAATTTTATTTTAAGAGCAGCAGTACTGTTTACCATTTAAAAACAAGGACCAGCATTCTACAAAATATCCCCTAGTCTAGACTACTTCTTTCCAGGTGCCCTTGTCTAACCCTTTGTTTTTAGAGCCACTGATTGCTTACAGCACCCAATATTTTAGGTTGGCATTGTTGAAGGCCCATGCATCAGTGAATAAAATCCTTGCTGTTTCAAAGAAGGGGTGCCAAAACAGTGGATACCTCTGAATATTTGAAGCAAAATCATGAAGTGGATGGCATCTTCAGAAACACTTAGCTTTGACCCTTCTCTGCTCCTGCTGAGTAGAGCAAGATAAATAACCCTATCTTGTGGAGGAGTTGGCCAGAGGAGGCTGGCCAACATGAAATTGTTTTGAAAATTATACTTTATCAGCAAAATATGGGCACTGATAACAGTAATGTCAAAATATTATGCGTTATTTAAATTCTAAGCTCTGAAAATTAACTTGGAATACTAACCATTTTTTTTCTATAGTTCATAAAGCATCAGTGCTGCCTTGTTTTAGAAAGCTCCCAATCATGCTTGCTTCCAAGGCCCTAACAGCATTCCTACAGTACATTTAATATAAATGAACATTCAGAATATGTGTGGTGCGAGCCCTTCATTTTCCAGAAGTGGTGCGGTTCAGCGTTACACGATGGAACCTCTCAGAATAGACAGAAACCACCTTGATTTAGCCGTGACCTTCAGCGGATGACAAAGTCAGCCTCTGGAGGAGGTAACCGGCGTTCAGGCAGGCACCCAAATCTTCCAGTAAGGAGTATCCATCCCAAACCCACACCTAAGAAGCCCTCAGGTTTTCTTCGCTCTCATGAGGCCCCGATCTCCATGGCCTTAGCTGAACTTTCAAGAACTGAAGTGAGATTTTTCAATCCTAAACCACTCATGTCTGCACCATGAGTGAA
>JAOBAS010000060.1:15863860-15891025 GCA_025311575.1 Elanoides forficatus
GGTGCCAAGCTCATGCTCGTTTGCTCGCGTGGCCTGTATTCTGTTTCAAGGGATGGTACCCCAACAGCAAGCACTGGTCCCGGTTGGTACGGCATGTGTTATGGCATATTGCAGCGTCAGGTACCTCTTTCCTGGCTTTTCTGAGTGATTCCCCCTTGTGTTTCACCGAATGCAGCTTTAATAATTCACTAGTGGGCGTGAGATAATTTATCCATATTTGTATCAGTCCTATAGAATTCCTGCAGCAGTTTATGGACTTCTTTGAAATAGAAACTTCGTTGGGTCCCCATCTTTCACACATGACAAATAGCAGAAAAGGAGAAGACAAGGGGAAAATGATGACCTTCTTGCAATTCAAACGCCACCAGAGTCTGTGTGGCTTCCTGCGACAGTTCTGTTAATCTCTCTTTTAGTCTCTTCCTCCACCTCTTACAGGCTTCTGTCTTCAATCTCCTTTCCTTCCTTGCTAGTTCATACTGTAACTGACGATGGGTTTTCTTCTCGACTGGCTTCATTTTTGCTGTTCTTCCAGGAGAAAAATCTATTACCTGCACCGCCGATACAAGTTCATGAATAGGTGAGTACAATTCTTATGCCAGCCCAGTTTATGTTCATTTGGATCCAATAACAAAAATAATGGTTAAGGTCAAGCTGGAGTGAAAAGTTTATTAGCTGTGTTTGTAGGAAGAGTGGAGGGAGTCATTAGACACTAGGGTATCTGCAAAAACAAATACAGAAGTTGCATTTTTAAGGCACCTGCAATGTGAAAGAGCCAATTCATTTTGTCTGTGTTGTCTTTTTTAGGAATAAGGAAATATTTCTCAAATGATGGAGTCTTTTAAAGAACGATAAGTGTGTTAGTGCAAACACTGTATCTCTTGTCATGTAGCTCATTAGGGAGTTTCTTGGGGTTAAAATACCACAGTTACAGCTTTTTTTTCAACTCCATGCACCTTGCTTGCTTGTAATAGTGATGGCATTGTTTATTTATTGCTTCCTCTGCGGGATGCTTAGTACTTTGGTGGTAGACAGGAAGGCAATGAACCAAGTTCATCTCTGGTGTAACGTTATTGAGCTTGAAAGATGAGTGTTTTTTAAGAATCTTTGAAGGGCTTTCACTCAGTTATTAAATATCTTTAAGGTTATGTTTGATGCCTGGTTTATGTCTGACATTGCAACGAAAAACTTCTGATGCTGCAGTTTGCATTTTCTTTTTGATACCTTGGACAGTTAAATGAAAATGTCCCAAAAAGCCTAAAAAATATACAGACTTGGCAAAGACCAGTTCGTAGGTTGCCATTTAATGCCACAGTGCTGTTGATGCAGTTTTCAAAAAGGTCTCGCGTTTGATTTACTGTGTCACTCTGAGGTCAGTGGAAATATTCCCATGAACCTCTGAGAGAGAAGAATTGAATTTGAAAAATCTGCATTTCGGAGTAAACAGCTGTATCGCTTTGCAGATAATGTCAGTAGATGAACATCCATGGGAAAATAAATCACATATTATGACTCTGTTGTATGAGCATATTAAAAAGGATTTTGTATATTAAATTCTATCACAGTGTGCTGGTGACTTGAGAGTACCAGCATTGATCTCACATTATAGTATTTGCTTCTTTATATTAGTAAGCACCAAATTGGCACTTTGTGGAGTTATGGCATTTTACCTAGTCGGGACAGGCTAATAGATGCACACGATTCTTCTAAAGCTTGTTGATGCTCCTCCACTTCCCATCCCCACTTTACAATAAATACTACAGGGGCTGTTAACTTTGGAATTTGTCTTCATTTTAATTAACGCATGGCTGCTTTGACTAAAGCAATAGATAGGAAGCAGTAGGTGAAGATTCTAACATTTATATGTGGTGTATGAAATTTCATTTTGCATTTATTTTCTTAAGAGTCAGGATGCGATTTGAAGTCAGTATGGGAAGAGGTATGATCATTTTCTGGTATTTTAGTTCCTGAGTGATGAGAACACTTGGCAAAATTCAATTTTTGTGTTCAGGTCTATAAATAGCTACTTGAGGCGGAAAAGCTATAACTGAATTGTCCCAGTGGGAAAAAAGAAAACATATTCAGCTTTATTTTCATTTATGTGAAACTCAGATATACAGTTTCGATAAATCTATTTTCTCTACTCCTAGTTCAGTGAAGATTACAAGTAACTGAAGCTATGGTCCATTTTTTGAGCTAAGCCACACATTATATTGACATTGGGGCAAAATTTATTTTAAAGAGGAATTTTGTTACAAGGCAAAGCCCAGAGCAGGTCACTTGCAACTTGTCAACCTGAATTGAATTTTCTCTCTGAAAAATTCTAGTGATCTCAAAATTTCGAATAACAAATCTCCCCTAATATATTTTAGAGGAAAGGAGGGGTGTCAGGTCCCTATACAGTACCTGCAGGGGGGTTAAAATCTAAACTAAGATAACACCTAGAACTACAATATGCACAAAGCTCTATCAAAGCTGACCTGCAGATAAAAATCAGTCTTGATTCAAAACTTTTTTTTTTGCCTAAACTCCTCTTTCCTTTGAAAGAACAATTCTATCCCTACCCCACTTCCTAGTGAGAAAACAGTTTCTTTGAAATTATTTGAGAAACCCTTTGTGTGAGTTAAGCACAGTATGTATCTTCAGAAAGAGGATACTGGGTAAAGATTAGACTTGGAGAGCAGGGGCAGGATTGAAGTGGAAGAGACTTTGTCTTTGAGACACTGTGTGAATTAAGAGAATGATTTTTGTCTCATGAGGCTAATGAGTGGTTTTAAAGAAGGAATTTAAGAAGGCTATTATTGTCAAATCTTCCACTCTCCTCTTTCGTTGTGGCTAACTCTGCAGTGCCTCATCGCTCCATGCACTCTGCTGTTCTAGTGCAGGTTGCTCTGCTTTCCAAACACCCCTCCCCTCTTCAGCTGAGTACATAAGCCTCTCCATAAGGGAAGGTGAGGTGTGGATTAGCCTTCGAGAAGTTATAAAACACAGTAAATTTTTAACACTATGTGTCTGTGTTTGTTAGCACAAGCAGCACTCTTTTTTTCTTTTTTTTTTTTTGAGAGATGCTCCTGTAGAGTACAAAGCCTGCGCTGCTGGCTTATGGCATTGCTGGACTGTGCTGGAGCAATTTAAGAATTTGGTCATTTTTCTTTTCCAAGGAGATAACTAGGTTGTTTGTTTTTTTCCCTCAGGATCGCTGTACTGTATGTTCTGGGTCTTGCAGAAAGGCTTTGCAACCTTCTCAGACCTGTTTGCCAGCAGGCTCACTGAGCATGCCAAGTAATCTGGGCCTTGGGAATGGCAAACCAGTCAAATTCTGGGTACGCTCAGTGAAAAGCCAACATGAATAATGCATTGCTCTTAAGTGGGGAAAGCACTCTGTGCCTGGGCGTGCATGCCTGGTGTGATAAACCTGCAGCACGCCTATCTCAAATGTGCACATTGGCTTGCAGGATGACTGGGAAAGCATTGCAGATTAGCAAGGGTGTTAATATCTTAGAGAATTCGAATGATTTTAGTTCACAAATAAGCATGGAACAGGATATTTAGAAAACCCTTCTGCCTGGTTCCTCTTCCCTTTTCCATAGCTGGAGTCACTAAGCCTCCTGAATATACAGTAATGCAGAGCTTGTGGCCTTTACAGAGGAAAAATTGGACGCCAAGAGACAGGGAATTCCCCTGCAGAGAATTTACTTGTCATTCTTATCAGGGTCTGCACAGACTAGCTCAAGGCTGTCAGGCTGGATGCTGCAACTGGGGAGTTACAGGTGGTCAGGCCCTTTGCAGCCCTGGGGTCGGACATCTCGCCTGCGCTCGGGCACAGACTTTTGCAAACCACCTCCTCGGTGCTCTGAACTGCCGGGCCCGTGCCAACACTGCCTATGAAGGGTTTATAATTAACTTAGTATAAGTCTTACGTTACGTTCACATACACATTCCAGTTCTTCCCAACAGTTCTGGTGGTCAGTTTGCCCCCCTGCCCCCGCCATGCTATTCCCAGAATGGGAATACACAAATGGTACCAAAACAAATAAGAGCTAGTTTGGTTACAATTTTGAAATGTGCCCATGTTTAAAAATTAGCATTAGCTTTCTTATCCAAGATAAAAATACCTGTTGGGAGAAGGTTGAATATTCCGGGAAATATTATATGTATGTTAAATGAAAGTATGTAATAATTTCACATCCCTCCCACACACTTAGCTGCTTGGGTATGGATCGACCTCCCTCCAAAAGACTGTGCAGAGCTCACATCATTTGCTGGTCATAGAGTTATTGCGCTGACTTGTGTCAAAAGAAGAGAAACAACTACATTTCCAGTCCTTGAGCTTCATCCAGAACTGGACTTAAAGTTCAAACAATGTCAATTCGTGCCCTTTAGCTCCATTCCTGGAAAGATTCATCCAGTGACTGGAGTATGTGCACAGTCCATAATTTGTAGTCTATGATTTCTGCAGGCAGAGATCACTGATTAGGACTTGAAGGTGTTAGGAACTCCTGAGAGAGTAGGGCTCATTGTGCCAGATGTATCATCTCATCTTTCTTATGTGTTTTTCATTATAACATTTTAGTTTGGGGTTGAATTTGGTTCAGATTGTCTTCTCCAATCAGCTCTGATTCTTCCCTTTCCCTTCATTTCAGTGTACATCTTTGCATGAGTGCACCTGCAGTTAAATCTGCCATTTCTCCAGCTTGATCTTAGTTTGCTTTCACCTTCTAAATGTAAGAATCTGCGTAGCAGTCATCTATTAATCTGTGCGCTAAGTATTCTGGTTTCATGGAGGTTGTAGTATTGCAAGACACTACAGTTGAACCAAATGAACAAAGTAGCCCTTTTTTTTTTTTTTTTTTTATAGCGTCAATTGCAAGGTGAGAATCCGTACAGAGAGAGTAAAGGGATGTAACTTGCCGGCATTTAGCTGCCAGAGCTCTCTGCCACAGTCTCTGCTGTTCCAATGTTTATATGTCCAAAGTCTAATGTGTCAGTTAAGCCTGAAATTTAAACTAACTGAAAAGCTGAGAAATAAAGGTTTAGAGAGTTGCCAAGATCTTACTGGGCTTAAAGAGATTTATAGCGGAATGTACCATCAGCATTGTTTTTCTGTTGAGACAAAATAAGATACTTCTATGGTGAAAGCTGGTTATTAATAATCAAGTTCAGCATGTATAATTTGGTCTGCCTCAAAGAAGTCAAAAGACCTTGTGTCTTTTCTGGTTGTAAATATTAAGTGGCCTAGTTTGCCAGCATGTGTTCTTTGTAAGTGCTCTGTAATGTAATGAAAAAACCACTATCTCAAATGCTCACGCTTTTCATGTGCTGCAGGATCGAGAAACAAATAAGCAGGTTTCGAGGATGGTTGCCTAGAAAGCCAATGAAACTGGACAAGGAGACACTGCCAGATCTGGAGGAGAATGACTGCTATACTGCTCCATTCAGCCAACAAAGGATCCATCAGTGAGTATTTTATTATATCTCAATTACAAGATGAAAAGTTTTCCTTCTGGATTCACCTTGGAAAAAATCAATTCCTTAGCTCTTGTCTTAAAGACTAGTGCCTTCAAATTAGTTCTTTGTCACAAAAAGGCAGAGATAGATAGAGAGTCCTGAGAGAGCATAAAGCCTGTCTGCATTTCTAATAGTTAAAGGTCCAGCTCAAAGCTAAAGGAAATCAATGGAAATATTCCTTTTAATTCACTGGAATTTCAATTACATCCCTAAAGTAGTCAAATGGCTAATTCTCTCTCGGGTCAGAATTGCAGTTGTTCTTTGTCTCTTAAAGATGTGATTAAAGCTTCTTTTTCAGCATTTCTATATCTTTAGCATAATCAAAATTAGTCCTTCTAACACTGATGGTCGATAACAAACTGATACTGCGTTTCATTCCTAGTTACGATTGTAGAACGAACAGAACTCTAAAGAGAGCAGAGAATGTTGTTTTGTTTGTATTTCTCTGTCTTTTACTTTTATGAAAGCAAAACTGCTTGTAAAATGCCAGTGTTGACCTATCCAGTTACACTTGCCCAAGCGTACCAATGGCACTAGTGTTGCACCAACATCACTAGAGAAATCATTTGACTACCAGAAGCCTTTATTCACTTGCAAAATGCAAAACAGAAAAAGCCCAACGTGACTTTCTGATCCCATGTTGAACTTCAGGGCTGACAAATTTTGGAGAAAGAGGGTGTCTTATGGGTAGTTATAGTGTTTGTGATATGGGAAACAGTCATTGACTAACTGAGAACAAAATCACAAAGAATAGGCAACACTGACCAGGGTGCTAAGAGAAGGTTAACAGAATGAATTACAGGCAGCTCAAAGTCTAAAAATCTGAAACGTGATTTTATTCAGGGAGAAGCCAAGCCTATGTAATGCTCTTGAATGCCTCACTTTGAATGAACAATTTTTCAGGGACTGGGTTTATTAGCTGCAATAAGAATGAATAAGACAGACCTCCTCTGCCATAAGTAGTGTCTTTCCAAATACAGCAGAAAAACAAAACCAGGTGCAAATCTCCAGGGAAATTTCAGTAGAAGTCTGCCCCTAGCACTGGTCACCAGCCAGGGTTATCTCCACTAAATGTCTGTGCCCTAAATAAACATCACGTTCAGACTACAGAGTCTTCTGATACTTGAGCAAAAAGATGGATCAGTTATTGTGCCCTGCAAGAGGAAGAGTAGCTGCAAATTAGTTCGAGAATAGACCAGTGAAAATAAAAAAATAAGAAATGGGGATGTCTGGGTTGATATTTTTATTAATAGTAATATTAACTATTAACTTCCCTTAAAATTACAGCACATAAAGGTTTTTTGTGGCTGGAAGGAGAATTGGCATATATGAAGCAGAATATTTTTTTCACTCTTCTGCCTTGCTCTTGTTTGTGTTGGTAAACTGGCAGGGGGGGATATTAAATACTGTGTTAGTTTCATTAACATTCCCGCTGTTGTTTGGCACTTCTTTTACATCACTGCAGACTTTGAAGTTCTACTGCCCAGCAGGCCTGACATTTTCTGTTCTGCTTTCTGTGTAGTCTTCCTTTCCTTTTGCGTGGGGACTGATAAACTGCTGGCTGAGCTGCCCTCCTTCTCCCAAAAGGTGCTGGCTCTGACAGGGTTCTTGTGTTCCCGTCATGCTCCAGCCTGCTGGCTGTGTCTGGCTTACTCTGCTTTGCTAGAATTTTGAAATATCATGACTTGTTCAATATTTGTCTAGTGAGTTGCATGCAGGCATTTTAATTGTTCCAAGAATTTCAGGGTATGTGGGTAAGTAGAGCATTTCAGGAACATCTTTAGTATGTGCTTTTAATCTTTGGTGGTGGAGTGAAAGTATCAAATAATTGGAAATGTAGAGTTAAAAAGAATTATTTTATTAGTATCAGTTAACAGTCAAGTGTATTATGTTGGAGTTCATTTACTTTGTACAAATTGCTGCTTCTTCCAAGATATACGTAAACATTCTGTTGAAGGACCTATATATAATGAGCCAGTAGTAAAGATGCCCACCTAACCCCAAACATGGGGAAAGCATGAGTAGAAATGGGTTTTTCTATGTTTATCCCAACACATATTAACTGATGTAGTGATTACTGTGACTGGCACCTTCATTTGTCTGAGTCAGTTGTGCCAGAAGAGGGTTTGAACACTAAGAAAATAATTTCTTTTTCACCTCTACCCACTGCTAAGTGTGGTAACCTTCACAAGGACAGCACTGATAATTGTTGCCTACTCAGCACAGGAACAGAAATGCTCCAAAGTTGATAAAATCCTGCCTCCATTTTAGATTAAAGCTTCAGTTTTCAGTTGTCACTGTTGCATTACATAAGTTTTTATTTGCTTTTTAACAAGTGAAAAAGTTACTAATTAAATGTAATATGATTTATTTTGTTTAAAACCTGTCAGGGCTTTTATTTAAATTTCTAGCCCAGAGACCCACAATACTATTTTAGGACTGTGAAGATAAATAGTTACTGAAATTCTTGAGCTGCAGAAATGAATAATTGCCATCTACAATAATGTTATGATAATTTTGCTTGCAGTTTGTCAGTGGTAAGAAAAGTCCATGCATTTTCGTATTTGGTGTAGTTAGGGTTTTGCTAGAGTGCTCTAACCATAATATATTATAATTATAATGGAGGCTACATAATTGTCATGGGCAGTTACTTGTGGAGTTCACATTGTCTTCAACAAGTACATCATCCTTCAGGCTAGAAAAACAGTGTCAGTCTCTTCCTTACTCTTGGGCTCTTAGATGTGACTCTGCATCCCCTTCCGGCACACAGTTGTGCCAAAACGGATTCAGACAGAGCATCCGCAGGACGGGGAGGGTCCCAGTACCGCACTGGTGCTCAGCTGGCTGACCTCAGTGGTGTTGAAGTCTTTTCACCTAACCTAGGGCCGTTTTTTCGAGGAAGGAAAATGTTTGTAACACGTTGAGTTCTTGAAGTCCTCGGGGAATGGAGAATAAACGCGAGGCTCTCAGTCCTTGCGCACTGTGTAAAGGTGGTAGCTGAAAAATGTCACTAGTGTCTGCTTTTTCTCAGATCTTAGGTACAGATTTTGAGTTTCAGGTTTATAGTAAAAAAGATAAAATTTTCTTGCAGATCTGGAATCCTAAGTGAGAAGAAGGGATGAGTGGGAAGTACATTAAACTGTTCTTTAAGAAATAGCCACAGGAGCCTAAAACATGTAATCAGTCCTTTAATTACACTAACAAGTATTTTTCTGGCTATTGTACAAGTATTTATGGAGAGCAAGATACTTACATTTACCAGCTGAACATATCTAGGATCTCTGTGTTGTCATAAATCAATGTTTATCCAAGACATGCTGAACAATTGCTTAATGACCATGTAGTAAATCATTCACAAATACAACCATCTCAGAAGTATAAATCTCCATATACTGAGTTTTCAGATAAGACCTCCATGTCCTCACTGTAGGTTTTGCCACATACCGTAGCTGGAGGTTGCAGAATTCTTCCTTCTTTCCTGGTTTTATGTGCTTTCAATTTTCTAAAATATTATTCCTTAAATACTCATATGAGCTTGTCCGTGTATGATGTTTGTCCAAATATTGCAATATTGCGATCTGGGTCTGGAATTCCTTATTTCTTCCTTTCTTTATAGCCTCAGACGTTTTTCACCTCATCAAAGAACAGGCAGTTTATCTTTTTTGATCCAGCAACAGTTTTCACACCCAGGTCTACAGTCTGATACAGATATTTGTAACATGGTCTGAGTACAGTCTTCATTTGTGACAGCTGCTTTTAAAAGTATGGAAAGACAAATGACTGACAATACTTACGATGTGGAGTCTAGGTAGAAAAATAGTTAAGACCAAAACTGGCAAGGCCTGATCAGATGTTTTTCCAACCAGAATTAGTATTTTTGAAATATCAATGTACAATGAGCATGTGCAATTTTAGTAGATTATATTGATGGTCTTTTTCTTTCTTGCATTTTTTTCCCGTTCAGATGGAAAAAGCCAGATGTAGAGAAAGGCTAGCTTTCAGAAAAAGCTAAATTTGTTTTAAGAGGCACAGTTAACCATCTGCCCTCCCTCCAAAACAAAGAAGAAAATGCAAGAATCACGTTTGTAAGATGCACCTATAACTTTTGCAGCAGGGCTTCAGGTTTTCTTCTAGAGATTATGGCACACCTTATAGGGTATATCACGAAATTGTGAAGACCAAAATTCATCTTATTTCCTAAGTAATAGGAAATCTCTTTTTGGAGGAAAGAAGCTCTGCCTGGCTGAGGCAAGCATTTTTTTTTTGGAATTGTGTGGAATACAACATGATAATTTTCAAGATAGGCTTCTCAGTAGTATCTCTCTTCTGCAGCCACAGCTTGGGAAGAGCTTTATTTATGCTAAAGCATTTCTTCTGAAAACTATCAGTTACAAGAATGCACAGTTCACAATATGTGAAAAATGTTTTCCAGCAGACATGATGATAGTTAGTTATTTTTCTACCACATCTTAGTTATTTTATGTAATGAACTGCTAGTCAGCTGGGAGTAGTAACACTAGTAATTAGCTGCAATGTCTTAGATAGCCGTATATTAGCTAGGAAAACGCTTTTAATTGCTGTTTAGGCATTTCAAACATTGTATCAGGAGCTGGTTTCCCCCCCTTCTTTTTTTTTCTTTCAAAGGTGATAAACTCTCTGCTTAAATATTAATCTAATATATAATTGAAAAAAACACTTAAATATTTATTACTTCAGTGAAAATTAGATTTAAAATTTACACAATTAGGAGGACTAGGACAATGTCTGGATTAATTAAACAAAAATGGCCCTGCATACCAGAGGTTAATGGAGTTATTCTCATTTGTACTATGTCCCCTCGTGGTACACGAGGAGGATCTTGTCCTGTCTCTTTGTCGGATTTCCAAGACACGTGTCTCTCAGGGTGGAGTTACATTTTAAGCTTTCTCCGATGCTCAGATTGGGCCTAATAAATCCCATCCCTACCAAGACGATCTGTGCCCGTGTCCCCCTGAGCTGCTTCACCCCCGGATCTGGGATGGGTCAGGGAGCAGCTGCTGCTGCAGGCGAGGCACAGGGCTGCAGGGACACTTGTTTTGAACCAGGATGCTCATTCTTGGGTTTCAATACATCTACAGCGTAATAACTATACATTTGCAAATGGCTTTTGATAAGCAGGGAATCACAGTTCTGTAAGATTCTTGCTCTTAAACAAATCTTTGTGCAACCAAACTCGGAAACGCCCTGTAATGGGTTTTTCAAATTCTGTCTGATTCTGGAAGTTTTAATTGCCTGGCAAACTGAATGAAACAGGGCATCCCTGAAAAATACATAAAGCTCATTCTATCTCAGATGAATATTCCTGAGTGAACCAATTTAAATTAAGAAGCAATTTGGTTGGCAGGGTGATCTGGGGGGGAGGGCAGAGGAAGGTGGAGGAGGGATTCAGCACTTTCACGACTCTCTATTTTACTTTAGCAGTTTTGAGGCTGTGATGTGCCAAATCTCAAACAGACAAAGCCACTAATACATTCTTCATCCAGAAGTGCTCCTGTTTTAGGCACATGATGTGAAAAATCCCTGATAACCATTAATAAATATTTTCTTTTGATAAACAAAAATGTCAGCTACAGCCTTAAAAGTCAGGCAAAATGAAAACAAACAAAGTGATAATAACATACCCATTTTCAAACAAATAAACGATGAGCATGTGGGGTAATACTCACTGGAATACTGCGGGCTCATCTTGTTGCTGCTACTACAGCTGATGATTTTCTTTCTCTGATGTTAGAGGAGGTAAGTAGCTGCTATTGCCTCAGCAAACGACAGCTGGCTGCCACCAGTGGTTTACCTGGGAGTGCAGAGGGTTGGCCGTTTCTCCTGTACTACAGAATACACTTCTGATATAGCGATCACTACTTCAGACGACATCTGTGCTTTTAGTTTGTATTGCTTCCAGCGTCGGCATTTGCTTGGAACATATCTTTTGGTATGGCGAGTGTCAGACATCAAATGTTTCCGTGTCTGGGGATCCCACGGAGCAAAGGTGCACGTCGATACGTGCATGCCCACATCCTCACTCTGTAGCTTTGTAACCAGACCATGGGTGTTCAGCTTTCAGTTTGTATGTCTTACCAGTATAGCAGAAAATAGCCTTTTCCTGCCATTTGCCTCTCCAAAATAAATTGAAAAATAAACCCATTTCTTTTCAAATGGGTATGAGACAAAGATTCAAGAGATAAATTTACCCCTAAAGGGTTTGTACAGCCTGCAAAATTACCAAAGAGAATATATGAACAAGAATTCATTGGCAGTTTGTTCTTGGTTGAATTCGCATTAATTTGAGGGCATTCTTTAGAAGACAGTTAGCTTTGCTGTGCTTTGTTATCCATGGAAAGATAGTTTGAAAACTCCGGTTCAGAGTCTAATTAAGAAAGCTACAAATATAATTTCAAAGCAATTAACCTTCACTGACTCTTCATGTCACTTACAGTATGAATGTAAGAGCAATATTGCTGCAATGACATTTTTAAAAGGGACTTTAATTAAGGATCAACTCTGGAACCTTTCCTGCCAGAAGTGTTCTCATTATCTTCATTGGGATTTTCCTTTTGAGTAAGGACAGCTCACGCAAATAAGACTTACAGGACCAGGCTAACGGTTGTAAGTGGTGTGGAACAAATCACTGGCTTTATTATCTACCTATACATTAACTTCACGGGTAATAAAAATAATAGTTTATTAATCCTTACTACATTTTATCTTATAAATGAGGTGACAAAGTGATCAAAACCTTCAGTGAACTGTCTCCTAAATAAAGCCTAAACCCTTACTGAGCCTGCAAACAAGCTGTGTTGCTCCTATGAATATTCAAACCCTTGTGCCTATTGAAATTCTAACAAGAGCACCAGAAACAGAACAGCTGAGGAAACTCTTCCATCTGAAAGCATCTCTAGAAAGCCTCTGCCTTATGCAGTTTATAGCTCAGTAATGTCTGATGAATGTTTATCTACACTTAGTTTGGAAATATCTTCAGCTCTGGCCCCTGTGAACTGGAATTTGAAGGGTGAGATTCTCCCTAGACTAAGAAAGTCTTTCTTCTCTGAATTCCGCATTGGATGCTGCAGACCATTAAATAGCCTTGATGGCTCTTCTGTGAATATGGATCTACCACCCACATTCAGAAAGGAGATAACCTGGAGCACGAACATTTTGGAGGAAGAAATGCCCATAAAGTGTGGGAGAGAAGGGTGCTAGTAGAAAGGGTTAAGTCCTGCACGTCACGAACTGCATGATTCTCACCTGACAATAGCAACTCCTGTGATTTTTGAGATAAATTGAAACCTCCCTGGCATTGTCCTAATTTATGTCAACCTCTAACTGGGATGTTGTAACACATAGTTAAAACCACTGGAGATACTCTCAACCTTTCAATGCCTCCCACTCATGTCTGCCTGGTTTTGTTTCCTGTGCCAGGGCTCCCTGCCCCCTTGGCTGTGGGGATACTGCTCTTTCTGGGGCTCCTCTACAGCCAATTTCACAGACATGATCTGAGTATTTGAGTTAAACAAAAGAAAAAACCCTGGGATTTTTATATTCAAAAATAGGTGAGGATTGTTTTTAACCTTTACCACAGGCAATTCCATCCCAAAACAATGATATTGTTAGGGGTAGTCCAAGATATCCAGAGGACTCATTTTGGCACTCCTTTTTCACCTTTGGTGAACTCAAGCGTCTCTTCTGCATCCACGTCTCCATGAGTAATGTCAGAAAACACTGAAGGACACGTTCTTGGCATACTCTAGTCGTGGTGAGTTCTCCCTCTCCTCTCCCCCTCCTGCCCTCAGATCCCTTTTACTGGCAGAAGGGTGGGCAGGGCAGAACCTCTGCAGCTCTTGCACTCTTGCACACGTGTTTTCGGACTGCTTCAGCTCGTTCTGGGACAGGCAGAGCTCTCCGTGTCAGTTGTTACGCTGAGGTGTTGACATCTGCTTCGCAGACACGTCTGGTTGTTCCTTCTCGGCCACGTGAGATCAAAAGCTGTAACAACACAATTGCTAAGTTTACAAATGAATGCAAATGACTAAAGTGTCTGTTTAAACAAGTAGTTCTTATTTCTTTTTAAGATTGCATAATGTTTGATTTTTGCCTTTTTTTCATTCATGATTCATGAAAATAGAAGTGACTAAATGCAGAAAAACTATTAACCTACTTGTCCAGAAAAGCTGTTGAAATAGCTACCTGTAGTTGCAGTATGACACAGTCATGATAACAGATGGGCAAAATAACCTCGTATCACAAGGAGAATAGAAGAACACTATCGATGTTACCTGGATCGAGGTTGCTCATTTTCCAGATAAGGTGATTCAGTTCTCAACTGACTCAGCTGTAAGAACCCATAGCTAAGTCAGAAGGAAGGTTACTGGGAGGTGATCTTGGAGAGGAAAGTCAGGCATTAAAAGAAAATGACACAAAGTGGGAAAATGCTAACTGTTCATTTCTGGTTTAATACTGTTTTTTAATGTGTTTCTGCTGCTACTAAACCAGCCAAATACAAAGCTCCAGCTTCAGCTGGAAATAACGCTGTTCCATCTACTTCAGAGTTTAGGTTGGTTTTTTATCTAATTTCCTTAAGTATTAAGACTTCTGTAATGACAGTATTTCCTTTTTGTCAAAATCCTTCAAATATTATTTTGCATACTGACTACTTTCAACTAAATTTGGTGCAACTAAATTTGGTCCTAAATTTGGTCTCAAAGATAAGCACAGTCTTATTTACTTTGTCGGCAGCTTGAAATGGAATAGCGGCCCCAAATTGTGCCTGTACAGAAAAGACAGTGGCCAGTGCACACCAATTGCATATGCTGTATGGTAGCAGCCCATTGGTAAATTGGCACACACATGGTGGTCAGCTGATATGCATAAATCGAATTACTTTCAATAGCTACTATAGGGCACATGTAGGACCTGGGGATAGTAGGGATGTGGGAGGAAGCCAGAAGTACAGTACTGAGTAGATTGTGGACACAGAAATGACCTGGGATTATCTGAGGTGGACTGGGAAAGGAGACTTGAGATAGTAACCTCTGGAAAACCAGGTTTCACTAATTATGGTGCTCTTGGAGCAACTTGTCTTTTACTTTACCTTTACTTTGGGAATTTTTTTTTTACTATTTGCGTTTGAAGCTGAGTATAAAGAACTAGATTGTCCTGTATGGAAAATTTGGCAGAGAATTTTGATAATAAAGAGGGAGCAAAGGGAGCCCCCAAAGTCCAGAAGTTGGACTCCTTGCCTGGTTTTCCAAATGACTGTAGAGGTGCAAAGCCACATATGATTTCCCCTGGGTAAAGATTCATTCTGAAAAAGCATGTTTTCCTTTGAGTAAATTACCTGAGGGGAAGCCTGAGCAGTGGATCCTGCGTTGTGCAGAAGAGAAGGTGACATAAATCCATGCCAAGCTCCCTATTAAGATGATCTCTGTTAAAGTCAGATTTTTCTAGTGTGCAGTCCTGCAGGCTGGTCTCTCTGTGACATCTCTATGATTTTACCATTTTTTTTATCAGTTCATTCAATTCCCTAGCTCTTCACCAACACAAAGGAGGGAAACAATCTTACCTTTTATCTAAAGTTTTTTAAAAAATATGAACCTTTCTATTCAGTCAGTTACTAAGGACCACAGTTTAAAAAATATTTAGTTTCAGGACTACTTAATCAGAAACTCCACCTACTTATCTGCTTATTCAAGTGTCTAAATGACTATCACAGTCTACCCTGAAGCCCAACACACCTCAAGCAACCGTAAGAATTCTTTAGCAGTATTTAATTGACAAGTTGAGACAGTATTTCTAAACACTTATATTGTTTGCGTTTTTCCAGTAATTATGATGATATGCTAAAATACCTCGTTTACCTTGAGTACGTATATTGGGATTGAGAAATCTATAAAAAATATATTATGCCAGTCAATCTAATCAATACAATGCATTTTGTGGCTTTTTTTTTTTTTTTTTTTTAAATTTCCTGGACTCATCACCATTCTGGCTAAACTATTGAACCTGCATTCATACATAACTCCATAAGTAGCTTCTGAAAGCTAATTTTCTACTCTTCCAGGACCAAACATAGCAGTATGTCATGTTTCTAACATAGCATTTGATTTTCAGAAAGAGTGGTTACCAAGTAGATGTTTCCATCTGACTCTTAATGGTAAAGTGTAATAAAGAAGCTTGAAATAGAAATCAAATGTGAATTTCTACAGCTGCACTTACAAATCTTAGGCTTTTGCAAATTTTTGTGCAAGTATTTTGTAGTTTTCAGTGAATTATCTAAAAGTGATGCTTATCATAATGAATGCCTAAATATCTTTGATCTTTCTCTAGGCTTCTCCATGTAATTCTTTGTTAGGGAATGAATACTGTTACTGACATCATCTCATCCGGTGAATCATCTCACTTAATCTGGTGTCCTTTAGTCTTCCTTGCACTTGCTCACATACCGTAGATTTTCAGTGAGCTATAGAAAGTAATGGAACTCAGTATTTGCTTTAAACATGCTACTATATATTCCTGATATGCCCTTTGTTTGTATTTTTATATAGCTTTATCATACACAACAAAGATACTTTCTTCAATAATGCTACAAGAAGTAGAATTGTACACCATATCTTACAGAGAGTGAAATACGAAGAAGGGAAAAACAAAATTGGTAAGTGCTGAGCAACATGCTTTTAAACATGGGTGCTAAGTCCCACCAAAAAAAGAGAAGTCTGCCTGGGCTCGTAACACTCTTGCTTCCTTTTTAATCACCTCAGTTTTGAGCTGTTTACATCTCACCTACTGCTGTTTTAGGGGCTTTGCCTGGAAGACCCGATCATTTCCCTGTAATATCAGGCTGCTTTCACAGGCACGTACGTCACCACGTGGGATTTATCACCTCTGCAAGGAAAGAGACTGACTTAAGCAAGAAATACGTACAGATTAAGGACCCTGGAGAAGCAGAGAGACTCATGCAGAAAAGCTTTTACTCCTTCATAAAAGTGGATTTGGAAGGATGGCAAGATTTGTGCTGCTGTACATCTCAGCCCGCAGAACTTCTCCCCAGCTACCTGCCCAGCCCTAAGGGAGAGGGAAGGTTCTGTCTCTCGGTACCTGCTGTAGGTCAAAAGGGAATTCACCGATGACGTCCTCGGTACAAAGGCTGCCGCGCATAACTGTGGCATCGCTTTCAAACAGCGCGTGGAGCGGACCTTTGGAGCGGCACATAGGCAGATCCAGGAGAGCAGGTGGTGACAGAGCGGGGCTGGAGTACCAAAACCGCGGTCCTCTTCTGTCTTGTGGTACAGAGCACCTACTGCCTGTGTACCGCATAGGGACTGGGGCATCACAAACGGAGAGGCAATCCCCATAAAACTCTGCAGCCTGTTTCATTTCCCTGCTGTTTAAACCCCCTCCTTCCTCAGGAGGTAGAGAATCATCCCAGAACTTCACTTGCTTCTTCCTCAGCTCCTGGGACGAGGGCAGCAATAGCTCTGAGCAATGACACTGAGCCGAGGGGAGAGAAGGAAGGGGAGAACGCGGGCGGTGCGTGCAGCCGTTGCATCTAGCGCACAGGCTTGCGGTCCCTGCCTGCCTCAAGATCCCAAGCTCCCTCACATACCTACTGGTGTTGTACCTGCCGTGAACGCAACCTCGCACGGATCACTGGGCAGAGCAAAGCCTGGCTCGGCTCTACAGGTTTTGCTTTTCTGCCAGAGACTTTGGAAGAAAGTATATTCTGCCAAGCGGATACCAATGCAACCACTGAAAGCGCTATTTATGTTGACTTATTCCCCTGTGAATTAGGAAAGGAACCAGGATTCTTTGCTTCTTGGTCCATGGGGTTCAAATGCCTTCAAGCTGTTAGTGCCAGTATTTAGTTTTGCATTGCCTGATAGTCGTTCGGTCCTATTTTGGTGACTTTCCAAGTGAAAGTGCCCACATCTCAGCAATCATTCATTATTTCTCTTGAGATTCTCATTAAAGAGGGACAAGGCCTGACCAAGTGGGGTGTATGATTACTTTTTTGTGCCAAATAGCAATCCTTTTTGTTCAGGTTCAAGTATATTTTCTGTTCTTGTACTACTGCAGCCTGTCTTGTCCCTGTTCTGTCTGTTAGTCCAGCAGCTTTTGTAAGACATAAACTGAACATATTTTACAATGTTGTTATCATATGGAAATTAAGAGTTTCAGTTGCTTTACTGGCCTGCAGTTCAAAAGTGTAGAGATCTTCCCTGAATTTTTCAGCTCCCAAGAAATACAGCCTTTCATCTAAATAGCTTCCTTAGACCATAATTTACAGGGTCAAACTTCAATCCTGGTGTGAGGTCCCCGATTCCCCTGAAGTTATGGTAACGATGGATTTGGCAAATGAATCTTTGAACCTCCAGCATAATAAATGATAGATTATGATTAATATTTGAACAAGTCTTTGCTTGTATTATATCTTCATCAAAATCTATAAAAGATGAATTTTTCTACATGTATCTTTTACTGTCAATGAGCTTCAAACTTTATTTAGCCAGCTTATTATGAAAATGTGTTTTGCTTTTTACTTAGCAGTTTTTCTGGTCCTATTGGTAAATAATTGGATACTTTTGATTCTTAGGTCTGAATCGATTGCTCAGTAATGGCTCCTATGAAGCTGCATTTCCTCTTCATGAGGTATTTTTCTCAGTTTTTTTTTTCTTTTTGAACAGACATTTCCCACAAAATGAATTCTTAATTGTGTAATCATTTATTCTCAGTCTTATTAATGTTATTACTCTCTTTTGCATTCTGCATCTGCCTCTGACATCCCTCCCATTCAGTAGTGCTTTTTTCTTGGGGAAAAAAAAAAGCTTTTTTTCTTGCAAAAAGAGATGAATAAGGAGAGTTGTTCTGGGTCTGTTCTGTAAAAAGTGTTTGGGTTTGATAAATTAGTATGCTTTCAGAGAGGAAAAATATCATGCTGTGGTTTTGTCTTTGAGATTCTCCAATTTATAGCCTTTGACTTGAACACCATTTATTATAAATTTCTTAGGAAGAATAATCTCAAATCTTACTGAAGTCAGAGGAAATTGTCCTTTTAATATCATATTTAACTTTTGGTGCACAAGTATGGAGTTTGCATAAATCATCTTATCCATACCGCTAATGAGAGAGATTTCTTAGATATTCTTTTTTGCTGCTGTTGTTCATTAATGTCCAGATTTGTATTTTAGGGAAGTTACAGAAGTAAGAATTCAATAAGGACACACGGGGCAGAAAACCACAGACACCTGCTCTACGAGTGCTGGGCTTCCTGGGGAGTGTGGTATAAATACCAACCGCTGGACCTCGTGAGGTAAGACTTTCCTGCTTTTTGTATGTCACGTTGTAGGTGTTTTGAGCATAGGTTATCTCTCTTCTGACAAAACCGTGAAAAGCTCAGTTAATTCAGTTGTTTTTTTAAAAACTGATCCTGAGGTCATGGGAATCCATTTCATTCATGGTGTCACTACATGCAAAGAAGTATCTATAGAGCAGCTTGCAGGAGGAGCTGAAAGTGAAGGAAGTTTCCTTCTAGAGTTTCCTGACACCATAACTTCTACTGAAGGGTTTGCAGAATATTTGGGAGAGAAAAAAAGGAAGAGAGAAATCTGTGGAGGCTGGGTAGACTTGGTTGCATGTCTGCCTACTGGAGGAGTTGTTCCTCCTCAGAGCATGGCTTTGGTGAAAAACAGGCTCTCATCGACTAGATCTTCTTTTTTTCCAAAAGGAACCCCAGGAAGAGCCCTGGATGAAGTTTAATGATGCTTATAAATGGCGTGAAGCAGACCTCACAGTCAGTGAGTGTGCTGCTGTGTTCAGCAGCCCCGGTAGAGATGGGCTGAAGTCTCTCCTGTATCACCTCCCTTAAACTCAGCCCAGCCACATCACCACAGTCTGGATTTGTATTCATCTTGGAAGTAGCTTGCAAAGAAGAAATACTGAGAAAGCTGAGACATGACTCCAAATTCTTATAGCCCTTTTAAATAATGGTTTCAAATAGGCTTGCATGCGCTAATAGAGGATTACATATTTTTTATACATGTAAAGAGAGCCAGAGCCTTTACTGATCATGTTGGCAGAACTATTATTGGGCATTAATGGGCTTTTTCTACTTGAAGAGAGGACTATGAAGCTACAAGGGCCTATTAATAAAGTCTTAAGATGTATTGAGATCACTGAAGGTATTGATGCATGGGCCATTGGGAAGAGTTATACAGAGCATGCAATTGGTCCAACACATTAATTTCCCCTTTTATAAGTCCTGTAACTGATAGAAACCTTTGCTTTTATTGATTCTCAGAATTGTTTCCAGGTAGAAAGATTTGTAGAGGGTGGCCCTGGAGACAGATGGCATTATTGATTAAGGCCATATAAAACCTATCCATTTCATAAAACAGGAGCTGTTCAATTTCCATGGAGAAAAAGTTCACAGAGAAATACAATAAAAAAATTTTACAGAGTCATGTAATTTTTAAAATGCTTTAGAAAACAAAGTAATGTATTTGTCCCTCATAATTTAATCCTGAAAGCTTCTTATTTCTTTTTTAATATACTGGCCTGGACAGAAATATGGAATTTTTCTCAAATTACACTATGGAAATTGCTGATTTACTGAGGAGCCAACAGTTACACTGAAGTTTATTTTTAATTTCCCAGTATACAGTAAGATATTAATGTCACAGTATAAACAACTGATCTCTAGAATGTTTTTTAATCATTTGTCCATGGTGGTCAAGGCTACTGTTCTTCATCAACATTTCTTGTTTGTGAAAGTGCTGTTGAGCCAATATCTGGGGTTTGGTTTCATTTGGTTTATATGGACCATCAGGCATCTGGAAGGTTTTTAAGTACAAGAATAAGTGGTAACAGAATGAGCAAGGTTAGACACATGATTGTTCTGGACTTGGTAGCAGCCTTCTTGAGTAGCCCGGGTTTGCTGTTTAAGATTTTGTAATGCTTTAGCTTTTTATCAGACAGTGACATCCACAGATTTTTTCCACAGCTGTTTTACAAAGCAAAAAAGCAATGGAAATAGCAGAGCCCCTAGCTGAGGTCACGGTTGTCCTGTGGGGATTCAGAGTAGGTGTTTACCCGAGGAGGAGGAGGGCAGGGGAGCTGCCAGGATGCTCCCTCGGCATCCGCGGCCGTACGAGTCTCAGTAGCCATCCAGCTCCCCAGGGTTCGGAGCTGCAGCCCCAGCCCTGCCTGCCGTTTGCTGCCTGGAGCCTACGCGTGGCTGCGATGAATTCGCTGGAGCAGGGGTGACGGGAAAGGGGAGGGAATGCCTTTTTCTTCTCACTTCACAGATGCTGGATCCCTCTCGTTTCCTTAGCTCCTGCCAAGTCTTTCCTGCCTACTGCCACTCTTAGCAGCTCCCGTGTCTGGTGGGCTGGAGATTTTTCCTTGAAGAGCTGACACCACCAGCAGGACCTGTTGTTTGTTTCACTCGGAAATATCTCAGCATGCATACTTTAAACGGAAGCTTTTTTAGTACCAGCTCTGCAGCAGCAGCAACTTTTTTTTTTTCTCCCTTACCAACAGTTACGTGGGGTGTGCTTGAAGGGAGTAGTGTTGCCATCTGTGCAAAAGGAGTGGATGGATGTTAATTCTTCCACAGATATCTGGCTAGAACTTACTGCTGCTAGCTGGCATTCCCCTTTACGATATGCTTTCGAAAGGCTAAAGAGTAAATTAGATGTAGACAATACCATTATCTCATTAATAGATACGGTATTTCCACCTTAAAGTCAAGTTGCCGCAGTGGTAAGCAAAATTGTTCATACTTTGGTGCTGGTTTATTTTTTCCTTAGCTGTTAAAATGAGGCCTTGCATCTTTGGTGCTCTCAGTCTGGTGCCTCCCAGATTTCATTTAATCTCATCAGCCGGCTGTTATGGAGATACGACTTACTAGAAACAAATGAGAAAAAGTCATTTCAGGGGAATTGCACGATTCTGCTTTCACTCCGCTTTGAAACACGGAGCAGTATGAAGGCACAGACTTGGCACAATTGCAAAGGCACTCCTATTAATCAACAGATGTGCTACCACGGTTTTAATTACACTGCCGTTGGACTTCAGTATGCATAGTTACTTTAGAAGAATAATTTAAGATCCTTAAAACTGATAGCAATTGGAAAGAGGCAAGACATTCTGTATTTATAGGCTGTGGGACAACATAAATCAGTGGAAACAGTTGCGGTGATTCTGGGGGACTTTGGATCACCTCCTCCACACCTCTGTGCGTGGCTGCTTCCCTCTGGCTTGTGCACAAATTGTTCCTGCGCTGCTTGTGCACGTTATTCACAAGACAAAAAGAGAGGGAGAAAACTGTATTTATAAAGCGATTGTAAAGCCACCTAAATGAACCTGAAAGCAAAAGTAATGTCTGAGTAACTTCATTTTACTCCGTGGTTACATTAAATAACTTGATTGCCACTGACAGCTCCCCTTCAATCTCCTGCCAAGCCTTCCTCCCCACGCCATTGCTCCTGACATGAGAGCTTCGTGTGTCCAAAACACCTGCTGGAAAGCTCTAGCTCCCTCACAACTTGTTTCTGTGATGTAAAAAGTTCTGTGTAGGATTTCATTCTGACCTGAAAAAGGATTAATGAAGATAAATAGGTTCTTGGCTTGGGTCCAGACCCGTCTGTATTCCAGCTCCATGACTTCCTTCTAGGCATCCTGAAAGCAAAATATTATATAATGAAGGTCATTAAAGACAGAAGAATCCAGTATCATGTTTTATGGGTCTGAAATCAGACTCTGTAGCTTAGTACTTTTCAAAAATATGCCCTATTGATAAATACTGAGATTGAAATCTTGGTCCAGTTAAGTCAGTGATAGTTCTACCATTGGAATGGGGTGGGGAGAGAGACAGTTCACCATTAAGGCAGGTGATTTTGGAGGGCTAGTATACACGCTAGCAGAAAATTGAGAAGCTGAAATAATTTTTTTATTATTATTCTAATGGTACAGCATATATGAGGAAAGGAGAAATGGATTATTCTATTAGGTGTTTGGGGGTTTTTTATGTCTCTGCTTTTTAGGTTAGTTGTGGAGGAAATTTTCTGTGGGAGAACCATCAAAAACACAAAGCATTTTTTTTCTATTCTTATTAAAAATCTGAAAAATTGAATGATAATAAGTTAGCAAATTTAACAAAAATGCAAATGTTATCAATGCGGGAAAATTTCAAAGAGGTCTTCAATGAGCAGAGTGATAACAGGTGAAATTTAGGTATAAGTAATGCACAGTGATGCACCCTAGAAAAAAAATCCCTGGAATTCTTCATTTACATTAGTGAGTTCTGGCTAAAGTGTCAGCATGCAGGTAAGAGAACTGCCATGGCTGTGAAGAGCTGTATGAAATTTCTGTTCTGTACATGGTGACAGAGAAGAAACAAAGAGCTTGTTCTTCATATTTGGTGGAACTTGAAGGGAGAGAGTGAAAAAGGTATCTCTAAACCATCTTCATCTCCTGAGGGTCATGATGGTCCAGGCTAACCCAATTATGGATTGGAATAAATGTGGAACTGCTCTGAATATGGCACCCAGGAAGGTCTCCAAAGACCTTGTTACTGCCATAATTTGTTTCTGTTGCACTCAACCTACTGGTATCTGAGCAGAGTCTTGCAGAAAAAATATGCTCACTATGGGGCCAAAAGAAATAAAATATTAACTTGATCCTGATGCAAATTACAGTAGTACAGCCTGTGGAATAGCAGCTGTGAAGCAATGGGCAATAGTGGAAAATCAAGGCTGTTTGCCCATATTTAAACCATTATGTATCAAATTAATGTCAACCTCCAGCACTTATTTTTAAAGCCAGGCTCACAAATGGCCTCAGATGCCTTTTCCTTACACTGCAGAGATTTGGGTTGCTCCCCATCATGTCCATTCTTCTTTATGCACACACTGAATCTTGCTTGGGTCTTCATCTGAGATGAAGCTGTTTGATCTCTGGATCAAAAAAAGTACCATGATTTGCACTGTTCGATTGAAAGGCTCAAGAGGGTAGGAGGTGAAGTTTATCATGAATGTTTGTCGGCTAGGGGGGTGGAACGAAGAAGCATTCATCCTTGAATGTAGGGAATGAAATAAAAAAAACCCTCTTGATGAATGTTAGGTTTACTTCACTGCTTTGAACTATGTACATGGAGAAAAATGGGTCATAAATATTCAGTGGAAGTAAGCTCAAAATGTGAGCTTGCCTTCTCAGTGGAGCAGGCACAGCTTGACATCCTATGTGTTAGGAAAATAATTAGGCCAAAGGGTTCGCTAACACTCTTAAGTCAGGGCTCAAAAAGCAGTTTGCAGTGTGTCTTTTTACAACCAGACCTGTTGCCCTTGTCAGAACTGAGCATGTTATCATTAGCCTACCACCTCTTTAGCCTGTAAATTTGAGTCTCTGTTGAATGGCAGAAGAATAAAAACAACATGACAATATTTGGTTTCTCATACAGAGCTGGTAAACTCAAATGATAATAATCAGTGTAGGTCAGTATCATTCAGCAGAGCATGAGCTCAGCCCAGACAGATATTGCTCATGCTGGAGATGTTTTATATCCATTTGAAAACTGACGATTTTGTCCATTCCAGACCAAGTGTTACTTTCTCTTCTCCACTGCCTCCAGCCCCAGAGCCCATCATGGGTCTGTTCCTCCTCACTGTGAAAGTTTGGCCAAAGATGCTTTCTGGCAGCAATCTTTGTCTCTGGACAGATCAGAAGTTGCATCATTAATGTAAAAGTGGGTTTTCAGCAGCAGCGATTCTCAAATTCAGTTGATATGCAAGTATAAGTTGTCTGCAAAGTCTCTGAAGTGCAGGAGTATCACCTTGCCTCATTCTTGAAAACTAATCTTGTAAATCATCTCCTAAAACCTTCATTGTAATCATGATAATTGCATATTGATTTGTAAAGCATCCTAATCTGATCATCAGCCTACTGTGCCCAACACCATCAAACACGGGACAATGCACGAGCCTGCTCCTATGCTGATGAGTTCAGCAGGGTTTTTGTGTGCTTGATGTACCCTTTAACACATAAATAAAGGTTTGGTTGTGTTTAGGAGGAGGAAGAATAAATATGTAGCAAATAGGAGCTTCCTGGCTACTTTGCTGTTAGTTTTTAAGCAATGTAGGTAACAAATGAGGACTAATTCAGACTACTTTCCTCAAATCAGTGCAAGATGATACATAAAGGTATTTGTTGGACCTCACTTCCACTTTACTTTCCACCTGTGGTAGAATCATGAGATTATTTTTCCAGGAACTGAGCTGAGAAAAGAAATAATGAAATTAAAATAAACTGGATTGGAGAATAACCTCTGGATAATTAATTTCTTAATAATTTGGGCCAAATCATTTTTGCTGTTGTACCGGTTTTAGGGATGAAACTGATTTCAGTGCAATTATTTGGGAAGTACAGTTACACAGCCAAAAGGCAAAGCAAGCCACCAATTTCCCAAATACGAAGAACTAGCTTTTTAAAACGAACTCAGTGTTTCCTTTCTGAGGTCTCCACTCATCTCACTGTAAACTGTGGTTAGTGAATTTTTTAGTTCAATTTTTAAGTTCATTCATGAGGCAGGTCCTCAGTGTGGATTTAGAAGCCTAGTTGCAGGCTTTTTTCTTCAGGAGATTCTGACTCTGGTCTCTAATCTGCTCTTCAGATATGATAGAAGCTTTTATTTTCTATTAACAAGCAAGACTAAGCAGACTTATTCTAATTAGCAGGTAACTTCACTGTGTTGTGTTTTAAAACAGACGGTACTTTGGTGAGAAAATTGGGCTGTACTTTGCCTGGTTAGGCTGGTACACGGGGATGCTCTTCCCAGCTGCCTTCATTGGATTGTTCGTCTTTTTGTATGGAGTCACCACGTTGAACCACTGCCAAGTCAGGTAACGTGGGCACTTTTATAAGGGAAGTTACAGCTGTGGGTTATTATGAATAATTTAAGGGATCTTCATATGAATTGTTAATTATTTCATTTTGAACTGTTGAATGAATACTCAGGAAAAGACTGTGCTTGGCTCTCATAAAGTACCCAATATCGAGCTTCCCTTGTTTTGTGCTCCTGAATTGGGATAGGAGGCAACGTTTCTTGCGCAGCTCCGGTTGCCGATGGTGCTGGCAACTCGGCATGAAGTAGGGAAAAAGTAGGACTCCTTCATTACTGTTGTAACAGGCCAGCAGAAGAGTGGGGAATTTTCACTCTCTTCAAGGCCTTTCCCAAAGATCCGCCACAGGGAAGCATTCTTCAGGTGAAGACCCCCTGGGCCCTCTGCTGAGTGCCGCATCTCTACCTTCTTGCACACTTAAGACGAGTCACAAGAACAACTCAAACTTAACTTTACCTGCAATCATCCTCACCCTCCTCCTACCAAAGGTCAGGTCTGACTCAAGGAGAAGCTGGAAGTGGTGAAGAGGTACTGCTAGGCTGGCCCTGAAGAACTGTCCTCTGCAGATATGACTGTAAACTCTCAAGTCTTAGACAGTGAACAAATATTAATTACACACATGCAGTTGTGAACATCTTGGCTTCAGTTACAGAACCAGTATTGTTCAATAAGTAACTGAATATTAGTGAAACTTAGCAATCCATTTTAAGACTGATTGTTGTGCATCAAACTATTAATTTTTATCTTTTCCATTTTTCCAGTAAAGAAGTCTGCCAAGCTACAGATATCATCATGTGTCCTATATGTGACAAATACTGTCCCTTCATGAGGCTGTCAGACAGCTGCGTTTATGCCAAGGTACATTTAAAACTAAGCAAATAGGAATGCTTTCCTGGTAAAAGCATTAATTTTGCCTTTTGCATTTGTCTCTAGTGAGCTTGGGTAGATAAAATCTTGAAAGGACAGATCAAGTTCAGCCAATATTAACATTCATTGTCTTTTACCAAGACTTAGTTGGGGTTGTAAAACACTTGAATGCAATTTGCACTTAGAGATTCAGCAGTCCCAGAGGTCGTGTCCTAGATGCATGTGCTAGGGTGTCCTTGGCACCAACCTTTATCTTAGGCTCCATCTTTTGTCCGTGGCTCCATAAAATGAATCCTTTGGGTCTGAAATGGTGCTTTGGGTCTGAAACGGTGCTCACACCTGGTGTTGGCAGGGGTCGGTCCCAGGCCAGGCTGGCAAATAGTCCTGTCAATTGACAGGTCGTTTCACATGCCAAGAAAAGGATCCTCAGGATTGTCAGGCCAGCTGCACTCATGATCACATTAATTTTATTAGGTGAAAATAGAAAATAAAGCCTTATTATCACAAATTGATCACACTATTAATATATCCCTCAGGTAACCCACCTTTTTGACAACGGAGCTACTGTCTTTTTTGCTGTTTTCATGGCAGTGTGGGGTAAGTTTTTGTTTTGATATTAAGTAATTGCACAATCTTTTTCTTAAAGATTGTGATGCAGCATAGGCCTTTGTAATTTCCAGCACACTTTTTTCAGACCCTGGGAAAAACAATATAGGCTTGATTCTCTTCTGTTTCTGCAAAAGGAAGATGGAAGTTGTTGAAATCAGGTTTTTATGTGATAATAATTTTAATTAAAACAAAACCATGTATGCAGTATGTAGTGTCTATGTAGATAGTTATATTCTGGGGGGGGAGGGGGGAGTGTAAT
>JAOBAS010000060.1:15891125-15913597 GCA_025311575.1 Elanoides forficatus
GAGTTGTCTTTATGTGCAAAATTATGTGTCTAGAAGTGGTGGGGGGGAGTGTAATTGTTTTTCAATCTGTTGGCGCTGAGGCCTTTTCTCTGTTACTGTTCAGGGCTTCTCTTCGCTTAAGGCAGCTCAGTTTAGTGTCTGTACTAAAATGAATTAATGTATTGTTTTTCCTACCTTGCAGAAAGCCAGTAAAGCTTACATACATGTAAGCTGGTTGTAATTAAAGCAGAACTCTGATTAAATAAATGGAAGATTTAGTTGAATGACCAATTGATCCGAGAGTGGTCTAACTGTTGCCATGGAAGCTGAATTTTGCCAATAGGACAGTTCTATTTCTGGCTCAACTATTTTTCCAACAGTGGTCTTGTAGGCAGAATTGAAGGCAAGAGGAAACAATAACTTCTGGCAGCACAACAAGTCTTTCAAAGATGCCCTGAGCATGCCCAAGCTCTCAGCTGCTACCATGCCACTCTGAGAGAAGGTTAACACCTTTGGAAAATGGCACAAGGAGCTGCCTCAAAAATCACATCCATCTCACAGCTCCAGGTGCTTGAGCTATCTGGATTTAGCCATTGTCCTCCCGTTCCTACTCACACATCTCCAGCTGCTTTGGAAAGATGTCCAAGTGGTTCTTAAAATCTCCATTTTGAACTGCAAATCTCTTTACTGAGCCACAAGAGAGATCCAGGAGGCAACATCAGAGCCATAAGGACAACATAGACTAGCCTACCAGTCTGTCTCAGTTCCTTCCTCCAAAACAAGTTGTTGTCTTAGTTAACTAGTTAAATTAGGTCACATACCAATCAAGCCTATTTATGCCATTGCACGTAATATTGATGGTATAAAAATATCACAAATTACATTAAGGAAAAAAATCCACAGATCATACAGATTATATGTTTTTCCTTGGTATTTCAGCTTTGTTTTAGAGCTACGACAGAGCCAAATGCAAAATCAGCACAAATGCAGAATCAACAAAAATTTCTAAGCCCTAAAGATTTTTTTAGATGTTTACTCAGTTTTTCCAACCTCTTTCTCTGTGCGCTCACTGAAGTTGAGAATTTCCGAGGCAGTTTAGAGGCAGGGACTTCCACCACAGCTAGGAAAACGGATGGGTTGACATTGTTGGGCATGGATGTCACTGTTCCTAACTGCCGGTGAGCATGTCTTTGGAGTGCAGCTTTTGGCACCAGTGCTTTTGTTCCTCCTTAACAGTAACAGTGCCTTCAGGAAAGAGCTGTGCTCACAGCTTTGCACCTGTGTCTTAGCACTGCCCCGAACCAGGGCTGTGGGTAAAGCAGCTCCGGGTAAGGGGAGTCCCTCGCTCAGGTCACCAAGCCCCGTCCTGCCCGTGGTCGCTGCCTGCGAGAAGGCTGAGCAAGCTGAGCGTGCCTGCCTACGAAACGTTGTAGGTCCTCTCTCTTTCCCGCCTCCAGTTGACAGGAGCTGCACCTCGCTTTGGTTGACCGCTCCTTCCTCCCCCTCCTCCAGCATCACTGTCAGACCCCCAGACCCAATTCCCCTGCGACTATCTCCCCGCCAGCCTGCCAGAACTGGGAAATGCACTGCCCATCCGCGCATCTCTGGCGACTCAGCCCACAGAGAGATAAGAAAAAATATAATAAATGCTGCCTTCTGGATGATTTGGCTAGTGGACAAGAGGGTATAGGACAGTGGCTGGGGTGAGAGCTTTCCCCTCCCCTTGTGGGAGGGGGTGTGATGTCTTGGGGAACAGGGTGATCCTATCCTCTACCCAAACTGTAGTTTCTTAAATAAGGCTTTGCTGAGACAACAGTGAGGTTGTGGAGATATTTTCCATACAGTTAGGGCTAAAGCAGCAGAACAAGGAAAGGCACGCTTCCCAGGGATTTTCTGGTACTGTATTTATGAGTTGGCTTACTGCCTGTCTTAAATGGATTTTCGGTCTGCAGTAGGCCTACTGGCAGCTGCAGGCATTACCGTCATCTCAGTAAATCCTAGAGGAAGAGAAGAAACAATGATAGCAGTTTGATTGTGGAAGTGTTTTTTCTGTCAGCATGAAACAACTGGCAAGTGCATGACAAATTGGCTGTGAAAAGTTCAGCCTTCTGGATGATCCAGTCTGACAGACACTAGCGTACAAAATAACGATGGCAGTGCTTTTAAAAAAAGAGAATGAAAGCAAAAAAAGGCAGCTAGAATTGTGTTACCTCTTTAACCTGAGCTTAGCCACTGTCTTCTTATCCAAAGTACCTTCTTCACTGTCTTTTTGATTCAGTAGTGAACTCCCATCTTGAGGGAGAAGCCTCAGCCATTTCCTCGGGGTTTTTAAAACCAAGCGTGGTCAGTTTGGGCTTTCCATGAAAAGATGATCTGTATGGTGGTTTCCTGCTTTTACTCTAAAACCATCTTTAATTGATGGACAAAATGGGTTGCTCACTTTTTAAATAGAAATAAAGTACTTCTCCAAATGATGAGCAAACTGCTGTGGCCAGGCAGGGGAGAGGAATTACCATGACAAATATCAGCATGGTCTGCTTGATTTGTGGAGCAGCAATGAGCCTGGCTGTAGGACTCTGAAGCACAGGGACCCATCTTTTATAATGCTTCATTGTGGGATAAGTGGGTCCCATCAAAGTAAGGTTGGAATTGTCAAGTGCATCAGAAAACACCGGAATAGAAACACACTTTTCTTCAAAGAATATAGTGACTCATCACCTCACTGCCTGGTTTAAGCAAAGTTCTGTATAAGAAGTAAAAGTAATTGATATAATACGAAAAAAATACGATACTTACTGAGGTATAGCCGAAAGACATAAGGCTGAAGACAATTGTCATTTTAAACTGGTGTAGCAAAGGACAAAAGATAGTCTCCCTTTGGTACGCTGAAGGAATTCACTGTTAGTTTTTATAAGCTTTTCTGTATTGGAGCTTCTGTTGAAAGGAAAAACCCTTTCAGAAGCATTGAAGCTATAAATCTCTGTGCGTTATAGGAAATGGCAAGTCCCTATAAACACTAATACTGTATTGGTGAACAGATTGTCGTTGTTGATCACTGAGATGTCGTCATCTCAGAAGCTGGAAAATAATTTTTCCTTTTGAGAATCTCTAGTCTTGATGATATTTTCCAGATGTTCAAAGCTTTCAAAAAGAGGAGAGCAATAGCATTTTTTGTGTTTCTCTGCTAGAGGGAAACACCTACACTTTGCCCTTTATGTATGCCTTCAGATATGTCAAGCTTGATGAAAAGGTAGGTCCCATTTCTAGGAAAAATTCTTCTCTTTTTACTGTCTGAATTGGATTCTTACCAAAGACAGAAAATGAGAGAAAGGTGTTCATTCTAAATAAATGTTGACATTTAAAATGCCAAAAAAAGTCCTTCTCAGAAAAAAAGTCTAGGTAAATTGGATAATCAGTTGACTCCCAGCGTGTTGCTGTAAAGCCAGATGGAACTGTAGCTTTTGCTTTTCCAGTTGAAGTACTGGGGAAGGCTGGTGCAAAGACGTCCCTGCCTAGATGTTTCCTGAAGCTCAGCAGCAAAGTTCTGTAACTGTCCAACAGGAGAGTCCAGCTATTTATCATTTCCAGTGGTTTGCTAGAGACAAGGTGGGCTGATGGTAGTTTTCTGTCTCTGCGTATTTTGGGGGGACTAATGGACAGAAGAAAAGTCCTGTCTAAAATTTCTTCTTGTCTACCTAGAAGTATGTTTCTTTTGATAAAGGAATTAGCTTTAGAGCACTTGCTAAAAGGCAAAGTTGGGAGGGGAAAAAAGGCCTGACATGAAGAATTTAACTTTTTTTTTGAGCAATAAGACATGCTGACATAAAACATTTTTTCCAAATGTATCAGTTAGTCTAATAAAAGATATTAGTTTCCTCCAAACTTTGCCTCTAGCATAAAACATTCACATTGATCTGCTCTCTGAGGAGACAGAATTTAAGGATGTGCTTCAGCAATATTCCTGGTATATAGAATATATTCTAGAAGTCAGGATGGCTATATTAAATGGTGTTCTGAAATACAACAGGGAGAGGACTTCTGAGAGAAGGTCAGGATTAAGCTATTTGCTGTGGGAGGCCATTGGCATTACTAGGTAAGATCGCAACTTGTTTCAAAAGCATCTGAGGAAATGATGTTAAGACAGCTGTTTGTGCAAGTGGATGTTGAGGACTGAGCTGCAAGGTTGAGCAATGAAGCAGGGCAAGCACAGTATAGAAAAAGCTAGCAAAAGACCTGGGAGTTAAGGCCAATGAGAAACTCAAAATTCCAAGCAGGATTTTTGGAGAATTCTCAGCATCTGGTTTAAACATAGCAATTGGAAAATGGGAGAACGATAAGTACAACTGTGTCCCTTTGAGCTGCCAAAGTCGGAAAAGAATGCTGAAGTGTAATATAGGGTATTAGTGATTACTTGACTGAAAAAGAAGCAGAGAAATTTCAAAATGCAGTGCTTTTTAGAAGACCTCAGTAGTACAGTGAATCAATCAAAGATGGTTATTTATAGCACATTTTAAAATATCTAGCAAGGGAAAAGTGCATACTGACCTGGATAGAGGGAGAAAAGTGTAGCACAGTAAAAGCTAAAACAGCACTGTGCAGATCATCCTATTTGCTGCTTAATGATTTGAAAATAGCCTTCTAAAGAAGCTTCAGGAACTGCACAGGTGCTAAATATACTCAAAATAACATGTATAGATTCCTCACTCCAGGCGTGAAAAACAAGAAAGAAAAGAAGTACAGTTCAGCGCAGACATATCTGAGAGGTTCGCGCCTGTGGACTCTCGCGCCCACTCAAGTCCTGCTTCCAGCTGCTTTTTGGAATGGAAGCAGAGCAGTAGTAATCAATCAGGCTTGTTTCTCCCAGGTCTCCAAAAAGTGCAGGGCTACTTGTTTAGCCTGTGCAAAATAACTCGATATGAGCTGATAGGAGAGAAGCAGCTCCACCAGAAGACAAGTCAAGGAATGAACAATGTGGTGGTTCAGCAGCAGCGGAGCCTCATTAGCACTTACTAGTTTTGCTGATCCCAACCAATCATACCGCAATTTTTACAAAAAGTCATAGAAACATTAGGCTCAGGAGATTGAATTGAATTCTTTATTAGATTAAATCAAAGCAGCTGGTTACCTGGTGTAACATAACTCCAGCTTTCAGAAAAAGGATAACGTGATATATGAAAATGCCTTCAAACCAAATAGCTGCCTCCTTAAATATGCTTTTGATATCTTACCTCATCTGCTCGCAGTGTTAATTTTCTAAGCATATCTTAGCTGTATTGGCTAATATATTAAAATACAATAATTCTTACTGGCTAAAAATTCACTTTCGCCAAACTGATGCCAGTGCTTAGTATCATGTCACGTCATTCTCAATATGCTGCAGTAGGGCAGATAGTCCATTGAGGAGATGCTTTTAGGACTGGATGCGGAACATATTGCCAGGCTATGGTGACATGGTTACAGCTGATTCTGTGCTAGCTCATTAACAAAGAGGTTTATGTTCTCTGTGGTTATCAGCCTGAGGCTTTTCAGTGACCAATAAAGGGAAGAGCCAAACCTCGCGGTGGGAGAGGAAGGCTTTCCATTGATTTGTGTTAGCTTTAGGCAGCTTCCACATTCTTTTCACAAAACAAATTTAAAAAACCTGTAACCATAAACAGGCTGAGTATTAATCTCCAGAATATGAGCATATTATTTTATGACTGTGTGCTTCCTTGATTGTTCTTCCCATCACAAAATGGAAGCACAGTCATGTACAGGCATATTACACTATCTTGAACTCTGCCAATAAGGGCTGTACAGCGCAGAATGTTTAATTGTCAGATATTAATGCCACACCACATAGGCACACTCATGTGGTGTAAAAGAAATGGTCTGGGTTAGGAAGGTGCAAGACAGAAGTTCCCATTTCCTCAGTAGTACTCTACAGATTTGCCCATGCACTGGAATGTGCTTCCTCTGGGTTCTGGCTTCTGTGTATTGTAAATGGTCTTCAAAGAAGGAAAGTTACTGCTTTATCTACAATAGCCCCAAGAAACCTTTAGCTTCATCAGAAATCTGCTATATCTAGTAATGATGACTCACAGGAACAATTTTATTCTTTGAGAGTCCTCCTTTGGTTGGTTAGAAATTAAACATTCTCATTTAGCACTAAATGAAATCTCTAAAGCCTCAATCATACTTGAAGCAAGCAAAGTAATCCTTAGAAAGCAATGCTTTTTTAAAGCAGTTTTAATCATCAGCATGATTTGCTGTTCAAAGGAACCCATTTATGCAAAGAAATGAAAATAATGTAACAGCTTCATTCAACAGTTCTGTGATAGTTGTTAACATTTTCTTGACTCATAAACAACTTTGTATTTTTTTTCCTATTTGCCCCAGCAACTGTTTTTCTGGAGTTTTGGAAAAGAAGGCGAGCAGTAATTGCTTATGACTGGGACTTGATAGACTGGGAAGAAGAAGAGGTTTGTATTTAAAAAAAAAAGTACTCCTTAATCTTTAATACAAAAATATTTGGTTTAAAATGTAAGCATGTTTTTCTTTTGGATTTATCTTCAATTCATTCTTTGAATCTTCATAAACTAGGAAATAAGCATTTTTCTCCTCAGATATTTCCTCTGGCATGTGAAGGAAATTTCCCTAGTCCAAAAGTGTCCTCTCTTTTTACACCTTTGTAAATCTAAATTAATTTCGACATACCAGTGGCTGTCATTGTGGGAGATTTCAGGAAAAAATGTACTTTGAGGGAAGCTAACAAAATTTGCTTTTGAATCCAAGGAAATTCTTGACAGCTCAGGGTACCGTGAATTTTGGCAAATGAGCTTTTATCTATTGTTTTAAATAGCCACTGAGAATATTGATGGAGAGAAAGCCTTGTGAGGCTTGTACCAGTTTCCGAACGTTCAGGTGCTGGTTACCTAAGTATACAGGGCTGCGGAGGGGCTGGGGGAGATGAAGCAACTCAAAGGACTAAATTCATCCTCTGTCAGTAGAGGAAATCCCCTTAGGGAGGAAACCAGACAGCAAAAAACAGCCTTAACCTTTTTCTGTGGTGGTTACCAGGAAGAAAGAGCATGCTCTTGGGACTGAGAGCTGAGGTCTGAGTGGAATCAGAAGGGTTTATTATGCAGGAGAAAAGCAAGATTTGGTGGCTGTGGCAGAAAAAGTGCTCCTCGAGTGGGATTTGGAGGTGCAGGTGTCCACAGAGTCTGCTCGCCTTCCTCTCCAGAGACTGTTCTGGAGCTCTTGGAGGGACTGGAAGAGGCTGCTGTACTGGTCTCAGTGCAGTTGAACTTCTATATTGCTGCCTCTGTGGAAGAATTTCTTTTTCATTAATCTTGCCAGTAGGGAAACAGACTTCTGAGTTATGGGATTTTTGTCTCCACAAGGCAATGTGGTTCAATGAGGCCATGAAACAGTACAATTGCTCATTTGCTGGTAGGATTTTTTTTTTTAAATGCTTAATGACTAAGAAAATAATCCAAGAACATAAAATGAAACTGGAAATTGGTTTCTTATAGCAACAGGAACATCATTATTTGTGCACACATGCTGTCAACTCTTGGTGATACTTCAGGACTATTGTCATATATTTAGAAAATACTCTAATACTGACTTAAATCTCCTGAGATTAGCAGCCTGCTCTTGCCAATGCTGACAAGTCACAGAGAGACAACACTGAGGTAGTCCTGCCTGAGGTTCAAATATTGGTCAGGATTAACCTGCAGTGATCATGTCCCCTCATGGCTAGTTGCAAAAAAGCCACTGCTGCTGACAGCTCAGGCAAAAGCCGGATGTACCAAATTGCAATTTCCAAGTCAGGAGTATAGCTCAGTGTCCCCAGAACAAGAAGGAGCCTTTAAACTGACAAAACACGCAAGCAAGAACAGTATGAGGCCCTTTTTATTTTTTTCCCAGCAAGCCTGGTCTTGCAGATGTTTATAGTTTAGGATGTTATATGTCTGCAACTTTCACCATTTAACCTACCTGGATTTGGGATTATGCTGATTTATAAAGCCATCCACCTGAACCCTCTATGATAGGTTCATTTACAAATATTGAATTGCCTGGTAAGGTTGTCCTTAAGTGATGCTTGGCCTTTTTTTTTTTTTTTTTTCCTTTCCATGTAATAACACTAAGTGATTTCTGGCTGCTGTGGTAATGCTTGGAGGAGTCTTTTGCTCAGGTGTGAGCACAACAGCTCCAAGCCCCTCCAGGAGCACTCCCCGTTCCCTCTCCTCTTTATGCACGTGGCCAAACTCCGCTTACAGCCTTGCTGCTGCTCCTGAAAGGGCATGTCCTCTTGCAGAGCCTGGAGGAAAGCATTCCCATGGAAGATTTGCTCTCTGCTTTCTAAGGTTTTTTTGGAAGAGCATTACCATGCCTATGCAACTAAGCCTTTAGCTGGAATAAACACTGAGAAGACAGAAGAGAGTAGAGTTGCTAGATTTTTTCCTCTTCCAGTCAGAAAGCCTGAAAGAGCTTCTGGTAGTTGAAACTATCCCCGGAGAAATATGATGTGTTTATTTTATGATGTCTATCAAATAACATTATTTTTTATAAGTGATGCTTATATTCCACTGGCAGATTATTTCAGTTTGGCCTGCAGGATGACATATGCACGTCGGTAATTTTCAGAGGATACCTGCTCCCTGCTGATGGTCACCTGGTCTTTTATTCTCTCACCAGGCTTCTTCCAATAAGCCTTGTCAACAAGGTGCCCTGGGGCAGTGGCGCGTGTACCTGCTCCAGAGCTATTCACTGTGTCTTCTTACGGTTCTAGAGGGAGTTTTGTGAGTCTCTACAGCAGAAGGTAGCAGTCTTTTCAGAAGCAGTGTGCCAGATGGTACCTTTCTCTCTCAAGTTAGAGGTTAAAGATGTCAATAGGAACTCAACTGGCTGCTTCTCAAAGGTTTATGGGACCAGTCATCAGAGCATCAGGATCTCATTGGTATTTGAGGCATCAGTTCTTCCTTTGTTGAGCGTTCAGTGGCATCCCAAGAGTGGGAGCTGGTTGCCTCCCAGAGGTGTCTTCTCTGAAGATGCTACAGCTGCCAGTGCCCATACCTACTGCACAACTCGAGCATGTCCTTGCTTTTAGGTCAGCTCTACAGACCACTGCCTCCTCTTCTTGAGTATCGATTGCTGCCCTTTTCCATTGGCACCGGGGTCTTTGCAGGACTTTGCCCCTGAGACAGTCACAGTTTGGAAGCGGGTGTCCCAGGTGAAAAAGTGTTGAGATCGTTTCCCTGTTCTGCGGTTCGAAGTCCACCTCTTCACTTTGCCATTGCCTTCAGCTGCAAGCAGGATGACCTACAAACCCCAGGACATGCAAGGAGACTTACTTCTGGGGGTGCTAGCACTGTCCCAGCGAGCAAGGTTCAGATTTTCATCTCTTATAAATCCCTTTTCTACATCTGGGCTATAGAGGACAATATATCCTTGGACTAGGAAGGATAGGACCCCTGCAACAATTCAGCTGTTGAAGGACTCAGAAACCTCCCAAAAGAAAAGGGTATATTTCACAAAGAAATTTAGACTAGGTCTTCTAGGGCAGAAAGATCTGGCCTAAGGCACTGCATGAAGATCTGACCTGAGGCACTGCACATTAATCCATATTTGATACTCCAGAAATCAGTCTGGTTTCTCCTGTGAGTAAAGAATTGGAATGATCCATGTTTGAGAAGTGGGAAGGAAGGAGAATGGTCTGTGTTATCCTGTGGAGTTTGATCATGAAGTTGTACATGTCAGTGCAATGTCAGTCAGACTTTTGTCTCCATAAGGTGAAAATTTTACTCCTGAAAGTGCTGCTTTCTGATAAAATCACTGCTAATTAAATTTTCTTTCTACATTCCATTGAGTTTTCACTGGACAAAATCAGCTGATTTCTTTTATTAGCTATTTCAAAGGAATCAATTAGAGAGTTCTAATTACCATTTTATGTCACAAGCTTTTGTTAATGAAGACAGTTGTTTTTATTAACTTTATCTGCCATGTCTAGCTTTTGCTTGCTTTAATTTTCATTGTCAAATTGAAAAATAAGGTTTGGCTACAGAGGGAAATTTATTAATTCCTACCAACAATAGATTAAAAAAAAAACTTTATAAAGCTTCCTATCACTTTGTTATCGCTTTTCCGTTCTAAATGAAGAGACAAACAAATGAAACACAGAAGATGGTGGGAAGGAGAACTAAATTTGTTCAGATATGCAACCTTGTGAATTCCTCACCACTTTAGATTTTCACCCAAGGAAGGCACGCCGCAGCCCCCGCAGTGTCCGGGTCCCCCAGGCTGGGACATGGGCTGAATGTGTTCCGGCTCCTGCAGCCCCGTAGATCTGGATTTCCTTTGCTTGTAAATGAGGTGCAAGGTGGGAGACACGGAGAGTAACTGGGTCTTGGCTGGGCGTGCAAAAAGAAACCAGCTGCGCAGGGGTCCTGGCAGTCCCAGCTGAAATATGGCTTCGGTCGCTATTTACAGCGTACTTTTTTCTCTTTCTTCAGTGTCACTTTCTTTATATCATTAACCTGAGCCAGACACAGTACTGTTCACCTCCTGCCCCAAGCTGAGTGTCATTAAACAGGAATGAAGGTTTAGGCCAGAGTTTCAGTTTTGTGTGGAGATGTATCTGTAAAAAATAGCGTTTGCATTAACCGAATTGACTGGCGGTCGTAGGAGATACCTAGATTCACGGACAGGTGGATATGATAAGGGCTTCCCTATAGCGCAGATTGTAAAAGATAATCAAACCTTGGCCTAGAGAGAGCTGCAGAGAAGAAAGAGTTTCTTGTACGTGACTCAGTAAGTCAGCTGGTAGAGCCTTTGCACAGCCTACAAGGTGCAATTCTCAAGCGGCCGGCTTCGGTCCTACAACGCTCTGTCCTTTTGCGTGTCCCTGGGCACAGAGGAGGACGACTTGCATCGTTTCTCTTGCTGGATTGTGGTCTGCTCAGCAGCCTTCAGCCCTGATGTGGCAGGAACAGCTTGAGCAGGGTAGAATTAGAGCAAGGCGTCACCCTGCCTCCACAGAAACATGCTTAGCCTTTGTATAGAGCTGGTGGAGGGCTGGTTCCCTCCAGCACATAATCAGTTACACAGGCATTGCAGCTGAGCATACATGCCGCTTAACTTTTTTTAATACCATGTTACCAGGTTGCTGCTTGAGTTTGGAAATTAACTGTATTGGGAGAGTGCCTTCAAAATTTGAGGGAATGAGACGTGACTTTTTTTTTCCCCCAGGGGAATTTTATAAAAAGGATGTGGGATTTTAGGATATCTTATTTTTATTCACATTCTAAAGACTTGCATGAGCAGTTAACATTCACGTATTTCAATGCAGTCCTTTAAGGTCTAGGCATCTACAACTTTCAGTCAGTCGAAGTCCAGTTAAATGCAGTTTTGAAGGGTTGGGAGTGACTGAAATTGGTAAGCTGGGTTCTTGGCCGTTACAAAGAAAGGCACAGCAGTGGCCTGGTGGAACCGGACAGTCCGCAGCTGCCTTTGTGCTCCCTTGTAGCCAGCTCTACCCTGGGCCAGTTCTCCAGTACGCGTCAGAGCACTGGAGAACTTGATCTCATGGATATGGACCGCCAGCAGCTGCGAGAGGCCGATCTTCACAGCCCACTGCTTTCCCTCATCTCTGACAGCATCCTCGATGTCACGCTTGGGTGAGGTGGCACAGGACAGGGGGCTGTGGGTGACCCCCTCAGGGCACCGGGCAGTGGGGTAGCCCTACTGCAGCTCAAATCCGTGAGGACTTCCCCGAAGCCTGGCTTCTGACAAGGCTGTCCACAGATACGACCGAGCCTCTCCCCAAGAAATCCCCAGGTTTCCTTTCAGAAGAGGGTTTTTACGGCAAAGCAGGACCTGACGTTTCTGCTGCTGAAAGCTGTTCCTGCTAATAATATTGTCCAAGTGAGGAAGGAATTGAGCAATATTAGATGGCACAGCTCCTTCTTCAAATGCTGAGAAACTTTTGCTGATAATGGGAAAGTAACCAATTACCTAGCAAACAGCAGCTGGGTCTAGAAAAAGGAATTTTTTAATTTTTTTTTTCTCCTTTTTGCTTTGTTGTAGAATTCCAGTATCAACAGGATAATACCAGGCTGGGAAACTCGGTGGTATCAACCTTAAAATGTTTTGGCTTACAGCCATATAGTTTGAAAGAGCATTGTTTAGATGAGTAGCTAATTGGGGACTTAACTAAATACTTCCAATATGGTTTTATGGGTACGGTGATTTATTCTAGTTCTCATGAAGGAGACCTAATTTCCTAGCTCAGCTTTTATAGTAGCTGTGCCAGCTGCTGAATTCAAAGACGTAATTCCCAATAACAGTGATCTGATAAATTATCTGAAGTTTCCTACAGAATCTTTCCTAGCTGTGCTGCATGTGAACATTGTCTGTCTGTTCTTTAGGAGGAAATACGTCCGCAGTTTGAAGCCAAGTACTCCAAGAAAGAACGAATGAACCCCATATCCGGGAAGCCAGAGCCTTATCAAGCATTTGCAGATAAATGCAGCAGACTCATTGTTTCTGCATCTGGAATATTTTTTATGGTTTGAGAACTTTTATTTATTTACCACTTGAAAAAATAACATTATCTCTGCTGAGAGAATATAGAGATATTGGATATGACTGCTTGAAAGTGAAATAAGCTCTAGCATGTTTACTGCAGGCTGAAAATCTGTACATAGCAAATCGCCTGAGTTTCTGTAAAGTCCTACACTAATTTACTCTTCACTGAGTCTCCCAGATAGTTAAGTCCTTCCTTCAGGGCTATACACAGAACACTATATGTAGTGACACACGTTCCAGAACAGCGACACTATCACATTTCAAACACCAGCTGACTGAATGAGCTCACTGATTTCCTTGCCTTCCCTGTGTAGACAGCACAGAGTGATGGGGAGAGATGCCATGGAAGAGGCAGTTGTTCTCTGGAAACTCTACAGAGAACCTAACTAAGGTGCCTAGAGTGCTTGGTGA
Organism: Elanoides forficatus; assembly: GCA_025311575.1. Lineage (NCBI taxonomy): Eukaryota > Metazoa > Chordata > Aves > Accipitriformes > Accipitridae > Elanoides > Elanoides forficatus. The sequence continues at coordinate 15,904,089 of JAOBAS010000060.1, forward strand.
TGTTAATATGTCCTAGTGTTTCAATGTATTGAGGAGGTAAGGAAAGGCATTTCAATTTCCTAGTGCAATTGAAATGGAGAAACTGATGTTCCTTGTCTAAAATGAGGCACCCCTCCCCCTTCCAAAGTGCAAAACTAAATGCAGCAGCGAAATCTCTCTTAACAGAGAGCTGCATGCGTTTCTGCTGAAATGCCCCCATGCTCTAACTCAGCTGAAGCAGTTATTTGCTGTTATTCACATGACAACAGCAGTGGTAGGACTGGTCTTGAAAACACAGCTGGCATCAACTCAGACCCTCATGGAATTTACTGGGGCTTTTCCAGGAGGCTAGAAAATGATATATGCGTATAACTGCAGGAGCTGTGGAGAGGCAGGTAGGTGAGCTAGCCCAGCAACTTCGTGTTTGAATGAGAGGGGAGGGAACGGGGCAGAGGGCTTGTAAGAAACTGATGGCTTCAAAATTCTCCAAAGCAATCTTGGCGAAGGAAGGCAAGAGCATTACTGAGATGATCTGTGCTCTGGTATGTCAGGTGGATAGACGGAGACGCATGGAGAAACGCTGGGCACGAGGAGCTGACGTACTGTCTGACCGAGCCCTTGAAGACACTGACGTCTGCTCAGGACTGCAGTCTCTGCTCAGAATTGATTCTACACCTGCAACATTTTGCATATTTTCCTTACTTATTTTTCCTGAAGGGGGACAGTTTTCACTCCCTACCCTTTGCAAACACAGTCATTAATCTTAGCCTAGTGATAGATCTTGCTCAAAGTGCCAGAGTAGCCTTGCTCTGAATTGCATGCACCATAAATTGTCCCCATAACAGTCCTTGAAATAGGAGAAGGATTATTTTCACTGAAGATATTTTTCATTGCTGGCATAGCATGGGCTTCCAATGAGTTAGAAAAACTCTGAATTTTCCCCCATTTAGGTGAAAATGTTCCTTAAAAATTATATCGTTAAGCACAGGAGATACACACTTATCAACACTTCAAGTCAGAGCAGTTCTAAAAATTTCACAGCATTGACTCTCACAGTGCAGTTACTAATACAGCTCGAAGCAGGTTAGTGGTTCCCTGTTAACGAAGGGAAGCGGTCGTCCTTCCCCTCAACACTGCGCAGGGAATCCAGAGACAATCCTTCACATCCACACACACTTTCTTTTTCTTCTGCACTGGGATTAGGTCAATCAATTTTGTAACTAATAAAATATGAAACCAGCTTGATTAGCATTCAGTGTTTTCAAAATCATTTTGTCCATTCAATTAGCTTAGATATACTTCAGTTTTGGTAGGTTTAAGTTGTCTATGCATAACCTTGGAATACACCTATCTGTTGCAAGTAATCAGCTGTCTTCTGCTGAAGAAACTCTCCTTGTTAGGTAAGGTAGCTGAGGGGTACTGTGTCAGAGTTTCTCTGAGATGAGTCACCTGTGCTAATTCCCAGCTGTTTGTCCTTTAGGTGACTTGCTAAACTGTGGCATAAATTGGTCGCGATGGAAAACAGTTTTTGTTTAGTGCTCAACTGTTGCATATGGAACACGAAGTGATTTAGCAGCCTGGCTCAGCTGCATGGCTTTCACATTATAAATGTCACATTTGCTGAAAGTCTCATCAGAGTAGAAATTACAAGGACAATTGAATTTGTTACCTTCCCTAGATAGAAACTTTCCAGAACTGTAGCAGGAAACAGCTTGCTAGGGTAGCTTGCCAGGGTTGCTGTTGAGGCAGTGCTTACAAACAGAGACATTTTTTCCTCTAAGCGTGAAGTCCATCAAAGCATAAAATCCATCCCAAATATGACCTCATCAAGCTGGGACACCAGCTCAAGACTAGCCTTTGCACATCGTGGAACATGCATGTAAGGAAAGTTTCTAATTCCCAGAACTGGCAACACTGTTTCCCACATTAATGCTAAGGAAGAGGTACATTTTCAAGAAAATGTTTAAAACTACAAATTATTTTAATATGATTTCAAAGATATTTTGCATTATGGAAAATAAAAAGGACTTCACAATAAGAATATTCATGTTGAAACCTTTCTCTGGAATGAAAATGGATGTATTTTTCAAGACTTTCATTTCATTGTTTTAGTTTTCAGTGTTTCAGGGAGAAGATAACTCCTGTTCTATTGCAAGTTTTCGGGTTCTTCACTCTGATTCTTTCTTCCTTTAGATCTGTGTGGTGATTGCTGCTGTTTTTGGCATTGTTATTTACCGTGTTGTGACTGTCAGCACTTTTGCTGCCTTTAAGTGGGCTTTAATCAGGAATAATTCTCAGGTTGCAACTACAGGGACTGCAGTCTGCATCAACTTTTGCATCATCATGCTACTGAACGTGGTGAGTAAAACTAACCTATCCAAAGTTATACCTGAGCCATCAGATCAGCAGATATCTCAGTCTGCAGACCACTGAATGCTTTTGGTTTCTTTTTCAGCAGGAATGGAGTGTCTTGCTAAGCCAGAGATGGTTTTATTTTTTATGCATGTTCACTATGCAAAGTACAATTCCAAACGCAAAACATTATGTAAAGTGTGTTTGAATGTTCTAAAAAATATTTGAGAGACATGTCCATGCTCCTGTTTTATCTTCTGCCTCTTTTTTTCCTTTCACATGTTTGTATGTTTCAGTCCATTTCATTAATAGTCTTCTTTTCAATTAGTGTTTTGATGTTATTTTTTACATACAGGGCCAAGCTTAATTCTTAGTTATACTGGTTTCAGTCATTCCAGCTTCAGTTTTCACAGTAGTTTACCAGTGAGGATAAGCATATACAGACACAATGTCCATGTGCAGGAGAGCTCCCTTGAGCTAAAAACTCCACGAGGCTTGAGCAGACGTGAGTTGCTCCGTGAGCTGCCTATGGCCTTTGCCAGGGCACACCAGGGACACGGGCTGGGCGCGCTGTAGGGGGGCTGCCTGAGGTCAGGTTATTGCTGTGAACTGGTTTGGAACCAGACTTGGGACAAAAATGGAAATTCTGTGTGGTAACAGCCCCAGTAAGACAGTATAGCATGGATCAGATGGGGAATGAGTTTCATCCTTCCATCGAGACGCAGGTACTTTGTCTGTTGCTGTGATAGCAACGTGTCTTCTATTAGTTACTCTTGGCAAGAGGTGCATGGTCTTTTACTATCAGGTTTTTGTCAACTGATGTTATAAGAATGCATTTTAAGAGGAAGGAGAGATCAACCTACAAACCATCCAGGTGCTGGAGCCAGGGCAGAGTATCTCTACCCACTCAGTAGCAAGCGTCTTCTGCAAAAAGCATGTTAGGCTTTGCGCCAGGAGATATGCTGACTTACTTCTGGGGGAAGTATGAGATGTTATTTCAGGCCTGCACATTTCCAGTTTCTGGCTTGGAGACTACTTTCTTTCCTGTGCAATGCCCAAGCATTTCCATCATCTAAAAATTAATTTTAACAGCCCCTCATTTATATAGCAGGAAATTCCAAGAGGCTTTGCTGCAGGACTTCACTTCTCCCTTTGGCGTAGGCAAGACTGGATCGGTGACTAGGACAGTCTGTCAAGAACTGTTGACTTTCCTGTGTTTTCCCGAAGGTGGGACTATAGGCTGAGAAGGGGCAGAAAGAAGAGGTGGAAGCTGTTATTCTCTCTGAATTTGTACTGAGGGTTCTCTTCTTTTATGTTATTTTTGATTTATTGTTTGTTGTCTGCTGCTTTTGGGGGTTTTCAGTAATCCACCTAGAGCACACAATAAGCACAGAAGAAATAAAAACAAAACTATATATATCTATGTCAGTACAACATCCATTTCCAAGCTCTCAGTATAAGTCATTGTATATGCAGTGAAGCAGCAACAAAGAAATACTGCACAAACAAAATTACTTGGTTCTCAAAGAGTTTTACAGCTTAGAGAAATTTTTAAAATAGTGGAAGATGGCTTGAAGGTGCCTTTTGAGAAACTTTGTTTTGTTTCCTAAAATACATCAAATAAGTAGAGAACTGCAAAGATGGATTTCTTAAGCCTTATACTCATTACCATGCAATAAACAGCACAGCCTTAGATCTGGATAGAGCTCATGGAAACAAAAGATCCGCAAAATATGAAACTGCAGGAGCTTTTCAAAAGGATTTAAGAACATAATCCCTTACTTCCCATGATGGATTAACATAGTTTACTGAAGGACAGTAGTGGGATTTCTTCTGAAAAAAAAAAAAAATCTTACTCCAGGAGCAATTCAGGTAGTTGAATCCTCTACAAACTGTGACTCGGGAAAAGTAGCAGGAGAGCAAGTAAAGATACAGTAATGAAACCAGAATGGACCAAGACGTATATAGCAGTAGGGAATTCACTGCCAGGAAGCCTGGAAAACCACCAGTGATTCTGATGTGAGCTGACAACTTCTCTGAGCATCGGGGGAAAGGTCTAGACCACAAGTAACTTCAGGAGTGGATGCTCTGGGAGCTAGGTACGTACACTGACACATCCATCGTGACAAAACAAAATGACCTTCAAGCACAATGTCTCCCAGATAATCCTGCAGCCTGACCTGGGAACAATTATTAGCTTTACCTAGGTTAATAAACACTGTTAATTCCAGTGGTATCGCCCATGGAAAACACGAACGCAGAACAGAATAGGATCCTAAAAAGGCCCCTTGGGACCAGTAGTGATAAACTGCAGTAGCAGATAATTAGATCCAAACATTGTTAACAGAATCTCTAATGCAGTTGTGCTGTTCCAGGAGGAATAGCAACAAAATACAGTTTTGATACCCCCTTCTGCAGAGCAATGTACGTTTGTAAAATAGCACACTCCCTGCTGGGATCAGGATATAAACCACCCAGACGTTTAGCACTTTTACAGCTGCCCTTAAGAGATGCTTTTAAACCTAGAAGAAACCACTTTTTTCATTACTTGAAACAAAACCGTTTCCTCCAAAGGCAGCAAAAAGCTATTTTAAGCAAGAAGTGGTTGTTAACAAGGGTGAGATAATTCAGGAGGACTTCAGTCCTGACACAGGCAGTTTGATCTGTAAATTGTACGTAACTCAATTTAAGCAAGAGTTTATAGGGATAACTGCAAATGAAAAGAAACATTGCTGATATGCACTTTAGGAATAAGTAAGTACTTGAGCCTGAAATATGAGCAGCTTTGTATCCCTGCAGGCATCGGTAAGAGTTAAGGACATTTAGTGTTTTGTGGGAACAGGCTCCAGACTCATTTAAAGCAAATGGAAATTGTTGTATTAATTTACACCAACACTGATGCTGGTGGTGATGTACTTTATAGGTTCAAAACCCCTTTGCAAATACTAATTGTGAAAACCCTCCAAGGTAGTTTCTGTAAGCTTTATGAAGTTAGCAGTCTCCCGGAGAGTTTGAGAGCATGGTATCTGCTCAGCGCAGAATGTACCACTTAGGATTTAGACCAACATCACTGACTCAGAGAAAGAGATGTGTCTGGGGGGGGGATTACTAAAGACTTTCTCTGAAGCAACCCTGCCTCGCCAGTGTCTTTCCTTTCAGCACTGAGAGAATCCCAAACAAAACCAAAAAGCCCAAAATAGCCAACATACCAAAGCATGCTCTTACTAGGGTGATTTTTTTTTTGAGAGAGATGTAGGTTCCATAAGTAACTAAAACAAAAATCCTAGTTGTGCTGTTGTTCTGCTTTGGTTTTTTGGAAAAGTTATCTCACCCTTTTTCACTGTGTTTGTAAAATAGGGACAGTGACATTTTTTTCTCCATGTATTGTGGTTGAAAAGAGCTGAGTATAAGCTTTAAAAATATTACTGTTCCTTGTTTGATTATATCATTATTGTATTATTACTATATAGTTTTATTACCATCATTATCAGAACATCACAGAGATGATCTGTATGACAGATTTAACATCTAAAAGCGGTTACTCTACCTAGAAAGCAGTTCTGGGTTTTTGAGTTGGTTATGTATCTAAGAGGCTGTTTCTTCTCTGTTACAGCTGTATGAAAAGGTTGCTCTTTTCCTGACAAATTTAGGTAAGCAATATTAAATACAAAACTGAATTATATTGTACTGATTTTTTGGTCCCTATACTGTGATAGCATTCAAACTGTCTGTATAAAAATGAAAAATCCTGATTAATTTGCAATCTATTGGAATCAATGTTTTTCTTAAGTTTATAATAAAGGAGTATATAAACTAAGCGATAGTGCTATTCAATCAGCAGTGACAGCAATCACCTACCTGCCATGCTTGGGTCTTGTTCCAACCCCTTACCTTGTAAGAACTTAAACAAATTGTTACCTTGAGGGAAAAAGCGTGAGTTTTCAGAGACACTGAGCACTTGCAACCCCCAGGTTTTGTGAAGACCTGGAAATGGGGGAATCAACTTATAGCTTGAAACGAAGGTGCCTCTTGACTATCAAGCATATGACTTTAAGAGGGGCAGTAATGTGGAGGGAAGATAACTAGGTGATGACTCAACTCTACCAACACCTCAACTCTAACGGCGTTCCAAGCATCAGTAATCTTTTCAGCTCACCCATAAAGGTGATCTTTATGCTAGAGTAAGGACGTGTTTCCCAAGGACAGCGTGTACTGTCGCGGGGGTAGCAGTTGGCTATCACTCGTACATGCATGGCTCCAGCAGAGTCTTTGGAGGTCCTGGTCACGCTGGAAGATTGCAGTAGTTAGTGGCAATTGGCAAAGGCTCCTTCGTGTCATGAAGCCTGAAATGAGACTCTTGCTGAAGGCCTATTAAGCGAACCATATTATGGCATGTGTAGAAGTGGTTTGAGGAGATTATTTTGAGCTTCTGGATACCTGTGTATATTGATGATGTTCAGTGAGGTATTTTGGACCAGGTGGACAGATTTTGGTGTCCGCTCAGAGGAAACACACAGCTGATTTTAGTGTCAGGGCTTTTCTACATCTGGGAAGTTATAGGTGATGTGTTCAAAGCATGTCTATGTAAGATAGCATTTTATTCTGTTGTTTCTTATTAGACTGAGAGTCCTCATTTGTATGCTGTAGATTTAACATATTTTTTGCCATCCTGTATCCATGGAAAACATAGCTGCTAGTTACAGCTGAGAAATATGACTTTCAAGTATGTGATTTGCACAGGCTATGCTTTTTTACTCCCTGTGACACCCTGGGGACAGTAAGATACAGTCTAGAGACTTTGAAGCATGATTACTTTCTGCCAGGTTATCATCAAGGTAGTCTGATTCTTGTAGCCTGTGCAGGAAGCACTTGTATGAAAACTCAGTGGATCAAGCTGTTCTGACCGTGTTCAGAACGTTTTGTGGTTTTTACTCTGATGGCCTAAGTAGCTGATTTGGTTTGAATGATCTTTATCAGTGTAATAAGCTCAGAGTGGGATTGGCAGCAAAGCTACGTTCAGGATGTCCTTCTTCAGCCTTTACATGACCTTTCCCAGAGCTCACGTCCGTGCTCCTCCAGAGCATTGCTATTGCCTCTGATGGGCATATGAGCAAAGCTTCAGCCGCAGCAGCCTTGTTCAAGTCAAACTTGTCCTTCCCACAGACTGGCATCAAAAAGGCATGATGCTTTATTTCCTTCTGCTTAGCTAAATATGTATGCACTGGTATACACACAAACTTGGGTTTCTTGACAGGCATTTCCAAATCACTAACACTGTTGTTAATTTATGGTATGTTTTATGGTTTTGTTGATGCATTTATTAGAAATTTCCTCATGGCTAGGGCAGCTCTAATTAAAGATAATCTAGTTTATCATTGTTGTTTCTGTACTTCCAGTACATTACTGGAGGCTCCTTAGGAAGTAGAGTATGAGTACTACCATTATGATACTCAGAATCACCATTAGTACTTCTACTTCTCCTCTGATTACTCCTGTTCACAGTAATGATTGACTAATAACAAGCTCCTGCCAACTGCAGAGTAGTTCCAGGACACAGAAGTTGTTTTGTTGACTTCTGTCCTGATATCTCTTTAGATGGAGGTTAAGGGCCTACCTGAAGGGAAGAATATGTCTTCTCCTTTCCCATTTGCCTTACCCCATCCATTGTAAAATATTTTTTCTCGGTCTTCTGTGATGAGTTCCCTGGGACAAGGAGAGCGAGCCGTGCAGTGGCACTCCACTGATACCTCTGCAGAGTCCTTAGGTGCCAGCATGGTGGGCAGATCCATGAAACAGAGATACAAGGAGGATTTGCTCCAGTTCCGTGTGACATCTCTAACAAAAAGGCACTTATGTAGCTTATAGGGGGGTGCTTTCTAGCAATGTCGCTATGGCAGGTTGCAGAAAAGGAAATAGGAGAAGATCCTGAGCCTGTAAAGCACACAGGAATCCAGGAGGGATGTTTAATATACACATTATCTTGACCGCTTCCTTCCAGTCTCCTGGGAATACACGTATCCAGATATCAGAAGAGATTTCTAAGTCTTTACAAGCTCACTTGCTGTGTGCTGCTTTTGGATACAATTTCTTCTGTCAGCTTATGTTTTGAAATCAGCAGGCTAATTTACAAATGCATTGCCAGTTCTGATAGGTGTGTGCAGCCTTTGTGCCGAGGGAAACTGTTAATCTGATTAAACCTCTGAAACTCTGCTCTCTTTCTTCACAGAGCAGCCTCGTACCGAATCTGAGTGGGAGAACAGCTTCACTCTGAAAATGTTTCTTTTTCAGTTTGTCAATCTGAACAGCTCTACCTTTTATATAGCATTCTTCCTTGGAAGGTAGGATTGATGTCTGCACCTTCATATGTGCAAAATGAAGTAGAGAGAAGAAATAAAATTGTCTGTAGGGAAACAAAATGGAACCGTATTATCAGACATCTCAAAATGCAAATTCCATACTAGCAAAGCAGGACAGATTGCAGTTTTATTTTCCTTTCAAAAGCCCAGAAACAGATGTGGTTTTCATTTCCTAGCACCACATTGGCTCAATGCTGACTTTTAACAATTGCACTACTAGGAACTGATACGTCCCACAATACTATACATGCAGGTCACTTCACTGTCTTTATGTGTGTAATTTGTACAGGTTAGTAAATAACTTAACACTGTGTCTTTTTCTTTTAGAATAGAATTAGATATAGAACAGAATTAGACTAGACTAGACTAGACTAAAATAGTTCAGTTGGAAGGGACCTACAATGATCATCTGGTCCATCTGGACACTCGCAAGTCTATGGGACCGGATGGGATCCATCCAAGAGTACTGAGGGAACTGGCGGAGGTCCTTGCCAAGCCACTCTCCATCATCTACCGGCGATCCTGGTCAACAGGGGAGGTCCCAGAGGACTGGAGGCTTGCCAGTGTGACTGCCATTTACAAGAAGGGCCAGAGGGAGGATCTGGGGAACTACAGGCCTGTCAGCCTGACCTTGGTACCGGGAAAAATTATGGAACAGTTTGTCTTGGGAGCACTCACAAGGCGAGTCCAGGACAAACAGGGGATCAGGCCCAGTCAGCATGGGTTTACGAAAGGCAGGTCCTGTTTGACCAACCTGATCTCCTTCTATGACCAGGTGACCCACCTGGTGGATGAGGGGAAGGCAGTGGATGTTATCTACCT
>JAOBAS010000060.1:15913697-15939967 GCA_025311575.1 Elanoides forficatus
CATAGACGAGGTACTCTGTAACATGGTCTAGTGGGCATGGATGACGGTTGGACTCGATGATCTTGTAGGTCCTTTCCAACCTAAATAATTCTATGATCTGCCTGAATACTTTGCTGCTTCTATTATATGATTTGGACTGTTAAGTGTGAACTATGAGCTATCAGTAGGGTGGGGTTTTTCCACAGAATTTTTTTTATACATATATATACACACACACACACACATATATATATATATATGCATGTCTCTTTCTGCAAGTCCCCTAAAAGCAAAAGAATATCCTTTGAGTAGAGAAGGCTTGAATAGAAGAATCCATCAGTATGGATTATTTGCATGTGGGAAGTTGTGGGAATAATTTTGGGAGAAAACATGGGAGAACAGTAAGAAAATTATATTTTCCTAATGAAAACTAACATTTTCACTGATTCCGCAGAAAAGCGGGTATCTCAGCCCACATTATGGTGTAAGGAAATAGACTGGCAGTTGAAAGCTATTTTCCATACTGACACAAACAGTTTTATTCAGATTTTCTCTCTTCTCTGCATATGCTGAATATCCAACAGCAGAGTATTTGGTATTGAAATAAAACTGGAAGTAAAAATATACTTAGCCCTTCATGGAAATTATTGCAGGAATTCCCCAAAACATTTTGCAGTATAACATCTTTTATAGTTGTATCAATCACGCTAAGATGACATTAGATTAAAACAACAGTGTGAGCTTTTTTCTACTACTGTGAACAGACTGCTTACACAACATAGTTGATGTATATTCCTGTGTTAAAGGTTTACAGGACACCCTGGTGCCTACTTAAGGCTGATAAACCGGTGGAGACTGGAAGAGGTGAGTGTTTGCTAACTACACACTGATGTGTCTGCTGCCCACGACGCAGCGAATACAAGCAGAGGCAGACACATAACTCTGCCTAGGTATTTTTGAGTGTGTTATTGGGTTTTCATTGCTGTCTAACTCCACACTACTGACACTACCATCTGCTACAAAAACATCTACATATTGATATATACGCCCTTTTCAATGCTAGCAGTTTTAGTGTTGGCATCACATTTGGATAGTGGTATCAAATGGTTTAAACATTACTCGCATTCTGACGTTGGAAATATTTCATCCTTGAAATGAATCAAAGTCAGATATGAATCTGGCAACTTTTTGCTTCTCAAAACATCCTTTGTTCTCAGCTTTTCTAGCCTTGCAGACCAGGGAGCTAAAATAATAACTTAAAAATCCAGACACATAAAATGTCCTTGAAAGTTGACCAAAACAACTGAACAACTTCCCGCAAGAGCTACTGGCATAATGATCCATGTTTACAAAACCAAATGGATTTGCAGAGCAGTGAGAATTTGGCTTTGCAAGTCCCTCAAGGACCAATCCCATTTTTTTGGCAAATACATTCAGAATTAAAAAACCATTTGACAGTTACTGGAGGTGAACAGCAGCAGTTTCTGGACCAGTCGTGTAGTTTCCAGTGCTGCTATTTGCACACTCAAATCCCATGGATTCTTTCCTGCTTCACAATTGAGTAACTGAAACAGTTTTGCAAACACATGACAAATGGCAAGTGGAAAATGCAGGACTTACACTGCCAACATGGATTTACAAACATTTCCAGATGCATAAATATTTTGGTTAATAGAGGTCATCCAAATACTAGCCAAAAAAGGAATAATTTGAAAAAGCCATCCTAACTTTGAAGTAGTGAATTCTGCACATTGAAGGAAAGAATACTTGATAAATGGGCAGACAGAAATCCACTGAACATCCCTCCCAAGTCTGAGAGGGGCTGAGCTGACCTAACAGCTTGCTGCTGCCAAAAGAAGACGTCTCTGTTCTACTCTCCCTTTGAGCCTTCCCCAGGAGTTTGCTCCTTCCTCTTCCTCTGCACTGGCTCTGGCTTGTCCAGCCCTGTGAGGAGCCTATTCAGTTCCAGGTATCAGCAGGAAACTTTTCCTTTTTCTGGCCAAATTAGTTTTCTGATGAGTTCCTGGGCTGAATCATCTCACAGAGGGATTGGAGAACAGGGAAGGAACCTCTCCTCTCTGCAGGACCGGAGATGGGAGGAAGAAAGAACCAGTTTGGGGAGGGAAGTGCAACAGCGACGTGTTACAGGTTGGGTCAGTTGCTGGTGGAAGCGACTGTTAGTAGTCCCTATTATTTTGCTTTTCTCAGAGAAAAAAAAAAAAAAGTCTAATAATGAAAGAAATGTCTATTAAAAAAAGTCTCAACTTTATTGACCATATCTGTACTAGGTCTTATTAGGAACGTAATTTAGAATATAATGCCCAGATATCCCTCCAATAGGCCTCTCTCCACGTGCTGGATGGAGCCAAGTCCAAGACATTTAATAACACAATATAGTCTAGTCCAGTGTCCATGGGCATATTCAGACCACAATTTATATATTAGTGATGTTATGGTTGTAACATCACTGCTATTTCATTAATACTGCACCTACCTTTCTCAGGTTATATTGGCTCGTGTGACTGATTCCTAAAACCAGAAGGATGATAGTTTAGTAATGCCAGAGGAGTTAATTTAAAAAAAAATAAAAAATAAAAAAAATTATCTGCCACCCTGTTAACCTAAAGAGAAGCTGAATGAGGCCAACAGAAACCTCAGCAGGGACCCAGGTTCTGAGCACTGTGTAATGCAGTAGGTACAAGAAATTCATGTCACATTTCGTTAGAGGTCATAACTAATTTTTCTCTGTAAAAGTTAAATAGTTCCAGTTCTATGACAGTGATCTGTTCGACTTATCCGTAATACCCAGGATTTAACAATACAGCTTGGACTCCACTGTTTGGATCCACAAAATCAATTGTGCAAAATGCTGTTTGAGGGCAGAAAGTTTTTGGTCCTTTTCTGTTTCTTCCAATACTAGATGAGAAGTTGTGGAATCACCTAAATTTGTACTAGCTGAGCATCTCTCCCAAAAGCAGCACCACTTCTTCAAGGTCTGGAGCCACTGCTAAAGCAAGCAAGCATGCAGCGAGAGACACTAAGAACTGTTGTTTGACAGTTAAAGATTTTTAGTTCTTCAAGGAGAGAATAGCTTTGCATGGCCTACTCAGTCATATACATTCAGTAATACTCAATAAAGAGCATTAGGTCTATCCTCCAGGCATAAACCGTTTGCCTATGCAGCCGGGAGGAATTTTCTCTTCATTCTTTGACTTGGTGCACAGTCAACCTCCCCAAAAACTATTGAAACGACTGGAGAAACTTGGTAGCCTTTGCCTCTGTCCCATCTACAGTTGCACAACATATTAGAAGCACTAATGTGAAAATTGCATTGGTTTCAGCTGATTCTGACCTCTGCAGAGAATTAGATGGTAGGCTTAAAAGGCTGAGGGTATGATACAGTCTATGTTCCCATGAGTTTTTATTCTTTAAAAAAAATAGAGAATGGCATTTAATTTCCTTTAAGTAATCTATTTAATACCATTTCTAGTCTTTAAGAAATGCTTTAAAACTCAGCATTATTTCTGTTTAACCTTTTGTTTCTTTTCCTCTGTAGTGCCACCCGAGTGGATGCCTTATTGATCTCTGTATGCAAATGGGTATTATAATGGTGTTAAAGCAGACCTGGAATAATTTCATGGAACTGGGCTACCCGTAAGTAAATGGAATGCCTATGCTTCTGTAGGTCACAGAAGAATACTAAGTTTATGCTTTCTTTATGACCAGTTACATAAAAGCAAGATACAGTAGTCATTACAATAGAAAATCCCCCCTAGGATATTGAACTCCTAAGAGAGATTTCCAGACATATAGAGATAGATGGCGTTTGGGTTTTCTTCACATTGGACATAGTTTGCAGAAGTGAAAGCGTAATATAAATACTAACAAATAAATAATATATGGGAAGTACTTGATTTCATTAAACTGTGTTCCGTGTTTTAAAACTCCTTAAAAATAACACTGTAGGACCGCTGTATTCCTTACACAGGAAATATTATATGTATCATTTTTTAGCTATGCCAGTAAGTTCTAATTTGGATTTCTCCTTGCTGGGTGGTAAAAGATGCCTGAAAGGGCAGGTATGAGTGGGAAAAAATGCGCTGCTGGCATATACGCTCTCAAATGTACTGACTGGTATATAGACCAGTTCCCTGGTGATCTTCAGGGCATTATGGAGCTGTGCCCTAGCTAATAAGGTTGACAATTATTCATTTCCTATTGGTTCATTTCTTATTGACTAGTATTTAATGAACATGTTTAATATGATTAATATAGACGGTTGATGCTCAAGACAATGTGGCAGGTCATCAAGGGAAATTTGGAAATTAGCAAGTGTGAAAATAGAAGAGAGACCTGACGTCAGAAAGTTTGCCCTTGCAAAGTTCCGAGGGATTTGCTTGGCTGCAGGATCCACAGCAGAGCTAGTCCGGAGGTGGGTCCCTGAACTGCAGAAACGTGTTGCAGAAGAGACTTGAGGCAGCCTCAGTGCTGACGGCATCTGGCTGCCATGAGAACAGAGTGAACGATTTCAATGCACGGACTAATTGGCAATCCAGGGACTCGACGCTCGCTACCTCTCCGTCTTCCCAGGCCTGCTTTAGCACCGCTTGCCAGGATTTTCCAGCTGCTGGGGCTGGAGGAATTAGCCGGGGTGGGGAGGAGGGACCAGCAGCAGCGGTATTGATCCTCCTCTTTCCGCTCCCTGCCTCTTTTGTCAGTTTTCATTAGAACTTTCTGCTGCCTAGTAATAGGGATTTTGAAACCTAATAAAGAGCAGAGATGGGGATTAAATAAGGTGACTGAAGGAGATAGGAGGAGATTGTTTAAGAACGAGTGATTTAATGGGAATAATCTGCTTCAGGTGAAGTCAGTCTCTTCACTTCAGAGTCACAACGAAAATCACAACGCAAACCACAGAGTCACAACAATGTGAGCTGCTTCCCTTTATTCTGATGAGAGTTGTGTTTGCTCTCCAGACCTTTCAGGCCACCTTCTGGCCCTGAAACACTGCAGGCAAGTGCATTTCCTTTTTGTGTGAAAAGAACACCATCACTTCTGCTAAGACCATGATCGGAGCCAAGATCAGGTGGATGGCCGGAGGATTTGGAGTCAATCCTATAGTCTGTAGCAGAACATGACTGCACCTGCACCCACGTGCTGGCACCCAGGCAGAGCCGGCGCTGCAGTGTCAAAGCTGATAGCAGAGCATGTTTCCCCGTAAGACAGCCCTAGGAGTGGAGCACCAGCAGCCTGTTTTGGAGAGGGGTTTTTTGCACCATTTCAGGGACGTTTCAGGCAGACATGGGCTCCCACGGGGATCGCGGAGACACGCAGGTCAAGTCAGAAATGTCACCGGGTGTTTCTTGGTGACGGGAACACCAGCGCCTGCCATCCCATTTCTCACCGATACACGGGGCATTGGCTTCTCTTCAGAAATTTCTGCCTGAGGGTTAAAAACTAGGTTTCAAAAATATCAAAGAGAGGCCCTAGGGTGTGTGCTAGAGCATTGATTGTTTAGTGTTTACATTTTTAATACAAATACTGGCATGTCAGAGCGGTGCTTCTGCTTCATACAACCACCACCTCAAAACCCCTGAAAGTGTGCATCAGTTCTCTCCTGCATAGAGACATTTGCAATAACTAGGAGACAAAGTATAAATTATTGCTTCATTTGGAGGTGGAAAACTGCAGTTTCAAGTTGATGTTTTTCTTGGAAGAAGAACATACATCCATATTAAAACCACATTACATCGCACTGCTCACATTTTACTCACAAATAAACCAGAAAATGACATCTCTCTGAATTTTACTGAGAGTCTTAGATATTTAGTAACACCAGTTATGGGTTTCCCTTCTCACAAAGGAGGAAGTTAACCAGGATCTGTCTCAGTTATTGGTCTCCCACCCACCTCACCCCTCAGTTTGCTGCTTTTGCAGGAATTCAGTTCTCAGCCTTCTCACTTTCTCATGGGCAGGACATGAGAGGCGAAGTCCCAACGGGTGCTGTAAGCTGCAAAGATGTGCCCTTAACTGTCGCACAGGTCATCAGTCACAACCATGGTCATTCGCAGGAAAGGCCTTTTTAGGTTTTTTACAAACTAGTGTCTGGCTACAAGCTGCTAAACCCAAATATTTTAATAATTTATTGTACTTCCAAATTTTGGCTTGAAGTCCATGCTTGTACATCTAAACTTTTTTCTTCCATTTCTAAACTCTGGATTTTAAAGCCCTGCAATCAGTTGGACCTACACTTCTTTAAGGAAGACAGGAAAAGCTATAACCTCTCTTGTAAATGGCCTGAATGGAAAAATAATCTCTAAGCTTTAAGAAAACGAGCAATTGGCCAAACCCTTGCCCAAATGCTACAGCCCTTTGCCTACCATTCACAGACCAGACCGGGCCACTGTGAAGGCAAGAAGCAAAGCACAGTCAGGGAAAGGTTTGAACTATTTGGGTGAGCCATCACCTTCTATCTTGCCGAGACGAAGGGGCCAAGCACAACTTTGGAGAAAATATGTCATGGGTTTTGGGCTTTTTTCTCTCTATACTTACTGTAACTTGTGTCCTTTGTTGGCCAAACCAGTGCAACTCCCTGACCTGGAGAGGCAAAGGTGTTTGTTTCAAATGTGAGCACTCATTTCTCTTCTGGCGTCCTCATCCTCTTCAGTGCCACCCTTGGTGCCCCTACACGTGCGTTTGTTCAGGAAGAATATCTTCCCCCTGCAGTCCAGTCCCGCTCCCCCGTGTCCCGAGACGGAGCTAGCTCTCGTGTCAGCCGTCCACCTGCCGGCCACCACGCGTTGTCAGTGGGCCACACGCTGCTTTCTGCCTTCTGTTCCTCTGAATGTTTGGCTGCAGACACCATTCGAGGTTGCTTTTTCCCTTCCAGGGTTGCCCGGTAGAGCCGTGTAGAGATGCCGGCTCGCACACGGGAAAGGATCGAGCAGAGTTAGCACTTTCTTTGCTGATTTCTCAATTAGAGAACTATCAGCTACTCAACTATCTCCACACAGCGTTGCATCCTGCCATATAAGCAGACCCTGAAGTGATTTGCCATTCTGTGTAGAGCAGAAGGAGGTAAATAATAAATGAAAAGATGTCAAAACCCCTCCACCATTTTAATAACCTCTAGGCCTGGATTACAGCCCATCAGCCGTATCTGTTTTCATACCTATTATGTCGTGTCATCAGCCACATGTATTGCTAATGCTCTGTTTTCCTGTGCATTGGGAAATTAATTTTGCAAGGTATGTTGTGCACACTTAGCCTCTTCCAGTTTTGTGATAAATAGCCACTAATATTATTTACCTTGTTTCTTTAATTTATTTGAAAACGTAGGCTAATTCAAAACTGGTGGACCAGGAGAAAACTACGACAGGAGTATGGCACACAGAGAAAAACAAGCTTCCCACAGTGGGAAAAGGACTACAATCTGCAACCTATGAATGCTTATGGGCTCTTTGATGAATACCTAGAAATGAGTATGACGCTGACCTTTGTTCTCTGTCTTTCACTAGATTTTAATGTTATTGCTTTTTTGGTGATGTGGGCTGGTGTACTCTTTTAATTATTGCTGTGTGAAGCTAAAGAGGCTGCAAAATGGTTTTCATTCTCACAGGTCAGGTGAGGAATGGGAGGGAGTTTCTAAGAACCAAACCAAAGCAATGTAGCTAACCACGCTGCTGCCCGTGTGCTAACCTCGCATCTGTGAAACACGTCTCATTCTGGTTTTCTGTGGGGAAGGTGGTTTTCCAAACCAGAGCCCACCTCCTTACCCCCGTACGCTTCTGAAGAACTTCGCTGTTATTTACTAAAGGAAGTTCCCTTGGGCTTTTATTTTTAAACTGCGTGGTACAGACTTGCCTGCTTGTTTATATTTAAAATTCACCATTGTTTACTACCTCACGTTTACAAAGTAGCTTGCTGCCAAAAGGCATTGCTTTATCCAGAGGAGAGGGGAGGATAACTGCCCAAAGTAAAGTTAAAGAACAAGAACTTTTGCCCTATGTGACTGAAAACTGTGTATGTCATGATTGTTTTTTTTTCTCCCTCACTCAATTCTCTTCAGATTAATGGGAAATTTGGCAGTCTGAAAACCTGCCTCTAGAAACTTATCCAAAGTTTCAAACTGCTGCCCATTTGTACTATAAAAAGGAATGTATTCAGCCTTAATCTTTGCATGTATTGAGAGATCCTAGTTGATGCCAGAGTAAAAATGTCCCTTTCTAAAAGCAAGGTTTGTCCACTTCCAAACTTCACTCTGGTTTACAAAATCCAGATGTTGCTGCCCATCCCAGGGACAGATGTGCATTTGTTCTTGTCATCCTTGCTCTGAACTTTTGGCAAGGAATTGCTGTACAATAATAAGAATGCCTAATAAGAAATGTTTATATATTTATGCATAATGTTTGTATGCATGTATTATTTGGTGTCTTAGACCTTGGGATTAGATCTTAACTGTGATCTTTCCTTTTTTTCCCCTAGTTCTTCAGTTTGGGTTCACAACCATTTTTGTGGCAGCTTTTCCACTGGCACCGCTTCTGGCCTTACTTAACAATATTATTGAAATTCGGCTTGATGCGTACAAATTTGTTACCCAGTGGAGAAGACCTTTAGCTTCAAGAGCCAAAGATATAGGTGAGCTCTTTGTATGTGTGTTTGTTACGTGTGTGTGTGTGTGTTATTTTTAAGGTAAAGCATTGACCGCTTCAAGTAAGAGCAGATTAAGGTATTTTTCAGGCGTCTTCCCTATTAACAGCACACAATTTGATTGTTCCAAAAAACTTCACGTATCTGATGCCAATCTACTTATGCAAGTGACAGTCTATATTGGAAAATGTCTTTTAATGATTTTCTGGGTGACCTAACAGCCAAGGTGTTTTAATGAAGTGATCAGTGTTCTCTGCAGGTTTTTCCTCGTGGCAGACACGCTGTGTGAACACATGCCACTGCTCAGTCTGAATATAACAACCAGACAGAGCAGCTGAAACGTGAAAGTCAAGTTAAAGCGGCCGCCGTCCTGCAAGAGACCTGTGTGGTTTATATTTACCTGGCCAAAACCAAGCTCCCCTGTGACTCGGGGCTGTGCCCACCAGGTCCCTGCTGGGTCAGACAGGGAGGCTCTAGATCCCAAGAGACGACTTGCTCTCAGAGAGGCACACCTACGTTGCTAAACACGGGGTTCACATAACTTTGAGGTCACCCAGCCACACACGACTGCAAGGGCTCTCTGAACATATTTTGACTATAAATCTCTTCTGTCCTTCCAATGCGCAAAAGCAGAACACCCTCGGGAAGGACTTTGTATAACAAAGTTGTCTGCCCAACGCTGAATCCGGGGTGTCTTTGGAGGGGTAAATAGGATACCTCACTGCCCACCTGCGTTGCAAAAACCAGTAGCCCACATCATGAAATAGCAGAAGCCCAGGCTTTGTGCTCTCAGAATGGTCTGCCACATACCTAAAGTCTGTGTCTGCATAAAGCTTTGTATGGGAGCAGTGTGAAGCTTGTACATTAGGTACAAGCCTGGACACGCCGTACACTGCAGACATAATTCCTGAAAAAAAACAGTTATATAAGTTAAATAATAAAAACACAGGAAAATAGATTTTTTTTTTCCCAGGCCGTTTCAGGTGTAATATCTCAAAATAAGTTGCGTTCCCCCCCTACTCAGCAAAGTTTTCAGGCACAGCTTGGTGCCTCATTAAAATCAACGGGTATGTCTAACCTTCCTTTGGTGTGGTTCTCAGCGATGGTCCTCACGACCAGAGTTGCTGCGTGCCTGTAGCACCAGATCTCTCAGACGGTTGAGGATGGGCCAAAAAGCCCAGGCGATGCCTAGGGACTGTGTGCCGTTGTATAGCATTAGCATGATGCCGATAGGTACGTGCTGACCAGCTGTGCACGAGTTACGCAGAAGGCCCCGTGCCAAGCAGGTCATGGAGTGTGTATATTCCTGGCTGCCGTGGCAGACCCTTCTCAAAGGCTGGAGAGCCATCACCATAAGCAGGGAGGCTTACAGCCTTTCTTAAAACTGCCCACATGGTTATGTGGCTCGATGGAGCCAAGGCCTCCATGAGCATTTTTGCAGCTTCCTTGAGATTATTTGCAGAATAAACAAAATTTCCACCCCGTAGGATCAGAAATCTGGTCCACTGAGGTCCTGCTGTTCACTAAGAAAAATTATTTTTACTCAATGACTCTCGGGTAGAAACTACGTCAAAAGACCTTGGGTGGTGCAGACAACTGCTTCAGAGCATACAGTATCTCAGGCACTTTGGTTCTTGTTTTTCCTGGAGCTAACACACTCTCCTTGTTGAACAGGAATCTGGTACGGGATCCTGGAAGGCATTGGAATTCTTTCTGTTATCACAAATGCGTTTGTTATAGCTGTGACATCAGATTTCATCCCTCGCCTTGTTTATGCTTACAAATATGGACCGTGTGCTGGCCAAGGAGAAGCTGGACAAAAGTAAGCTTTTCTTTGGGAAAACAGATGTGCATGAAAATCACTTACTACTTGAATAGATACAGCAGTACTGGCAGCGTATGTTCTGATTCCACTAACCCAAATTTATTGTTTGTGCTGAGGTAACAGATATTAGCCATAGATACTGATTGCATATTCACAGAATGGGTTGCTGAGTGACTATAATTTATGACATTAATTCGAGGAAAACACAGCAGAGCTGTTACAGAGATTTGGTGTGTGTAACAGTATGCTGCAAAGCTGTACTTCCCGGCTGGTGTACGTGGGTATAACCCTCTTTTCATTCTGAAGCAATGCTGATGTTTATCAGTTACAGATGTAATGAGCATTTTAAACTTACTCACTAGGCTTTTTTTCCTGATGTAGTATTCAGCATGTATTGCTCAAACAAGTAGTGTCTAACCAGAGGAAGCAATTCCCAACTAATAAATCAAGATACACTTACAGAGCAAAGTAATTTGTGTGTCTTCTAAAACTAGAGTCCTTAGATTACATCTTTCAGGAGACATTTGTGAACTGAATCCCTGCTGCCTAAGTGGATTTTCTTTCAGTGTTGCTAAACACTGAGTTTTTATTAGCATGTACACACTACCAGCAACTATGAGTATAGCTGCTGCATGGCACCTTGTAAAATCTAGGCTGTTGGGCTTGGGGAAGGTCATTAAATCCAGCTGAACACCAGCAGACACATTTTGCAAACGGTCTCCTAGCAGGTCCTTTAGCAAGGACCCTACTGTTCAAAGAAGCTCAAGTTAAACAGCAGACAGTGACAGAGAGCTTACACTCTGCTGTTGGACATATGGCAGATAGACTGGTTTTTATTCCCTGCTACAGAAAGCGAAGTCTTCTGTTGCTGCTTTTTTTGCCATCTTTCGGATGTCAATACTGTTTAATCGTCCTGACGGAAGAAGGGCAGCTGGTGTGGCAGCTCCCGATTAGCAGCGCTGCTAACTTGCTGTCCTGCGAGGAGTTTGGCATTTTAGTCGGTGCCAGGGGAAATGTTCCATTTATTTTCGTGAAGAGTTAAAGTCCCTTCACGGGGAAAGTGTTTGGTCTGGTGCCAGTCGTTCCTGAGCATGTGCCTCTGCTTGTGCCGTTACGAAGATCCGTAGGACATTGAGGCACTGTCAGCAACTTTCCTTGCTACTGATTTTCTCAGGACCACTGTGCATGAAAAACCAATACCTTTAGAAATCTTATTTTTATGAAGATTCAAATATGACTCCCTGGCTTTGAAACGAGTTCTGCATGGGGGAAGTAGCTTGGCTCACAGAGGAAGCTCTTATCTTTCCACAAACCTCTTGTACAGTGTTTTCACACTTCTGCTGCTTTTCTGAGTGAATTTCTAGGTGAAACCATCAGATAGTAATCCTTTGAAGGAGCCAGCTTGGATAAAAACTATTTATGTCAGCATTCTGGATATTGTTATTAATAAGTACTGTTACAAAAGCAGGAAGCTATTCAAAAATCCACAGGAATGTTGAATTTTCTCAAATCAAGGAGTCAAGAGCATCTGCTATTGAATAACTTAAATGAGAGGTGCTTTTTTCTTTCAAAAAACATCTGTAGGTATTAAATCCATATGACACCCAGTGATACTAGAAAAATATTGTAATTAAATTAAGTTCCAAATCCAATCAGTATGGAGATTTTGAGACAAAGCCAAATAGTGTTTAAATGTAATTTTGCAAGGACTATAAAATCCATAGTTTAGAAAAAAACCAACCAACCTTTATGGTGCATTATACTCTGCACCAAGCTGAGCAGCGTGCCTAGACTTACCTGCGCTTAGGCGGTGCAGAGTGAACAGCACAATACCTGTGCCGTATCTCTCCTCAGCTTCATTAACACCAAACTTGAGCCTTCTAGTGACTCCCACAGCCCTTCATCAGGCAACGTACATTCTCCTGCTCAGTGTTCTTTAAACTCTGCCTGACCCTTCCAGTGCTCAGCCACCCTGGGATCTTTTAGTACTGAGTTCCTCTGATTAACTGGACATTTTGTAAAAAGCTGATTTAAGTGTATTATCTTTCTATCTTATTTAATGTCCCTTTGTGCTAGTACCATGAAGGTAACAGTGGGAATATTCTGATTATCTTCCTAGTGCTTCTCATTATTTTCTCTACTTCTACTGTGTCACCTGTTAGGTGACTTTTCTTTTCAAAAGTAACCAGTCCCATTCTTCACCATTTCTTCTCCCACAGAAATCTACCGTTGCTTCACTTTTATTGTCCACCTGACCTACTTGAGCATTTCTTTAATATTGCCTCAACATCCCTTTCAAATATTAATAAGCATCACAGCTATACTGTGGATTTCATGAAACCCAGAGAACATCCTCCTGGGTAAAACAGTTAATGGAAAAACCTTGCTGTGTCCTGACTACAAGATTTTTTCCCCTCTAGGTGTATGGTTGGCTATGTTAATGCCAGTTTATCAGTATTTCTGGTGTCTGACTTTGAAAACCGTTCAGAGCCAACATCAAATGGAAGTGAATTCTCTGGTTCACCACTAAAATATTGCAGGTAAGTATCTGATCAAAATACCTCTCTGCTTTAAGATGTTGCAGGGGAGAAGCATCATGATAAATTTGGGGTTGGAACTAATTTTCAGAACTTAAAAAACAGTGACAGAAAGAATTAACTGTGCTATTCGGGGGCATGCTAGTGGTACTGCTTGGCTGTTACCTGCATGATTCCTTCCTTAGGTACAGGAGAAGCTGAAAAGTGGATATCTGGCAGGTCTTCCTAATGCAGGATTTCTGTGGTGCCATGGCTTGAATCAGACACGACCATCATGGAGAAACATGGTGTCAAAGGGCCAATAATAGGTGATGGATTACTTAGGTATCAGACAGATGAAACTATAATCAGATTATATCATAGCACATGCACAAGGAAGTCAAGGTTGCACGGATGTGACCACATTGAGTTATTTCACAGGTCTGCCAGGTGTAAACAGGGTCTGTCCTAAGCTACCTTTATGAAACCTCAAATCCAGCACTTCCTAACTGTTGAATGGTTAATATGTTTATGTCATTGCTTACAGGTGTAATTATTAGTAATAATCACATACTTGTGGTTTGAGTCAAAATAAAATGAGCAGTTAATTATCTGTACGTCTTTGTCCTCAGCCAACAGATTGGAGAAATAGCAGTCTGACACTAGTCTGTAATGACAGACTTGCACCTGATTGATTTTAATGGTCCAAAGAATCAAGGGATCTACATAAAGGTCTTAAATGGGGTCCCCACCAAAAATACCAAACAACAAATACAGCTACTATTTTTCTATTGCAACATTGGTTTACAAGCATGAGTCCTGGTAGCTGCAGATACGCTTAGTCCCAGTATTTTTCACCATGAAGAATTAAAATAGCCTTTCATGAGTGCCTAGAGAACAAAGGATACTCTGTGACACAGCAGAAGCCAGTGATACTTTGTGATATTGTGACATTTTTATTAATAAGAAGAAGTTTGAGTGGTATAGCGTAACGAATGGGGGGGGTAGAGAAATCATTCCCATGTAAAATATGTTAAGACCTAACAGTGAAAAATAGTTGAGCCTTGAGGAGATAACCCCAGTGCTGTGGACATCAGTGGGAGTTTGCCATGGCTTAGTTTGTAGGCAGTGACGAGCCATGAATTATTGTCAGTGCTTCCTTAATATCACATTCCTGTGAGCAAAGCAGTAATGCTATGGCAGGGTCTGCAGAGGGGTTGGGTCTGGCTGCAGGATGCAGCTCGTGGCTGACCTGTGATGCACAGCACATTGCTGTGCCTTGTGGCCTTGCAAATGCTGTAACATGCAGTTTTGGGATGAGAAATGCTACATCCTCCTCCCTTCCCCCCCTGCCGCCTTTAGATAAGGATGACAAGTGATTAGCTGGAAATTCAGAAAGGGATGGGGTAATCAATGGGAATAATGGAAAAAGTTGATTTGCAAAATGTCTCAGAGAATAGTGACATGCTAAAACCAAGCAGTGTTGGCCAAACTCTGCACTGGTTACGTCACTGTGGAGCCTTTCAGGGAATTCAATGGAAAGGAAACAAAGTCCTGCAAGAAGCTTCAGAAAATTCCATTTCTGAGGGAGAAAACCACTTCATTTGGGGGTATTTCTCTGCTTGCCAAGGAGTCTGAAAAAAGAGAAACATGTAAAGAATGGCACATACAAAAAAATCAGGTTGGTTTTTTTTTTATTAACAGAATTTGGGTATTAAATCACAATTTTTAACTACAGTAATTTATTCAATTTATATTTGAAATGTAACAAACCTCTCAGTTTGTCATTTTAGCTACCTATAGCAAAAATGCATTGTGATAGTCTTCACCGTGGTGAAATTAGAAAATGGTGCTTAGATAAAATACAACCAGGAGTGACTGGCAGGTGTAGGGGAAAGCGGCTGAGCTGCTTTAGTTCCACATGCCAAAAAAATCGGAGACATCCTTCCCATCAAGTGGTCGGCCACAGGCAGCTTCCCAGAAGTCTGAGGCATTTCAGCTGATAAATTCAGCTGATAAATTCAGCATTTCAGCGGGTAAATTTCGGAAAGACAATCTTATAATGCAAGGCTTGTGTTCTGCTGTCTGCAAGCACCTGTCAATCATTCCCATCTGAGGAACTGGGACACCAGGCCATGTGATGCTCAGGCGTTTGCTCCCAGAGCAATGCTCACTATAGAAGTTACAGCTTGGTTGCTCATCAGAAACCATCGGGATAATTTTTCCCCATTGTCCCCATTTCTAAAAATTTTTTTTTTTGCATTTGTGTTTCTTAGGGTTCTTGAATGGGAATGGTGTTTATCAGCACTGGTCTTCCAGAGTCCATTTGTATGGGGTTTGGTCACTGGTCTTTACTTGTGGGCTCTGCATCCTAGAGATCTTTATACCTGACATCGTCTATGTGATGCGCTGCAGTATTATTTCCATTATTTCCATCTATCAGGGAAGGATATGTCTTTCAAGGTGTGTAAGCTCCTTAGTTCTTGAAAACCCATCTTTTCCAAGCTAAGGACCATGTCCACGGCAAATGTGGTCTCTGCTGGGCCATCTAACACCTCTCCAAGCCACCTAGCTCAAGTTTTGGGGTATGATCAAAGCAGTCTGAACTCCTGATAATTAAAAGTTCTTGTGATGATGATGTTCACAACTTTACCACCTCCTCAAGTACTGTTGAGCTTGCCTTCATATAGAGTCCCTCTCAATGCATGCAGGAATGAAATGTGACTCTTCTTGTAACCACAGCTGCTCAGATATTTTTGAGTTGAGGCAATTCCCGATCAGAAAAAGGCTTTTTGCCAAGAATCAAAAATTTTCTGTGGGAAGATTGATTTTCATGGAATTTCTTTCCAGGAAAATGAAATTAAATGCTTTCTCTGGTGACAAAGTTTATCTCTGCATCTGTCTCAGTGGCTCACAGGCTTACCAGGAAGCCCATGCATCAGTTTAGGGGGATATGTCCGTCAGTTCATGATGGGTGGTATTTTTGAGTGAGCCCTATTGAAGAACACATGGACCAGGGTGGGGGGCATCTGTAGCTCAAGCTGGAATGGACCAGGAACGTCACTCCAAATTGCAATGTCCTGTTCAGTATGGTTTTTTTCAACTTCTTCTTCTAAGAGAAAGCTTTAGGATTTTGCCATTCAGCCTGGCTTTACTATAAACCAGACTTAAAATGTTGGAGCTTTCCTCAGGATAAAGATCCATGCTTTTTAGTCTTCTCTATTTGCAACAAGTTTCCTTAGCAAGAGTACAAATGAAAGTCACATTGCAATGGACTCAGCAGGGGCTCCACCTTTTCCCAGCAATGCAATGTTTGTACAGTGAATGCTTGAACCATCTCCATCCTACTACAAGGAAAAAGTTTTCACCTGTGACTGTTCCTACCAATGTCAGTTGTGAATGCCTTTCCCTGCCAATAATGCTGTAGGATTAGTAAAACCGACTAGAACATGGTGGAGGACCTTTCTGCTGCCTTTGGCGGCGGTTGTGGGATGACAAGTCTCAGGTGTGTTTGCTCCTGTAGTGTTGGGAAGCTGTTTGGCCACAGCCCAATTTTTGGTGTTGGAGGACCTTGGAGGAGCGCTGTTCAAGCCAATGTGTGCAATGAAAACTGCTGAAATCAGAAAGGGACAGATAAATCAGGGATGAGCAGCAACTCAAAATGCCCATGGTGGCTGAGGAGCAAGGGGAATATTTTCTCCACCTGTATCTGCGGCATGCAAAAGGCTATGTCATCCCCCAAAAGAACAGGTAGTTGCATTTCCCCACAAGGCACCCATCTGTCAGGTCTGTGGCAGAGAGCGGAGGTCGGGGCAGTGTTTCTGCTGATGCTCTGCATGGCAGTCCCTTCTCCTCCCCCGTTTAATTCTTCTTGCATGAGATCCATGCGGCAAGGGATGAATTTCAGCCATAAAGATTGCTAGACAGCTCCCGACTTTTACACCACCAGGCAAAGAAGCAGCTTCCCAAAATGCTACTACAGGGTGCTGCAATCTCTCATCCCACATGTCCTAATACCCCCCGACCCACTAAAACAATGGCAGCCTTTCCCTGTCAGGTTGCTTCAGAATGTGGCTTGTGGTCTGCGATAAATAGCCCTGCATGGTGCTCTCATTAAGAAACTATTACAGAAATGGCTGGGCTTCCACTCGGCTGCGTCAATGCAGAAACTATATTTCCTATTTATTTGTTCTGTTTGTTTATTTTACTGGACCACCCCATGAACCTGGGAGAAACATGCTAGAAAAAAAAAATTATAGCAACGCCAACTATTCTGGGAGATACACGAGCCCCTCCATGTTTATCAGGTTGAGGGCACTGTATTTTGATGTCAATAAGCAATTTTTCCAGCCCGGTCTCCTGCCCGACCCTTTTAATCCATCAATATATTATTAGAGATAAAGTTGGTGGAAGCCTGCTGCAGTTAGAAGATAAATGACATCTCTGAAGTCAGGCATTAAAGACTAGATTAAGGCCTTGTGACACCGTTTTCAGTGCTCATCTGTGCACTTCTGTTCAACCTATCACACTGAGTGACAAGAAAGAAAAATAATGAACTGGGCCAAGGAAAGAAGAAGGGAAAAAAAAGGCAGAAAGAGAGAGAGATTTTTTTCCCCCCTAACACACAAACTACATCAGTTCACACTCAGGATTAGACCGTATTTAAAAAAAGGGGAAGGGGGGAGGCTGGAACTGGATGGTACTATACAGATTAAAATAGGAGAAAAGGGAAGCTGAATGAGAAATTGCAGTTTGGTTTTGTCCTGAGTTTATTTTATTTTATTTTGTTTTATTTTATTTATTTTATTCTTTTCAGCATTTAATTTAATTTCATTTCTTTATTTCATTTTATTTTTTACTTGCAGGATTGACCTAGTTGAATTTACAGGATCCTAAGGGTTTTGTCTGGAGCTAAAGCAAATCCCATTTAGGACCAAGGTAATACATCCTTGTGAGAGACCAAGTTAAAACAGCCACAGATGGAGACCTCTCCTCCCTTGCTCCCATTACCATCCTTTGTCTTGATGCAGCTGTGGTGATGATTTACTTGAGTTGGTTGTTAACACTGATTTTAAAGGCACATGTGTGCACATATATGGGTTTTTTTGTGTGTATGTGTGTGTTTTGCAATACTATGCAGCAACATTACCACTGCCCTTTCCTTCTGTGTGGAGCCTTTCAGACTAACAATATTACAAGTGCATCTTTAGAGACCAGCCATATGCTGCTGAAGATGGGTATGAGTTTTCTGTGGCCTAACCTGTTCCCTTTGTCCTCCCAAAATCTGGGGTCCTTCCAGCTGCCTCAGTCTTTGAGCAGCACTGATGCTTTGGCTGAGTGCTGCTCCTGGGCACACTGCTCCTCAGGATCAGCATCAGCTTTCCACCATCATGCTGTGGTGGGGAGGTCTTTGCCCTGTCCATGTTGGGGAACAGAATATGACAAGTCAACCCAAGCATCCTTCTCTTTGCACTGATGTCATGGGGCTGTGCCATCATGACACTAGCCTTGTACTGCTCTGGTGCCATGTCTGGCTTCATGGACCAAATTCAAGGCTCTTCCAGGCTCAGCAAAAGCTTGATCATGACATTTGGTCTCCTGATGCTGCCTTGAAAAAGGCTGTTGCTCCCTCTATGTTTGTGGGACACCTGCCCATTGCTATCACATCATGATAACAGCAGATGCAACCGTGGAAGTAGTGGCTGGTCATTAAGGTTCTGGCCTCATTTGGTGTGATATCTAGAGAAAACAGGACTATGATGGCAGAATCAAGGAGGGACAGCAGCAGAACCGAGTCTAACCTCTCCCTGGAGTTGAAGGGGAGAGGGAAGGGAAGAGCGCAGTTGTGTGGGGCTGGGCATGGGCCCCTCTGTGGACCTCTTCACCTGGACCTACTGATTCACACTGCCCTTGGCCTTTTTCACTTTGAGATGCCCAAGGTCAGTGCCAGCCTTTGCCAGAATGGGATGTTTGGAAGAAGAAACATATGTGTGATGGGCTGTGCATCCTCCTTTGGAGGAGTCTGGACACCTCCAAGTGCCTCTTTCTTTGGAAGAGGCAGCATGGGGATTTCTTGGAGAAGAAAGGAGAAAGCTGCTTCTACCAAGCAGCCATGCCCAGGAGCAGGGGCTGCACTTAGAATAATTTCATCCAGGAGATCATTTCTCAGCCAGATCTGCCCACCCAGAGTAGCTGTGTCGCCAGCTGACAGGCACCTCACTCCTGTCCTTGCCAGGAAAAAGAAAGACTTTTCCCTACCAGTCAGAAAGGGAGGAGAGATGCCTTATCAAGAGGCCTCATCGTACCCATTTGGGACAATTGCCCTCAGCAAGCAGCCTGGTGGGAGACACTCCGTCGTGGCAGAGCAGAGAAGCCTGTGCTGAATCTAGGCTGGGATCTGACATGCCTTGCCGGGGTCTCCATTCTGTACAGTATGTACATTGCTGCTGTCTTCTTCTTTTGAAGATATTTTTTAATGTCTTAAAAAAAAGATTACTTTGTTACAATCATTCAGCAAAGGGTTTCTGCGCCTGTAGAAAATATTAATAGACTATTATGAGGTCCTACAACTAATTTTTCCACACATATCATCTGTCTTTGCATGGTTATTAAACTCCAACAATATTTCATGCAATGCTTTCCTGCTAAATTAATTTGGTTTCTTCTTCTCCTGCTTCTTTTTTTTTCCTCCTTCCACAACCTTTAAATTTAAATTGAATCTTCATAATTATGGCTTTTTTGTTGTTCCTCATATCTTTTTCTTTTCAATTTTCCTATCAAAGTGGCTATACATTTTAATAAAGATGTAAAGAAACAGAAATGAAAGTGTAAGGGACAGGAAGGACTGTGTTGGGATCAGAGACAGGGGTCTCTGGGAGAGCTGGGAAGTTCTGGAAAGGATGGGATGGAGGTGAGCAGGGAGCTGAACAGCACCTTTCTGGGTTGGCTCCAGCCTACATAGAAAATGATGTGGGAGAAGCCGTTGATAGAAATGACTCATCACTTGGGAGCATGGAGGAAGTGTGTTCCCAACAGGACTCATCCTGATTCATCTATGAATTTTGATCTTGGTCTGGTGCAGCTTGGGGTCACCTGCTGGCCTCTGCAAGCTGAGGTGGTAAGAGGAGGTACCCTTTGGGCAATGCCCCTTGCTTGCACGAGGAAATGTCCCCATGCATATTCAAGCCTGCCTTGCAGGATCGCTGGGTGCAGGAGTCTGGGGCTTTCTTGGGATCACCTAACCCACAAGTTCTCCCTTTGATCTCCCTCTCCTATCACCACCTCCCAAAAGGCTGGGGACATCCTTGGCAAGGAGACCATGGCTGAGGAAACAAGTGCTTTGTTTGAACTATAGGAGGATCTGGCACAAAGCCCCAGCCCAGAATTTGCTGATGTCCTCAGATAATTCCTGATATCTGCTGGCATGGGACTTTTAATCATTTCCAAGTCTAAACTGTGCAGAGAAGTACTGTGGACCGGTCTTCTGGCTGGCAAAGTTTGGTCAGACTACAGGTGACTGTCATTCTCTTTGCCAAGGATGCCCAAGGGGTCTCTCCTGGGAGATGCTTTCCAGAGAGATAAAGTGGTCAATCTGAATTAATTATTAATCTTCATAAATCAGGGACCTTTACTCTTTTTTCCCTCCTTTTGTCTGGGAAGCCTTCCTGAGGAAGACCTGGTCAATAGAGAAAGAGAATAGATTTATTCTCAATAAAGAATAACTTTTCAACTAAGACATCGGTGTAACTCACATAGAACAGGATTTTTACCATTTCCTGGAAGAAGTATTAGCTAGCTCCCTCTGGGAGCTTGCCCTACAGATGGATACCCAGGACTAAGATGCTAATGCTTTGGTGGCCAAGTCACTGTCAGAGAAAACCTGAAACCAAGGAGAGCTTTTGTGAAGGTCTGATCCACTTAGGATTGGGCAGACTGCAATGGGCATGGGATAGACCAGTAATTCATCTTCCCCAGAGGACAAAAGTGGTGGCCAGGCTAAGCAGAAGCCAGCAGTAGGACTTCCTACTCGACTCAGCAGCAACAAGATGTTTAGTTGCAGGTTCATGAAGGTGAGCTTGGTGGAAAATGGTTGATGGAGCTGAATGCCCCAATGGCACCAAGGAGCTTGCTCTCAAGCTCGTCCCAGATGATGCCTATGTCATGACTGCAGTTGGCATGTTTGGCCCATGTCCCTGTCACCACTCCTCAGAAGGAATGACTTGTTTTCATCGGTTGACATGTGCACACACCAATAGGTGGCACCAATGGAACAGAAATGTGAAACTCTATGCAAATTTTTCTGGAGAAGGGGGTGCTGGGAATTTTCTCCTACATGGCTATAGACTTTTCTACGAATGAGGTATTGATTACATACTGCTATCACCATTGTAACACACTGGAATCTAGGAGGTTGTTAAGCAAAATGTGACAATAGGAATCAACTGAAACTGCCTGTGATATGCTAAATCTCTTGAATTTAGATTCACATGCACAGAAGAGTGATAAATATTTAACATACTATATTTAATAATGTGATAAGTTCTTATTTGTAATTCAGAGGTAAGTTGTTATTCAGATATGGTTCATATGATCATATTAAAAACAATTTTTCTTGAATGAAAGAAGTAACCCATTTTCCAAAGGAATCTCTGTAATTTCCGGAGTCACTGGATATCCAGCAGAGACATTTGTGGTCCCATTCAGGAGGGACTGAACCTCCTTCTTCCAATGACTTCAGATGAAGCAGTGGGAAGAAAGGAACCAAAATGTGAGCCAGATCCTGCTCTCACTTGCACTGATTTTAGACAATTATTGTTTTGCTTCATGGCATAGTCACACCACCATGTACCAGCCCTCTTCTGTAAAATTGGGGACCTCTACAATTTTTTGAAACTCATGCACAGAAAGGGCAAAATTGTGTGATAAAGCCCCAAACAAATTGCACCAGTCACTCCATGCCATTCCTATCACCATAGGCAGACTATGATCCTGCCCGGATATTAACATTTGTTTTATGCCATGTATTTTATACGGTTTAAAAACAGTAGCCATGTTTCCCAGTGTTTTAAAGATGATGAACATTATCCTTCACATCCCTTTGCTCATCAGCCATGTGTTTATGTACCAAGCATCTGGCTACATTATTATTTATATTACAGGAGACTGAACCAAAAAAACCCCCCTCAGCAACCTCCAAGGAAATCAAAACACATTTGGGCCAAACCAAACTGAAATGCTAATTTTTCCCCTATGAACCACTGCCACAGCAAAATATTTACTATTTATGATTATGCAGGCTTCTCATGCTAAGTTTTTACTGTGAGATTTATGGGCATGTTTGCATTTATAATATGTCAAAAGTTCCTCAAATCGTGACAATAGTCAGTTAAAGACTAATTTAGTGGTGGGATATGAAAAAAAAAAGGAAAACTAAGAGCTTTGATACAGGACTTCAAGACTTGTAAAGCAATGCCAAAATGAATGTCATTGGTTCTTCCTTGTATTGCCCATTACTGCTGCCAATATCTATGTTGCATGCTGTAGTGTAGATGGGATGGCAGCATGGTTTTAGTTTAGTTAAGTTAGCTTAGACTGCTCTAAATTGTGGATAAAACTCCATGACAAATGGACCTCGAATGTCTGTAGGTTTTGTCTGTGGAGGTGAAGGAGGAAATACTATTTGCCATTTCAGGGTGAAGGTGATCTGGTTGGTCTATGAACGTGGAGGTGGTACAGAAGACAGCTCAGACCTCATGGCTAGACAAATTAGCATGTTTGGTCCTGGACCAGGCAGAAGTCAGGTGTTGCCAATGTTCCTGCAGTTTTTCTCTCTCCTGGTTGCAGGTCTCAGCCAAGCTCCTTTGTTTATCTCGACCCCGTTCAACCATGCATGGAAACCAGGATGCATCTGTGGTGCAATCCTTCACTCTAGCACTTTGCACTTGTGCAAAATTCATTCCCTCTGGATCACAGCTGAATTTTGGCCCTGAGTTTGAAAGACTTTTCTAAAAGAAACCCTGGGAATTCAACCCATGTTCAGAAACCTCTTTTCCTTTCTGTGTGCTGATTCCTCCTGCACCCCAGTGTGGTATCTCCCCTTCCCACAGCACGGGGATGTGCTGTGCTTCCCTCTGACAAACACCCATCCCATTCTGCTGAGAGCATACAGGCTCTTCCCCAGCACTGGTCGGCATTTTGTGAGAGAGAGCCCTCTGATTAAAATGTCATCAGGAAAACAGACCACATTATCAAGTTCTGCAAAGGCTGGTCCATCAGGGACAGAAAAAACAGAGGCTCTCTTGAAACATAATACAGCATCCTGAGACTGAGGGTGTGCATGTCTGCAGGGCAGGGGGAAAGAGCAGTTGTGGGGCTGGGCATGAACATTTGCAATCAGGTACTCATCAGGACCTAGCTCCATTTTCTGTTCAGCCTTTAACAAATCAAGGAAGAAATGCCCCTGCCTGGGGTCAAAGATAAATCTTCTACCCTGGACAAAGGGTAGATCTCCTTGTCAGTGCACTGATTTATTGTGACCTTATAGTCAGACTCTAATTTCTGTGTATGGCTATAGGTGCCACCGGTGATTTGTTTCCTCTCTTGATACTCTCTGACTGCTCAGTAACAGGGACCTCTGTGGACTCACTACCCTATCCCTGGGGACATGGTTTGGGTGGCTGTATCTCCACCTGGGTCAGCTCTGCAGGTGGCTCAGCTAGGATGGCTTTGGTAATAAATGCGTTTGCTGTGCCTGGGAGTTGGGTCCCCAAGCCAGATGCCTCCTCTAAGGCCATAGTAGACATAACAAGAGCTGGAAGAGTCTTGAACAGGTCCATGGGGAAGACACAGACTAAACCTAGAGCTATGAGGGCATAGAGAGAACAACCCTTTGGTTTTCCTCCCACTGCTGGTTTGTCTAGGCGCATACTGCAGAGGAGCAAGTGTACTTTGACTTGCCAACAGTGAAGAAGCAAACCCCCACCCTGTTGCTCATCCCAGCTGGCATTTATCCCTGCAGGTAAAAATTAATTTCCTCCTTGAACTTAGGCATAGCCTCCGTTCACTGGCCTTTCAGCCTTGCCCTGTTCTCCAATGGGAAGGTGCCCAGAGCCCCTCAAGAGCTGACCTCTCACTTTTCTTTCTGATACACTGAAGAGGTTATGTTCCTCAAGCATCTCTCCATCAGCTATTGTCCCCCAGCCCTTGAGCCACTGTGATGCCTTTGTTCCCTCTGCAGCTGCACGATGTCCTTGGTGAAGCCCAAAGCCCGGAGCTGGGGGTTGTTGTGTTCATGCCCCAAGACCAAACACTGAGAGAAGCCACCTCCTTTGACACCAGCCCTCAATCACACCCCCAGGCTCTGCACTGGCAGTTTCATCTGCTGCTAGGCTCTTCAGAGCTAATCCAAAAAGGGGTACCCAAGGTTTCAGGGGCAAATTTTGAAAGAAGACTTTTTCTTTGCCCTCACTGGGCATCTAAAGGGGTTCAGGCACTGACCTCCCTGCGCACGTGCTACCTTCTCAGCTCAGCATGGTGAGAAAATTTGTGGGTGTGCAAACAGGCAGATGTGGCAGGAGTTTCCATTGCTGCCACTAAAAGTCTGCACCGTCTTAAACCGGCACAGCTTTTCTGTAACATGCATAAATTGCCTAGTACCTAAGCTACCTAAAATGTATTTCAGAGAGCTTGGTACAGCAGAGCCCTGATCTCTCTTGGAACTCCTGTCATGAATAATTGCGAGAATTTATTATATTATATTTCTTTTTGGAGGAAAAAAACATGGGGAATGGTATTTATCTGTAATTTATACAGCACTTTTAAAACACAGATCCTGGCAATGCAAAGTCACGTTTCATGCAAAACTCTCCCGAAGCATGTTGCTTTGTGCAGAAACCTCCAAGCCCAGCACTACCCTATCTCTCTCTTCTTTACAAACATACAAAAGGATAATAAAATAGCTAAGAAGCAAGAGCAGTAAAATTTCGTGCCCTGAGGGTGAAAATGGCATATATTGCCCTGAGCCTTTAGCTGAGGCCAAAATATATAGGGAGAGACTTGGGAACTATTTTCTTTCCTAGTGCAATATTTTACCTCTATTGCCCTCAGAACCAGTCAATATTTGGATAATATATATATAAAAATAACCTTAGATAGATGGATAAAAACCAAGTAAAATTCACCTCGGAAAGCCTTTTATTCCAACTGGAAAATTGCCCTGCAAATGTACTCAACACAATACCCACTACTTCACTTGAAAGTGACAGTTGCAGCTGTTAACGTGGCTACATTATCTCATCTTAGGAGACAAATTTCAGGCTATATTTCACTGTAGCCTGGTAATGTATATATGCCCTAAAGACTGCTCCAGCTAGATCTGTCTTGCTGTATAGATTTCAGATACGGATGTATACTTCCCAGGGTTTTTCCCTTCCCCCTTGTTAGTTAGGGAGTGCAGGAGGTTAAGAAAACATCACAGTGTTTCCGTCATCATGTCCATTTTGGCAGAGAGGCAAGAAGCAGAAGGGAGAGGAGACAGCCAGCATCCCACTCCGGGTCTGTGCTTCCCAGGGATGGATGAGGGACGGGGTCAGCTTCTCAGCACCTGGGAGCCATGTTTTGCAAGTGCTTGCCTACCCTCAGTGGTATCATGGGCACAGAGATGAGGGAGAAGATGGCAGAGATTTGCTAATGCCCACATTTCCATGCCCCTGCCCCTACCAAGCTTGGTGGCTGCCTGCTCTGGCTCACTCGTGGTTCTCGGTGGGATTTCCAGAGCTGTTCCTCCTTGTTAACCCCACATCCTTTTGCAAATCTGAACTGAGGGTTATAATGAGGAATTCTGGTACTGTCAGGAAAGAAAATACGTAAGTAGGGAAAAAAAAATCATCTATTAGGATTTTAAATAGTCTCATGAGTCTCTCCATTATTTGAGACACTTAAGATCACTTGACAAAGCCCTGGAGAATATACAGAAAGCTAGACAGGGACCTTTGATGGATGTTTTAAACTATCTAATGCGTCTTTTCCAACTCTATCCACTAAAAAATGACTAATTGGTTGCTGTTCTTCATTACTATGATCATAACAGCGTCCTGAAAGCGCCAGGCACTCCTGCATGCGAGATGCTGTCTATTCATCCCCAGCTGAGCACGGGTTGCTGCTTTTTGCCATTAATTTTCAAGGCAAACATCTGTGCCACACTCTGCAATGCCTGTACAGCGTCTTGCCTGAGGAGACCCAGTGTTTTTGTATGCAGTGGCACTGCACTGGGTAGCGCTGAACCTCTCTGTGGGGAACTGGGG
>JAOBAS010000060.1:15940067-15954927 GCA_025311575.1 Elanoides forficatus
GGGGGGGGCATTAATGCTTTCATTTAACTAATTGATATTTAAGACTGTTGTAACTTATTTGGCAGAAAGAACATCCCAATGTTGAATCCACAGATAACATTTTCTGTGGAGCAGAACCGCTTTGAGAATACTCCATTCCATACTGTTTGCCACAGCACTGTTTAATAATGTTTTGTAACTGATCATTCTCTTCCCCCTCTTCAGTTTCTTTCTTCCCCAACTTCAAGCATGAGGTTGCTGCTACTTAAAGCCGATGGGGCAAATCCCATCAATAAAAAAATTGTCCTCTCAATAGCCCATAAACAGAACACTATTAAAATTGGTGCCATAAATCCCCAGAAGGTAAATCTGTTCTTTTGAGGGACACTGAATTGTTATGTGTATCTA
The DNA here is from genome assembly GCA_025311575.1 of Elanoides forficatus. Classification (NCBI taxonomy): domain Eukaryota; kingdom Metazoa; phylum Chordata; class Aves; order Accipitriformes; family Accipitridae; genus Elanoides; species Elanoides forficatus. The sequence continues at coordinate 15,940,455 of JAOBAS010000060.1, forward strand.
CCCCTGAAAGAAAATGCATATCTTCCTTTCTTCAGCTGAGTTTATCAGCTCCTCAACCCACCTGAATTCTGCTAAAACATCAATTATTTTAACTGCACTTCAAGCTAGATATTGATAGTGAGGTAAGGAAATATTATGTTCTACTGTGCAACAGTGTTGGCATTTTTCCAGGAAGGCAAGTCTGTCTGAACAAAAACCGGTGGCCATATTCAGTTAACTTCTGCTCCTCTGGAACCCAGCTAGTGCCATGCTATTCTGGTTGTTTATAAAAGGTTTCCCCATTTCTTCATGTGTAGCGCTTGGTTCTTAGCAAGTACAAAAAGGAGACATACTCCGCTGACTTGGGACTTGGTCCAGGGGCTTCTGTTTTCAGGATGCTTAGGATATTGTAAAACATCCTAAACCATGAAGTGAGAATGCTGCTTGCAGAAGGGAAGATTGTCTCAGTTTTAAGAACTTGCACTAGAGACACTGCAATTTAAGAGAGGTTTGTTGCTAAGATGTCAAGACACAGTTTATTCATTTTGTGTAGCATCCTAAGAAGGTGAACCTTCAGGGAGAAATAACTTTATTTCTTTTGCTTACTTGAGTTTCCTTTAGTTTCTTAAAACTAACTTAGAGATCAAGCTTAAGTGTATTATTTACTCTGGTATTTTCAATATTTTTTATAATGGGCTTTCTGGCCCATCTAGGACACAGATTAAGGAGAAAACAGTTTTTACACTGCTTTTAAATTAAGTTTCTGCATTAGTATTTTGGAATTAACATACTGCTAGTAGAAATGGATTCCAGAATGTGTGACTTAAACAGATTCATGATTTGTTAATGTAATTTTGGAGTCTTCCTGGATCCAGCTTTCCTAATAGATATCTCTAATTATGTTATTGAGACCTAAAGTCTTTAAAGAAACTTTCTGTGAGACAAGACTCTAGATCCCTTTCTTACACGGTCCTTGCCCTGTTGATATACCAAGAGGCGCAGTTCTGGCTCCACTGAAGTCAGGATGAATCATGCTTTACACCAGGAATGACCAACCAATTGACCAAGGGCCAGATGGAGCCCACGAGGCAGTTTTATCTGGATTTTGGGAGAGCTGTCAGGCTGCCAAGATTGGGGACGTTTATGGTTTTAAAATGAACTTGTAGTGGGAAGACAGTGGCCCTCGAAACAGCGGAGCATCCCACCCTGCTCCATGCTGTGAGGAGGTGCCAGCGAGGCACACGTTGGGCTGCCAAGGGCGATGCTGTAGGGTCAAACCGCTGGTGCTGAGCACCCAACATCCTCTGTATTTGCTTCGGCAGTTTCGCCTCACACAGGCACTGGCCTGGTCCTCTGCACCGAATTTCCATCAGCAGCTGGAACGTGAAGCGCACTCCTGGAGCGCATCTTACCGTTAGGTTTCATCCGAAAGTAAAGCCATTTGGGTGAACCGACGCGTGGCAAGCGGAGGGGATCAGGACGCTTGCTTCGAAAGCACGCACCCGATCCGAAATAAAACGCTAGTGCAGGCCCCGCCGAAGAAGCAAGCGGTGTTGCGGTAACTTGTACAGTCTGAAGCGAGATCATTTTGGTGCAGAAAATGCAATGATTGAGAGCAGCTGGGGTCTGGTTTTGCCTTCCTCCCAGGCAGCAGGGCAGGAGCTTGCTAACTACCCTACTCTGCTTGTCTTTCAGGTACAGGGACTACCGAGACCCTCCTCACTCCCCAGTGCCCTACGGTTACACGCTGCAGTTCTGGCATGTCTTAGCAGCACGGTTGGCTTTCATTATTGTATTTGAGGTCAGTGACCATTCAGGTGGCAAAACAAAAAGAACAAAATTAAACAAATTTCCCTTTGAAACTTTTTCATTGAGCTGATCTCCGATGGCCGCTGTTGAGATCTTTGTGCTAGTTTCTTCTGTTTATATTGTGCTTTGTATTCTCAGATCTGTTTTCTGAACAGTCACAGGTATTTAGGTTCTAACAAAAAGGGGAATGCAGCACTTTGAAAACTGTAACAGTGGCTTGCAAAGAGGAGAAATAAATGAAGCTTTTATTTACTTTCTGAGGTCTGGCATTCATAACCTGTTTAGGCTGGGAAGTCATATGCGGACTAGTGTGTGAGGACAGGGTGAAGGAACATGAGAAGAAAAGATGAAATCTGAATAACTGAAAAATGAAGATAGTTTAAGTTACAGTATTTACACATCTAGCTTTTTTCTCTATTTTTTTAATACCATTCATTTCCCCAGAATGATTAGCATCACAAAGATGATGACAATGAAAAGGATTCAATACCTTTGCCAATGTTCATAATATTAGTACTTACTGTCAGTATCTCAGAAATCTTTAAGACAAACCAGAGAAGACAATACCAACTTCCCATGACTGGTGTTCCCATGCTGATTTTGAAAAATAGAGAGAGGAATGTAGATAAATAGGATGACATCATTTACAAAACAAAATGCAGCTCTTAAGGCCTGAATTCCAGGTACCTGAATATCCCTGCCAGAAACCAGGGGCTCAGCATCACTCCAGCACAGCAGTTTGAAATGCCTTTTATGCTCTGAAGAAGCCAAACAGGGAACAAACGATTTTTGAAAACTCTTTACTCAACCCTCTGCTCTGACATCATAGCAACAGGGCATCCATCACAGGTATGGAAGCTGTAATCACCGTAAATTATTGGCATAATGTTCATGAGCACATACTGCATCTGTGACACACATTACCGTGTGAATTCGTTCTGAACTGAGCTTTCAAAGCACCTCTTTCGATCGCAGAACAGAAGCGTTTGAATTAGAGGAAAGGTGAAGGAGAAACATCTTCTAGATTATTTCTTGCATAGGGATGTCTTGGTGGCTCAGCAGAAGCCCGAGGTCTGCAGTGAATTCCCCCTGATTGTCATTTTCAGCCCTTCCCAGACGAAGGGGGAGCATGGCACTGCAGGTTGGGCTCTCTCCTTCCTCTACACTGGCCTGACTCATTAGAGGTTGGTCCTAGGGAGATTGGCTCTTCCATCATCTCTGCCCCGCTCAGGGAAACATTAGAGGAAAGATTTGATAGAGGCCTGCTGGGCTCGATCTCTTCTTTGTTTCTTGAGCTGTTGGTACTGAGAGCCAGGGTATCGATCTCCAGAAAGGACTACAAGAATGGTCTTGGCAGGTCAGCCTAAGCAGTTTTAAGATTGAAGAGAGCCTGGCTTCTTGATACACACTTGGCATAAAGGCAGGACGGCATAAGGGCAAAGATAATTGAGGCAAGGAAAATCAGCCCTGCTCAAGTCTCAGTGCCCAGCCAAATTTGCGACTTGCTGCGGAATAGCCTTTCGTGTCTCCCCAGTACTTGCACAAGAGATTTGACTTTGCTTTGCCCCAACCAAAGCCACAGGCTGGCTCATAGCTGTCTCCCTCAACAGGGGCCATTCGGTTTATTGGCACTGCAAACTGTTTCCTTACCTACATCTATGAAACCAAAAAGGTAATTGCAGCAGAAACCCTGATTGTCTTTCTCTGTGGAAAACACTAATGGGTGTATTGTGATTGCTACAGCAATTACAGTAAAAGATTGCGCTAAGAGAGAAGTGATTCAAGGTAGGTTTTTTCATAAATTAAGTAACTACCTAAGCTCAAACACCTTTTTCGCACTATGGGTGTGGTTATTTTAGCTACCTTGACCTCCCTCAAAACCAAACAAAAGTATTTCCTATCACTGCAAAAGGAATTATTTGTCCAGGCTAAAACAATAGAAGGGGTTTTTTTTCTTTTTTTAGGTTTGGCAAAAAAACAGCAATTAAAGTATTGCGGGTTTATTTCCCATGAGGGAAGAATACATGGGAAAACATGTTACATTCTCTTTTCAGTGGCTTTCAAAGGAAGGGTTCTGCTTGGAGAAGAAGAAATACCTTTATTTCTCCAATCTAGAATGAGTGTCCTTTCTGAGATGGAGGATTTTTCTGTTCCTCCACTCCTCCTCTCAAGTGGAGTGAGTAAATCTCCAAGAAGCATCTTTCATCAAACAAAAAAGGACTCTCAAGCAACCCTCCCCCATCACACTCGAGCTTTGCTGTGGCATGCCCAAAACGTGAGGGACAAAGCGTCAGTTACCTTGTATTTAATTGTGATGTTTAATAAACGGGAATATGTCTTTGGATGAGAGACAAGGTATAAGAAAAAATGTTTTGTTTTGCATAGGTAATTCATTGGTTCAGGTACTGGTGCAAGGGTTTTCTGGCAACAGGAAAGTATTATATCATTTGATCCTCCCCTTCCTGCAGAGCAATCCACTAATACCAGCCCCTGCCCAAACAACCTTACAGCAAATCATGACCTCAGGGGTTTGAACACACAGGTCGTACAGCAGTTTTGAGGCCTTATTTGAACCTAGGTGCTCATAACCTTTGCTGCGATCCATACTCCACCGACTTTGGCTGGAGTTTTTGTGGGGAAAAAACTTCATGGTTTGGTTCTTCAAATTTAGTAATGGATTCAGTTCTAACACAGCATCTTTTTGTGAATTGGAAGGAGAGGGTTTTCAGAAGATATGGAAAGCATTTGTTTTCTTCCTAAGATTTTAATTTTTCATCCCTTTTTTGTTTTCACAGCACCTTGTCTTTTGCATAAAGCACCTGATTTCCTACTTAATCCCAGATCTCCCAAAAGATCTGAGAGATCGAATGAGGAGAGAAAAGTACCTGATTCAGGAAATGATGTATGAAGCTGAACTAGAACGTCTGCAGAAAGAACGGAAGGAAAGGAAGAAGAATGGAAAATCTTATCACAACGAGTGGCCATGATGCGGTGAGGAAGAAACTGCTTAAAAGAAGATAGGAATTCTGTTTATAAAAATTTCCTGGTTTTCTACAGTGGAGAGTGCACTGAAAGGAGTAGTCTGTCAATGTTGTGTGCACTTAGCACGTGTCCACTCGCGTTTAATAGGGTGCATATTGTCATGAGCCTTTTGAAATTAGAGGTCTTGCAAGGCTTAGTCTTCTCCAGAGCTGATGTCAGCACGAGCAGATCAGACCAATGCTTAAGTCTCTGCGCTCTTTCCGGGAAGCGCCCAGGCCCTGACTTCCATTCAAGGCCCTGAACTTCAAAGCAGTCATATATCTTACAGTGCTTTACAGAACTCAGTGATCTTATGGCTCGTTCTCACGACCAAGTTGCTGCTTCATAACCAGTGACTGCACGTTGGCAACTTGGCCGTCCTTGTCCACGTGTGTGGCCGTCACCTGCAGCACATGCATGGCAACGTTGCCCTCTTCCACAGTGGACTAAGCTGTGTTAGCTTGCATTTACCATGAGTTAAGCTCACATAGGTGGACCATTTCCATTACTCCAACAATATGGAAGTATTTTTTAGGAGGAGATGCTTGATCATGAGTCTAATCAACTGGTCTAACAATTTAGGTGTGCAGAAGTGCTGACAGATAGACAAGCATCTAAATGTGGCCAGAGGTATCTAACTGTAGGGTCATTTATTTGGAAATTATACTGTGAAAAGCTGGTAATATGTTTTAAAGATTTGAACAGTGCCTTTTCAGCTATAGGACTGTCTGGTCTCTGAAGGAAATAAATCAGGCTAGGGCATCTTGCCAAGAACTGCCTGTGTCTTTGTATTGCAAGATCACGTTGAGGCCTCGTCAGGAATTAGGGTGTATGATACACATAACAGAAGACAGACTGTGTCTTAAAGACCTATCTGCATAAGTAAAACAACCAACAGATGAACAAGGTCAGCAGAGCAAAAGAACACCGTCATCCAGAATCTCTACGTTTGCAACATTTTCTTTATTCATCCTTCCATTATTTATGAAGGGGTGGAGGGGAAAAATAAGACAGACTGTAGTATGAAATAGCTTGAAGTCCTTCATGCACAGCAATTCCACACAGGCTGCAGAATTAGACTGGGGCAAAATGAGCCACCATCTGTATCCTTTTGCAAATTCCTTAGCATTAAGAAATTAAAAATTTCCCAGATCATTAACCCAAAATAGTGGAGTTGTAAGTCTGAAGACTGCAGAAGTGTTGGATGGGGCAACACGAATCAAAATGCTGAGTGTTGTGAAAGCTCTACCACCTCTTGCCTAAAAGTGATAATGCTGCAATTTTTGCAGAAGATGCAGTGGCATAATCAGCCACAACACGAAGGACGTTCAAAAGCCAAGACTGTAAGAAGCCGAGCAGAAGCAAGCCTGTGTCCTGGTGAGGATACAGCTAGAAACAAAATACTGGAGCTGATCCATTTGCTTAGCCCCTTTCCAAATAACTGGAGCTCCATAAAAATTACAGTTTTCTCAGAAATCTTAAGGAATTGTGACCTTGTTAGTTTGCAGATATTTAAGAGGGAGGAAAATTCAGCAAGTTGTTTCTACAAGCTCTCTTGGAAATCATTTGATAGAAGGGCTAGAATTTGCCCTTCTTGACAGACCACACAATGCAAGACCCTACGGATGGATGCCTCAAGCTCCACAAGACATCAGGACCACTTGCACCAAGACCCCATATTGCCATATTAGATCTATTCACTTCTTTCCACTGCAAGAGAGAACTGTGCTATTTCCAAGCAGGCAGGGAAGGCTTTAATGAAAGGTACTATGGCTTGAGGAAGGAGAGGGGTGGAAGAAAATGTATGCACCCTCATCTCTGTAGCCACTGCCTGCCTACACTTTGCTTCCTCGCAGCAAGGAACCTCCTCCGGTAGTGACTCATGATCCTACGTGAAGAGGATAAATGGCACAGCAGTTTCCATTTATCAGGTGCTCCTGGCCCAAGCCTGAGGGTCCCGTGAGGCATCAAAAGCAATGAAGAAATTTCGAGAATAATCTGTTCTCGGTTGACTTGGTGCCAGACTGAGCAGGGAGCCCGACAGGTGGTTGTGGGGTGTATTCCTGCCTGGTGAGGAAATGAACTTGTTCATCTTTGCTTCAGCTTACAGCAGCTGTGGACACATCCCGTGTGGGCAGTGGCGAAATGGGGATATTTCTGTCTCTGTAAATAGGGGGTGGGGATTAGACAACGTCACCCTCCGGTACACACGTGCCAGGTGGTTTAGTATTTACCATCCACCACAGACGTGTGTGTACGGCACTTGCAGGCTGGGGACTCTTGGGCAGGATCGCTGTGCAATATCACATTCCGACCAAATTCACACGAGCAATTGGATTAGTTTGCATACCCTCTGTTTAATATCTAAAACAACAGATGACAAGAGCTTAGAAACTGTTTGCTAAGTAGTAAAGCGAGATGTGAGTCATACATAAAATCAGTGTCACCCATATGAGTGTGAACCTTTGCAAACTCCTGCAGTAAGATACAGCTTTGTCAATGTAGATCTCAATAACTTCCGAGAACTGAACTGAAACCTCGTAGAATATAAACTGACTTCCACTCCAGAGGAACCACCGCAATATAATGTGCCAAAACAAATAAAGTGCAGCAGAAATACAATAGATAGTAATTGCTTTTGAGACTAGTTTTCGACATAGCTACATTATGATGAATTTTCATGACCATACATTGATGGAAGTTGTGTCCTGTTCTGCTCTAAATGAGAACACGAGTTGGCTGCTTACCAAGCTTGCGCTGAGCACTGTGCTGAAAGGGGCTCTGACCTGCCGGGCAGATCCCGAGTACATTTCTGTCACTTAATATTGACCAGTCAACCCACCGAGGTTTCCATGCTGCTGGTCTGCTGAATAGATTTCCCTTGAGTCCTTCAGAGCTATCTAGCAGAACACTCAGGAAAGATGACCCCTTTTTATTTACTTTATTAATTCGGAAAATGTAACACAGATAAGAGGCTGATAATAATAAATGGAATTTTAATCATCTCTAGATAGCAAATTTATGCCATTCCCTTCTTTCTGATCTGATTATGGGTTTTGTTTAAACCTCCAGGTGACCGTCCTATATGTTGTTTACTTATTCCAGCTCCACAAGAGCACTACCTTCAAGGGAATGAGAAAAAATGCAACCTCAATGCATGCCACAGACATTTTACATAGCAAGCAGGACAGCACACATCAAAGGATTTACTGTGAAATCATCTTGCAAACAGCATAGGATTGATCTCCATAGACCACTCTTGACAGCAAGCATGTACTTCATGAGCAGTTACACACCAGTTTTTAAAACCAAGGAAAAAAATTGTATATTGGGACTGTTTTTCAGCCTGTTTGCTACGTTTTTTGCATTCTGTCCCATGTTGGTTTTACAGATCTTAGACTGAAAAATGTAAATGAACAACCTGGATACTTTGACAAAAGAAAAATCCTAGGTATAGAACATCATCTGCGTTCAAGCCACCGAATACTACAACAGAAACTGTGTTTACAGATCACTTCTTTTTTATTTTAAATCTTTCTGAGAGGTGTTATGTTATTTACCATATATATAATATATATATATATATAAAGTATATAGAGAGATTGTTTATTTGTAAATAGAAAAATCCTATGGAGAAGAATGTCAAGTTTTCACACTTTAAAAAAAATCATCAACATAAAGCCATGTTTAATGCTTGTATAATGTGACGCAATAAACTTTAAAATAAATTATGCATATGAAATATTTGCTGCTTGGCATTCATGAGTTATTTTCTGTCTACCTGATTTGTTCAGCAAGCAAACAGACTGGTCAGGTGGAAGCAAATTTAAATGCAGGTGAAAAAAGGGCCAAAATCTGTCACTGCTTTCTCTCCTTTGGATCCTTTGTGTATTCACGTAGTCAAATATTGTTCCTGTTGTGGTTTGAGTCCTTTTTCTAATGTTCCTACTTGTTTTGTCTCTTGACCCTGCCAGATGCTGCATGTAATTTGGACAGCGTGGAGCGCTCTCACTCCCATGGAATTAATCAGTTTTGAGTTGTTCTGTGAGCTTTTAGCTGGGACAGATGAAGGATCAGGGTGCAGGAGTGTGATGGAGACACCAAGAATTATCCTGCTGCTTTTACACAGACAAGGCCTGGTCTGAGAGTCCAACTAGCAGAGGACAGTATATGACCCCAGAGAAAATGTTATTCAAAATTAATCAATTGCTATAATTAGTGATGCCAATTAAAACAAGAAGCATATAGAAAAAAGTAAAGCAGAAAGAGTCACTTTGTAGCTCTGCAGCAATTGTGGGAGGTTAGTTAGCAAGAAATGGGGTAGTTGCAGGGGTCATCTGCAAAGCTTAAGAATGTTTGTCTCTAGACCGCTTACAGCGAGATATTCTCCCCAGTGAAAACTCATCTTGATGTGATTGTGGACCAATAGATATCACCTAGCCCAAACTTTCACTTCATACCAAAATTAGAGTTAAATGACTGCTCAGTGCTCATATAGTGACTTCAAGCAATAAGTGAAGATAAGCTGGTCATTTACATGTTTTCTCTGTTTTAAACAACTATGTGAATTCAAAGCACTGAGAAAAAAACTCCGTGGTGATACATTTTTTCACCATGATAACTGGGAAGACTAGTCTTCCCTCTGCATACAAAAGAGGTGGAAGCCACAGATCATCCAAGACAGTTTAAGCCAGTATCAATTACAGCGCAAACAGTGATCTCGGCACAGAGTGGTGCAACGAAGGCCACGCTGATGCTGTTTAACACAGCGGTGACCAACCACCCTCCCAAAAAGCTCTTCAGATGGGAGTTCAGCGTTTGTGCTGGGAGGGCTGTAGCCGTACCAGCAGGCTCACGGGTCAAGGGCTTGCTACAGGCTTCTGTTCTCTCTGTCCACAGCTTTCTCTGTGCCATAAAACACCAGTACGCAGAGGCACACTGGTCCATTTTAGCACTCTGCAGCAGCGTGGAGATACCGGTATTTACCCTTTTTCAGACACGTGAGCTGAAAGTACCAGGTAGGTACAAATTATTACATTCCAAGGCTCGAGAACTATTCTGTAGCACAAAGTGCAGTACCTGCTTCTGTGTCATGAAGCCAAGGCACAAGGCTGAGTGAGCTGCACTTATCTTCTGAGACTTGAGCATAGCCAGCTCATTCAGTCAGTGGCCTAGCTGTCTTGGAGGGACTAGGATAGTCCCAGAACAGAGACCCCTGTCCTGAATCCCAGAAGACTTTATTCAGGTTGCTATTGTTTGTCTGTTTGTCTCAGATCGCAGATACAAGGACACAAGACATAACTCATGGGATCTATCCTGCTCACTCACAGCCCTTCCACACAGTGGCTTTAGGCACTTACCTGGTCACAGGGCTGCAGCAGAGGAATAGGAGACAAGGGGCTGGCCCTAAACTCTGCATTGGATCATGCAGACAAGCTCTTCAGGAGGCCAAGGGGAAACCTGTCTCCCTCACGGAGTTGTGCCCTGGGTTAGCTGATGGAGACATGCCCCTGGTGACAACCCGTTCGGTGTCTGTCTGATCTGTACTCCTCTAGTAGAGGTCTGCTCCTTGGAGCCCATTTTTTCTTCCTGATGTTTTCTGACCCTGTCAGTTCATCTTATGCAGTCGATCATCAAGTGCTCTCTGTTACAGGGGCACGGAATAAATTGATTTAGATGCTAAAGGGCCCTAGTCAAGGTAGATAAACTAGCACTGTGTCATATTCCAAGTTACAGCAGCTCAGCACCTGGCACAAATGCAGCATAACTTTTGGAAAGCATTTAAGACATGCAGTCAGTTTTTCATTTGATTTTCAAGCATGACTGCTTTATAAGCTTCACAGCTCAACTTTCCTGCAATGGCTTTTATTTTCCAACTTGCTGCTTGCTTACTTTATTTCCAACTCTGCTGCTGTAGAGGAGTTTTAAACGCCCATGTATAGCCATAGCAAAAAGTCTGCAGTACAAAAACAACACAGTGGGTCAGAGTCTGTTCCCAGCTGTACCAGAAAGCACCCAGGAGAAGGAAGCAGTGGGGGTTTTCACCCTCCCAAACCACCAGTACAGTGCATGGTCTGGAGCAGATGTGCTGTTCAGCTTCTCTTGGCAGACCAGCCAGAGGATAAGCCATCTCGTGCCCTGCAGCCCTGGAGAAGCCTTCACCAAACGACGTCCTCTGCGATCCCTTCCCCGTCCAGCAGGATTGCGCAGCGGACTCCGCCTGCCCGCCAAGACACACGACGTGGTCTTGCCTGATCTAGACCGACCTTGCACGCGTATCCCCAGAGTGACAACAGGGACTGGATGAACACAAATGGCTACGTGAGGTTTCAGCTCGCAGCTCCGCAGACAGCAGTAGTGGCAGCTGCAGCCTTCCCTCTTGTGCAGTACAGCACAGAGAGCCCTCTTCTTGCATTAGCATCTCTGCGGCGGTATGCCCAGCCCCGTGCAAGAGCAGTCCTAGGGCAGCACGCTGGGCATGAGGTAGAAGACTGCTGTGGTTCTGCTATATGGCATTAAATAAAAAGCCCAAATAGCTCATTTCCTTCATGAGGACCAGCTCTGTAAGGGCAAGACAGGGCAGACGGGAAGTGAAGGGAAGGATGTTACTGACTCTTGCCTCTACCCATCACCAAAGACACTGTTGAAGATTCCAGCAGTGAGCACAGAGGAGGAGGTGCAGATAACCAGGGAACAAGTGGCTTAATAAAATCAAACATGTATGACAAAAACAGCAAAATAAATACACTCTCAGGATCAGTTCTACAAGGGAACCAGATGGCACTAAATACACCTCCTGTACTAAAAGAAGACCCACTGTTTCTTGCAATCTGATAATTTCAGCCCTAATCTCTTCATACTTTCAATGCCTTAAAAGAAAAAAAACAAAAAAACAGAAAAACAGCCATGTCTGGGGGAACAGTGCTCTTACCAAATAAAAAAATTACTCTGAGAGTGAACCAAGATTAAAAGCAGATATTTTCCAGGAAGCTCAAGAATAGCAGGCAAATATTTCACATAGAAACATTGCCTTAAGCCCTGTCACCAAGATCCAGAGTGAGAGAGAGAGAGTGAGGAAGTGCAAGAAAAACCTGATTGCTTTCCTGACTAATGTCAAGGTCGTGCAAGGGTGACAGTGCCACGAAGCTCAGCAGACACCTGCCCATGACCCCAGCAGGGCTGGGAGCTGACCCAGCACAGGAATGTCAACAGTCCTTTACATGAACAAAACTGTCCTGGTGAGCTGACGGTGCCCCATGTCATATGTGAGGGCCATTGACTTTGTTCTTATTGCTTGCAATATCCATTTCAATGGGGCTGAAAGCAGGGTTGTCGGTTCCTTCGGCTGCCACGGTGAATGGTTTCCAGTTCAACACTTCCACTTTCTCTGGCTAAAAAACAAAAGACAGAAGCCGTGCTGTGAAGTGGAAGAAATTGTCTTCCTCTCTTTGACCTGCATGCAAGCAGAGTCAGGCTTGACATACAGGATGCCTGGCAGGAAAACCCATGTTGGTTGCTGACAGAGCACAAATAGTTACTCGTTGCAGTAGCTGGTATTTTTCTAGGGGCATGGAAAGTTTCTTATTGCATAAGGTACTAGTTGTGTAAAATGTTCTTGTCACATAAAATGTTCTTGTCCTGCAAAGTGTCTGAAGTATTTTTGGGTGTGCAAAGTTCTAATTGCTGTTTTCATGTCTAGCGATCTGTCACCACCAGGTCCTTGAGCTATTGACTCCCAACCCCTGGTCCTTACCCCATCTTTGACATGAAGAGCAGATTAACATGCATCATGGCTTTGATGTTCCATTGCTGGTAAACATAATGATATGTTGAGCTCTTCACGGACAGGAAGTTGCTCAGTTCCCCCTGATTTTTTTTTAAATCAACTTTCTGCATTATTTGTGGTGCCAACCACTCGTTACCCAGCTCCTAGCTGTACAACCAGGCAGACACTTGTTTCTGACTCCGGGCATAAAATAGTATGGCCACGGACATTAGCTTCCATGTAGGTGGTTTGGTTTTCAAAAGACTTCAGGGATTAAATTCCCAGATAGTGAAAACAGATGTTGGCCCATAAAAGACAGTGAATGACAATAACTGGACTCCAGTCCTGACATGGGCAAACAGCGTTACAATAGTATTGTAAAAATCCTTTTCTCTCCCTGGTGTTCATATCCAGAAGCTGAAGTACCTGAGATCACACTAAAAGCAGTTGTCATCATGGAGGAAAAACATTTTGCAAACTGGACCATCTCAAAGATACAATCATTGCCTGTACTGCAGCACTCAAAAAGCACTGAACAAAGCTGAGCTCGAATGTTCAGCATCCTGATGATACTGTTTGAAAAGTGATCTATAGTTTATTTAAAAAAAAAAAACACCACACCAAATTTACCCTACATTCTCCCTTCTAAGGGATGTTATTACCCAATAAAGTCTCCCCTTTTCTTAGGGAGGGAGCTAGGAAACAGATACACTGACTAGAAATATTTTTTCTTAAACAGTAACCAAAGTTGCAAAAAAAAATCCAGACTTTAGAGAGCACATGTTTACAAACAAAGGAAGCTTTGCTGAGTCCAAAGTGTGCCTTGGGCCAGCTTCCAAGAGGCTAGTGAGGGAGTATTTTGGCAGAAACCTGGAGAACAACTGTCCTTTGTCTCAGCTGCTGCTCTGTTTTTCACTGAAGTCAAGCTGTGGCCAGACACAGCTTCCCTGCCTATGCCAGCTCCTTTACTCCTACCCGCCTTGTGCTCTGCCGCTGCCTTAAAGCGGTCAGTCGTATCAGGCAGCATCAGGTGCTATTCATCCTGGTGGGAAAAAATAAGCCAGCGACTTTTTGCCTTTGTCTCCAGGAGGAAAGATTGATTTACATCAGAGGTGCATAATTACACTTACTGTCTCAGATTTAGACCGTGAGAAGTTGGACAGGAAATCTTCCTTGGTCAGCAGGAATTTACGATCTGTGTTCTGCTTTAGTCCTCCTGCAAAATAGGCAGGTTTCAATCAGCCAGGTTTCCACATGCAAACGATATGTCAGAGCCCAGCTATGGGCACCAGGCCAGGTGAGCAGGATGGAGTCATGCAACAAAAGCCGTCAAGCAGTCACAGGCCTTAAGGATCATTTCTTTACAATGACATATAGCCTGCACCTCTCAAAACATAAAATGATCCCTCAAGGTCTATTTGAAATGCCTTAGCCATGTCCCAGAGCTTCCTAGATCCTCCTCAGATTTCTGATTGTGTAAAAAAACCAGTCCTCAGGAAAGGACGAATCCCATACAATGATATCTGGGACAGCCCTGCCAGTCCAGGAGCTCTGGTACCAAGCGCTGCCCTGGAGCCTGAGCCCCACTCCTCGGCTCCCTGTCGGCAAAACTCCTGTCTCCAGAGTCACCAGCAATTTTTATAATGGGGGGGATGAGGGTTGATGGGATGTTTGGGCATTTTTAAGGTATGGAAGATTAACTATTCTTGTGGGGGAATGTGTGTGGGAAAGAAAGGAGATGCAGGTGCTAGGAATTAGCTCTGATTGCCACCTGAGGCTTAAATGGGAGCTTGTATCACAAAAAACAGGGTGGTAGTGTGGTTGGGTTAATTCTTTTAAGTTTCTGGTTTGATTTGGGGTTTTTTTGTTTGTTTTTTTTTTTTTTTAATTTTATTCTTG
>JAOBAS010000060.1:15982602-16050676 GCA_025311575.1 Elanoides forficatus
AGCTGTTGCTAAGCAGGGTTTACACTGAGTCAAGGACCTGCCGGCTTCTCATACCGCCCTGCCAGCGGAGGCTGGGGCCTAGACTTATGACATTGAATGGGTTTCTTTGAGTCTTTAGTTGTTCCTTTCCCAGTGTTTTCCCCTTTATATTTTTCCCTTCTTCCTGTCTGTTTAGTGAGAGAACAGATGAGGTATGAACAGTTTTGTACGCTTTGAAACTAAGCCAAGTTGGAGAGAGTTACCAAATGCACAGGAGCCACTTCTGGCCTGGGGAGTCCCTGAGCTGCAGGTGGTTGAAGGCTGATTTTGTATGTGCTTGCCCTGTTTTTAAACTTTTCCCAGGCGTCTGCTTCTGACTGCTGCTGTAGGCTGAATACTGGGCTGGATGGACCTCTGGCCTGTCCCAGTATGACTGCTTGTTCAATCTTGCATTACTGCGGTAGCAGGGCTCTTCTTTTTGTCATAGGCAGTGGGTCCATGTTGCTTCCTCCTGGTTTCGATTTGGAACAGATTGGAGCAAAAGAGGGGTTACAGGTTTCCTCCCCAACCCAGCAAAAGCTGTCAAGCGTATTGAAAAAAACATCATCTTGGCTGTGAATCTGAGGCACCACTCACTCAGCACTGAACGTGTGCTGAGTCACCTGCAACTGTTACTGATACTTATCAGAGAGCTGCAAATATTTATCACCCCTGTAAATTGTATCTTTGGAAACTTTTAAGTGCACAGGAGAGCCTGTTGGCTCAACTGAAATACAAATCTGGCTTATCAAATCAACTTTGGTTTCACCTACTGTTGCTGAGTATATATATTGAAAATCTCGATGCTGCACTTGAATCTGTGTGGATCCAGAGATTTTAGAGGTATTCCTGAATGTGGCTTAATTTGCCTGGCATTGTCATTTGACCTTCTTTGCAAAACTGTGTTCTTCTCCACAGGGAGAGTGGGAAGGAATCAAGTTGAGGAAGGTATTTGCCCTCTCTAGGAGGACAGATTCGTAGTGTTTGTAAAAGGTGGCAATGTAAACTGAAAACATAAGTTTTAAAACCAATTGGTGGTAATTCTTGCATAGCTTTTAAGGCAGTGGATTATTTTATGTCTTTGTAGCCTGTACAGCACCCTGCTGGCTCATCACAAACTTCACATCAGAAACTTTGCTGCCGAAAGTTTTGTCTTTCTAATGAGAAAGGTAAGGGACATGTTTGTACTTTGACGCTATCTCCATTCTGTGGTGGCGCTTGCATTTAACGTGTAGTATTAGGTTTTCTCCAAAGAAGGGTTAACAAGGCCTGAACTGGTGGTCAGCATGTCCTGAGTGTCATTTTTAGTGAGTATTTTACTGAGAAGGTCATGCATTTCATATCAGCAGTGACAGATAGAGGCCTTAGCACTCTCTGTTTTCAGAGCAGTTAAACCAAATGTCTGTGGTTCGTTTATCTAAAATGACTAGAAATAGTAAGGTAATCTTGCAAAAGGGAGGCTTTAATTTGTAAATGCACATTTGCTCACTGGTTTTTTCACTAATCTTTTAAGGCCTTTGTAGAACTGAAATTCTTGTGATAACCCTTTTTGCATTCCTGAGAATCACAGTATATAATGTTCCCAGGCAGATCAATCAAGATCAGACAGCAACCTTTCACGGAGTAAGGAAAGGGAATGGTAGTTGTTGGGTTTTATTTAGTCATAATATAAAAAAGCCAGGATTCCTGAGACTGGCTAGCAAATTTGAGTATCCTCATTTTTGTCCTAAGTTGAGAGACCTTAATAAAGCACATTTGTTTGATTGGTTGTTTTCAGAAATTGCTGAACTTCAAGTCAAATTCTCAGAAATGAAGAGTTTTGAAATCTTGGGCCAGAAGTCCTTGCAAGGTGATTGTAGTTTTGAATGACTGAATTCTGTGTTCAGCTGGTACACATCTCTCCACACCAGTGCAGCGACCTTTGTGTTTCAGTTGGGACTGGTTTACTGGTGCATTTATGCACATGTTTAAAATCATAAGAATAATCAAACCCACGTATTTCAGCTGCAGTGACGTCAGTAGACCTGTGTACGTCTTGGGGCCAGGGGACTGTAGTGACTGAATCACTCATTGTTTTTCTCCTCTCAATTTCCTTCTGTGGTTGCAGAAATAATGAGTTTGAACTACTGTGGGAAGGCAGGACTAAGAGAGCAAAGTGGTGCCGTGGAGCTGTTTAATTGCCTCTATCCATCTGGCAACTCTGAATAGAAGATAACTTTTTTTTTTTTCTCCTTATGTTTTGTAGGTTTCTGATAAAAATGCAATCTTCAATTTAATGCTCCATGACCTGGGCGAGCACCCCGAGAAGGTGGAAGGTGTAGGACAGCTACTTTTTGAGATGTGCAAGGGTGTTCGAAACATGTTCCATTCTTGTGCAGAGACGGTAAAGACAAGAAAAGATTGCTGGTTTAAATGTTGCTGTAATGGAGCCTTAGGCAGCGCTCAGTGAAACTACTGAGTGTTGTCTTCTTCACTTCAGTGGATCCTTGGTGATAAGCGTGCTGTTCATTACTTAATACGATCTGAAAGCCGCCTTCTAAGAATTTCTTAGAGATAGGAAGGTTGTTTTTAGTAATTCCTGTGCAGTATTCCTATATATTAAAATTGTACTGCTTGCTGATATTTCAAATTTTAAGTTACAGCTGCTTTTTTTTTTTTTTTTCTCCTGTAGTCATTCTAGAAAGAATTGAGATCACTGGAATATTTTAGCAGTATATTGCACTAATTTTAGGATTGCTAGGTTTATTTTGTAAGTATAAGGACATGATGTGCTCTTCTCCTGTGCAGGCTATGAAGTTGATTCTATTAAAGCTGGGGCCTATTACTGAAGAAGAAATTGAACTACCGTGGGTAACTGTAGGAGAAGCCTTTGAGCAGATGATCAGATCAGCTGTACTCCATATTCATAAGGAGCATTTTGACATTGTCTTCAAGTGCCTGGAGGTACACTGATTTTTTTTTTTTTTTTTTTTTTTTTTATTATTCATGAGAGACTGAAAAACACTGCATTTATCAAGAAAAGTATTTGTCTCTTCTTGGACCAGAATTGGTCCAATTTTTCTGCTTTGGAAACATTAAGTACAGTGTCACGCGCATGGGAAAAATCCCACCCTTCTTTTGGAAGTTCACAGTGACCCTGGTGGCTGTGCTGTGCTGTGAGAAGGGAACTGCTGTGTGCGAGACTTGGAGCTCAGTCCCGTGTCTGGGCAAGGAGGTTTTGTAGGATCTGCCTTTGCAGAGACAGACATTACAGGCCGCTGCTTGGTGGAGTGGGAATGCTAGGGCTTGCTTTATATTCCTGAACTAAGTATATTGGTGGTTCCAAAACCTCTTAGTGACAGTAAAGGGGGAGCTTTTTGCCCTGCAGCTCTCTTTACAGCAAAGACCTGGGCTGAACCTGGAGAGGCAAGTTTAAGCCTCAGAGCCAAGTACTGGAAATCACAGTGTTTTCAGTCTGGGTGTTCCAATGCTGCTGCTTGGGAGTTTGAGGGAGCGTGGCTGAGTGCCATGGGCAGGGTGATGTACAATGGTGAACAAGGGCCTGGCAAGTGTTTTTTACTTACCTGGTCAACGTTTAGATGTTTTTACTAGCAATTGGGATTTGCTAAGGGGAATTGAAACCTCTTGCAACTGACAGCTATGTCAGTTGTGCTCCTCAGAGGAGTGAAATGGGAAACTGGAGGAAATGGTACACGTGAACTTTAGGGAGTCCCTCCAGCATGGGTAAATAGTCCTATTTTTTTCATTCTTGGAACATCCTCCCTGTGACTATCCATAGTTTTACAGAAAATCCCATCCTATTCCTTCTACCTCAACCAGCATGATAGCAGTTATTACCTGACTGTCATTAGCTGGTTTGCTGCTGGATGTTTTGTATTCCTGGGAGCTGAGTCACTCAACATCTGTAGTCGTGATTAAATCTTGGAAATTGGTTATGTAATTCCCTTTATTTTTAATAAGGCTTTTTTTTTTTTTTTTTTTCCACCCTGGGAACCAGTGAGTGCATGGGGGTATCTTGCTCAGAGGGAAATAATCAGATAGTCTAGGATAGCTCGCTAGACTGGGTTCAGTTTATAGGATCAACGATGGGAGTTTATAGTCTCTGAACAGAAAGGGACAGTAATGGGAGTGATCCAGAGCAGCTCCATTGTCTGTATAATGTAGATGATATGGGTAACCTCTCAGCATCCACATTAGTATAATGATGTATTAAGTGTAAAAGTACTTATGTGCTGATACTTCCAGTGGAAGTTGAGTGCTTCCATACCATCGTGGGTCTGGGGCCAAGAATTTCTCTCTCTTCCTCTTCCCCATTTTGTACATTGTGTGTTGGCCTTTCAGGAGACCCTCGTCTTGGGAGGTATTTGTGTTTCTGTCTAAGGAATCTGGGATGTGTGTTTTTAAATAATGGGAATCCCATAGTGTTTCTGCAAGGTTTAGTTTGTTGAACATGAACGAGAGGGTCAACAATAGTTTGTTGGACAGGTGAGATGTTGATTCTTTAGAATGCCTTTCAGATAGCAGTAAGTGAAGCAGGGTCTGATCATTTCTCTGAGACATTTCAGTTTCCTTTTTTAATTAAACAGGAGTCACTCTTAGACTTGCAGAGGAAAATAACTAAGGCCAACTGCTCTATGGCTTCAGAGCAGATAGAAAGGATTCTGCAAGCATATCTGATCCTAGTGGAACATGCAAATGGATCCAAAATCTCACTGCCTGAAGACGTCTGTCAGGTAGGTCAGACCATCACTTTAGCTGATGTGCCAGAGAAGTATCAATTGAATATGGAAGAGGTGTGGTCAGCTGAAGTACTCATACACATTTCTGATACATCAGTGGGCTTGGGATTTTTGTTGAGTGAAGAGAGACATATATTGTGAGTATTGCTAGCTCTCCGATCGCATGAGAACTTACCTCTGTATTTTAGTGCTGGTGTAGTCCTCCTTTAAATGAGCAAGGGGGAAAGTGGGCTGTTGCTTCTAGAGACCAGTTGCTGACACTGCAGAGGAGACCTAGACTCCCATATCAGTATCGGAGCAGTTGTACCAGATTCACATGCGTTTGACCCCATTGGGTTCAAATGTAGGTTTAGTGCCTTCAAACTTCAACAGGGTGATTAGGATTCATTTCTGCGCGCTGAAGCTTAGAACACCATGCTGTCCTACTCCAGGGACTGTCCAGATCATTCAGACCAGACAATCACTACCCTCACAAACTAATACCAATTTTCTCTCTCTCTTTCATTTCAGATTTTAATAAAAATGTTACAAACACCAGATCTCTCATCATCTTGCTGCAAGACCCTGCTGAACACCATTTCTGCACTCCTGCTGGCTGAGAATGTTTTTTTGCCTGATTCGTTGACCAAGGAAGCTATTGAGAAGGTAACAAGGACTGCTGCTTACAGCAGAAATCCCAGAATTCAAGTTCCCTAGAGCAGGCTGATTTCAGGACGTTCCACTTCAGGCTGGGAAATCTACTATAAAGTTCCCTTTAGCTTTCTTGCACAGATGAGAGAAGCTGCCCAGTGCCTTAAATAATGTCTGCTGAGGTCTTGGGACTCATTGACAGTCTTACACAGACTGTCAGTGTAGCAATGCCACTGTGGCAGACATCTTTGCAATGAAAACCAGGCTGTGATTCAAACACCTACAGCCTCTGGGGAGAAGGGAGGGAGAACAGGGAAGGGACATGTTCTGCCTTAGATTATAAAGCAGGTTAGTGAGTTAGACTTAATGGAAAAAAGTACATTTTTCACTAAGCTGCCAAGCATTTAGTGAGCATGACTTAGTCTTGTGAGCAAGGTTCAGCAAGTGCAGTTTGATTTAGAAAGTACAGGGGTAGGCATATTTCAGTACTACCATTGCTCCTGAAGCATTGACAGGATTAGCTACATACACTCCTGTCAAGTGAAGTGTTGCAAAGATTAATAGGAGATGCTACTATGGAGTCTGATTCTTCAGTTTTCCTGCTACAGTACATTATAATTTTGCGATTTACGGCATGGACCATAGTTGTACTCTGTATGTAAAAATATATTTGAAAGAAAAGATGTCATGTGATTTGTAATGAGAAAATAAGGCTGTTGCAATTGTTTGAAAAAGATCAAATTTCATCTGGTCTTCAGTGTTGACTTGTGTTGAAGTAAGATTGGTTCTGCCTGTGTCACGAGTCCAGTTTTGCTCAGGAGACATGGTCCTTCAGACATATGAGGATATTTGTGCGGGCTTCTGTTAAACTGGAGAAGGCTTAAAGCTGTCCTTGTCTTCTGAAGGGTCTGGGAAATGGAGATCTGGGTGTGTATTTCTGTTGCACATCTCAGCATTGAGAAGCACTGATCCTGGGTATCTCGAAGGACTCTTCCTATCTTGGGTCCTTCAGCAGCACAGAGGTTGGCTCTGCCCATGAGGTGGTAAACTTCCTGCAACCTGCTACACAAGAGAAATGCTGAATTGAAAGATCTTTTAGGCTTAAGCTTTTTCCTAACAGTTGGTGTGTCTATGCTGCAGTCCTAGAACTTTCAGCTTACATTTTCTACATCACACTAAAGAGCTACCTAAGCTGTCTTTGCACGGAGCCAGCTCAGATCCAGCAGGATTTGTTAAAAAGAGTTGTGTGAGCGGAGTTTGTTAAAAAGGACTGTGCTTTTTCTGTACCTGAACTGTCACTGGAAACAGTATTGCTGTGTGCGCCTGAACTAAGAAGCCCTGCTAGCCATGAACAGAGAGCCAGGCTGGGTGTCTCAGAGTTCAAAGCATGGTTGATTCATAAACCAGAAAAAACATCCCATGGGTAATGGAGACTTGACTATGAAATGTCTCTTGTTAATGTGTTCCTGTCAACCTTTCATTTGCATCTTGCAGGTATTTGCGAGTGGATTTGAACGACGCTTTCTTCTGGACTTCTCCGAAGCGGTGTTCACAATGAAGCAATTTGAGAGGGTAGGTGGAAGCTTTTGTGCATCTTGTTTGCTTTTGTTGCCAAAGGGAACAACTGGGAAATCCATAGTGTATTTACCTGCCTTGTATGCCGAAACGTTTTTGTGTATTGACATGTTTATTTAAACTTCTGCCGTGATCTGGTAAGAATGAGAGAAGTTACTTATGCCACTGTGTTGATGTTTGATAATGGTGCTCAGGGCTGGAGAAGGTGACAGGTATCTGTGGTCACAAAAAGAAGCTTGTCTGTTGGGAATTAAAATGGTGGGCTTGTTATGGATGGGATGAAGAGAAGGAGTTCTGGAGGAGGTAAGTGGAAGTGAAGAATAAGGGATGTCTGATAGGTCAAGCCTGGAACTGGTGATCTGGGAGGAATCAAATTAGTTAAATGGAGTGGGAGGTGAAAGTAAAGTCAGGGATCTGTAATGTCCTGATGAGACTAGATTTGGGGTGAACTGAGTTTTTACATCAAATCACTGTTGCTGCTGGGGTAAGAGGATGTCTGTGTGCCAGTGTCTTGGGGCACCAGGACTGATAAGTCTGGTGCTTTGCTGGCTCATTTATGAGTGTTTGGATTCTTCTGTGGCTGGTGTCGTGTGTTTTTTGTGGATTTGGTCATGATTAAAGAGACTTACCAATCCTTAACACTTTCTTTTTCTTTTCTTTTTTTTTTTTTTTCATCCCTTCAGCATTTTCTTCCGTGCTTTCTAGGGTACATTGAGCATTGCTTCTCTGGCACAGATGCCCTCGCAAAGGATGAGGCGATGGCAATTCTGGCTAAACTCATTCTGGTGAAAGCAGAGCCTCCTACCATTGGTTCAATGGCATTTGAAAAGTATCCTCTCGTTTTCACTGAATCATCCATCAGGTGAGGCTTCTCAAGTTTAGCAAACACTAGATGTGTCTGCATGGCTGCAGGCCTGAAGGCAGTGCAGAGCTACATAAAAGTTGCCCCCCCGGTATTTGCTGGAGTTGTGTAAGTGACAAAGTTGTTGGCAGACTTGCAAACCAAGTGATACAGTAGGATCCCATTTTTTCTTTCTGAGATTATTTCAGAAGAGATACTGCTCTGGAAAGATTATCACTGATACAAAAAGAGTAGTGAGTGTTGTGGTAGGTGTGTGATGGGGATTTGTTACACCAAGATGCACGCTGCTTCCATGGGCAGTTAATCTTTGTAGCAAGTGCTGCTGTCCAGGTTCTTGTCGTTACTAACCTCCTGCCAGTGCCCCTTCTTTCTTCACTCTATACATACGTCTCATCCAGGAGCTTTCTTGGCAGCAGTACTACAGTCTTACCATAGAGCACAGCTGGGTACCAAAGGGCATGTAATTAATCCAGATACAGCACTGTGCTGGCACAGCTTGACTGCTTCTAGTTGCAAAGCTAGCTTTGTTGCAATGAAGTGGTTGCTTTCACCCTGGAGCCTCTTTGGAAAGATTTGGGGTAACCATTGTCAAGCACAGAATGACTGTTGCTAATCTACTGATAGTGATTGTTCTAATCACTCTAGCTCAGATAATTCAAAACTTTGACCTGCGGAGTGGTGACTTGTATTGCCTTTTATGTAAGGTTTTATTTTTCCTAAAAGCAATCCACTCTGTGGGTTTTCCATATTTTTATTTAATAGAGTGGAGGTATTAGGGTTTAGGAAACAGAAGGTTGAGTCAAAAATAATTAAATTTGGGTTTGTTCCCTTGTTTTCTTTGTCTGTTGTTCTCTGGGTTTTCAGTGGTATGGAGTACATAGCTGAGAGGACCTTGGTCCTACTTGGGACTTTTTTTGTGCTCTTGCAACGTCAGTGGTAGAAATGAAGGCTGGGAGACATCTCAAGAGCTGCATAATCCATCTCCTACCTAGGATGGAAGTAGCAAGTCCTGAACCAGTCCTGAAAGATGTCTGACTAAATTGTTGTTAAATGCTCCTGAAAGATGTCTGACCAAATTGTTGTTAAATGCTCCAATTCTGGAGATTCCCAAGCTGCCCCTGGCAGTCTGTGCCAGTACTTTACTTGCTTTATGGTTACACAGGTGTTTTGGTTTTGTTGTTTGTTTGTTTTTTTTTCCCCAGTCCTCAGTGTATGAACTAAACTTCCTTTACTGCAGCTTGAATCCATTGCTGCTTATCTTACCTGCAGGGAACATAAAGAGCAGAATAATTCTTGCTCTTTGCATCCAGCTTTTACAAATAGCAGGCTTTGATCATCAGAAACATCTGAAATCTTATTTCTCTGGACCCGCAATCCTAATTCCTTGAGGTTTATCTCATAAATTTTGTTTCTTAAACCTCTAATGATTCTTGATGCTGTCTTTTTGTTAACTTCTGAATTTCTTGAAGGGTGGAGCCTATGCAGTCTTCTAACTGGTCTTGCAAGCACTGAGTGGAATGGAAAGATTGCTGTCCATGGGGTGTGAAGTACTCCTGTTCATATGTTCCAATATGGTGTCAACCCGTTGTGCCTGCAGATAGGCTTGTTGATTTGGGCTCAGCTTGGGACTCCTTTTAAGTCCCCAAACTTTTACCTCACTGGTTGTTTTCTGTTGTCCATTAGTCTATGTTGGCACGATCATGGTTTATTAACAATAATCACAGAGACAACTCTCAAGTGCTCCTAGAGGCTATATGTCCTAGTTGTGAGGGTGTCCAACTGAGAACTACTGTCTGTCTTTCTAGAAATATTATTTGAACTTGAAATAAAGACCTGACATTTCTTGTGGGCCGTGTTTTGTGCTCCTCAGCATGACTAGGTGATATTTTGTGCTGTGGAGGACATTAAAAAGAAAAAAAATCCCTTGGATTGTCCTTTGCTAGAAGTAGCAAATGTTATTTTGAATATCATGGTTGAATATGATAGGAGGAAAAGGAACAATCTCTGATATGCAGTGGTGGGTTACTAAAAAGTTTGGTTTTATTTTTTGCTCTAATACAAGGCAACAAACAAGTAAAAGAGAAGGAAGAAAGGCAGAAGTACCAGTGTTGGATCATGTACTGTCTTTAATCCATTTACCGGAGAAGGAAGACATCACTGACCTTTCACAGCCTTGGGTTGCCTTGGTTGTACTGCCTCATATTAGGTAAGGGATATTCTAAGGTAGTATTGTCATGTATTTCTGTAATACTGTCTAGTTCACTAACAGAAATCATTTTACTAAGGGAAGGACAATAATTAATAACCCTAGTTTGGGGAACCCAGGGTTAGAAGGTGAAAAAATGCTGTATGCCAATACCATGAGTCAATAGTAAAGTCAGGAATAGGATATCAGTTTCTTGATTGCCTACTCCCTAAACTTAGTACTCTAGTACATAGAGATGTTCTTGACACATTTCAGTTTCTGTGTTTTAAGCACTGTCCTCTCTAGACAGTGGTTTGTTTGGTTTTTTTTTTTCAATAATTATGATGTTCTTGTATGGAAAGAATGGTTGGAAAGAAAGTGCAATGAATGCTACAACTTAAATTGTGAATTGGAAATAGCAAAAATGATTTGTTGTGGGTTTCAAACTTAGGGTGAGCTATCAGTAATTTAATACAAGATAGATGTGAAAGAAAGCTTTCATATGTGTGTAGGTGTCAGTGTAACATAGAGATAAAAGTCTTCCTATTTATTTTGGATAGACCAATGGACAAAGAAAACATTCTGCCCCATGTGACAAGTTTTATAGACTCTCTCTTCACAGCCATTGACAAAGGAAGCCTCTGCAAAGGTCAGTTATGGTTATTTCCTGTTTATTTGCTTTTTGCTGATACATTAAAAAAATATAAAGCAGTTATTCTGATAACATAAAGCATGAAAATGAATAGCATTGGTGTTGTATGCAAATTTATTGACCAGCTCAAGTAAAATTAGAAAAACAAAGCTTGAGAGGAAACACCCACCCTTCAGGAAACAATTCTGTGTTTGCTGTTCATAATAGTAATTGGGTGACAGATGTTCTGCAAAGTGGAGGACAGAGATAATTGGGAAGGAAAAGAAGAAGGTGAGAGGAAAAAAAAAAAAGAGGATGGAAATCAATCTAAACCAGATCCAGGCTGAAGCAGTCAAGTGAAGGAGAGACCGTTGACTCACAAGCTCCAATTAGACTATTCCAAACCTATAGTGCAAAGTTTGGGACATTACCATTTCCGACCAAAGTGACAGCACCAATTCTAAATTGCTGCATTTTTCCTCCAGGCATAGGTGGTCGCTGCTTGTCTTCCCTCTCTGGCCAGAAAAAAAATGTTTTAATTGAGCTTGCATTGGGCAGGGCAGTTGTTAATCTGGGTGATTGCAAGTATTTGGCCTTGTGCCAAAGTATAAGCAAGTATTGGAGTGCCCCAGGTTCAGCGTTCACTGTTCTTTGGATTGAAAGGGCTTGTTTAGAGTCTGGCCTTTTCCCTTTATAATCCCTTTATTAACATTTGGAAATATATCTGCCAATTGGCTCTGCTTTTTCTCCTCTAGTCCTTGTCAAGCATGGTCTTTTTTGATTTAGCCCTTTCTTCTATCCTGTTTGCAGGGTTTGCATGCTTTCTTTTCTTTGGGTCTCATGTTTGGTGGCAGTAGTAGCAGCTCTGCACCAGCTCTGTGTGTGTGCAAGAGGCACATTGCTATTTCTTCCTTTGTCCATCAGAGGAAAGAAAACAAATGCAACCTCAGTCCTACGCTCCTGCCTCCTATTGCCCCATCCTACACTTCTGCTTGATTTTCCTCACCTTCCTCCCAAACTAGGGTTCCTGGACACTTTCTTCATCCTCCAGCATTCTTTCCAGCTCCGTGATCTCTACAATTCCTTCACCTCCTACTAGGACTCTGGTCTCCTCTCACTGCCTGTGCAAGGCACACCCAAGCCCTGTGCTCCCTCTTTGACCTGCCTGGCCTCCGAGGCCTGAGGCAAAGTGCAAATCCCAGAACTGGGTGTTTTTCTACAGTTGCTGTGGGGTGCAGGAAAGCAGGCTTGTGAACTGGGACAGAGCAACAGCAAGTTACCCCTGGCAGCTGTTCAGGGGTAACGGCCTGTGTGTGCAGTGCTTACCCTATTGATCATGTAAGTGTGCCTATAGTGAGGTGGAAGCTGCTGTCTTTGTCCAGCACAGATGTACTACTGCCAAATGGTATGTGGATTACAGTTGGGGAACCTGTGCCCTCACACTGTAGATGCAGAAAGCTTCATCCTGCCATTACTTGCTGTTGCTTCTCCTCTCTTTGAGGAGCTCCTTACAGAGGTTAATGGTGAGCAGGGTTCGGCACACACCTGGGGAATTAAGCAACTTGGAGTAGAGGGATGTTTTCAAAGGAATAAATGGGAAATGAATGCTCACTTCCCTTTCTTTTGTATGGTAGCTGGCAGCATGTAAGAAAATTATATCCTTTAAAAACTTACTTTAATTTGCCTGTTTAGGAACAGTGTTTCTTCTGCTTGGGAAGAGATGGAGAGGGGAATGTTTTTTTTTTTTTTTTTTTAATTATTTTTTTATTTAAACAACCTACTAGCTAACTTAGGAGTGTTAGGGGAAAGGAATTGCCCTTCCCCTTTCTTGCCTGGAAGGGCTTTCTCTGCTGTGCTCCTGGGAAACCCTCCATCCCTAAAGGCTGAGAGGTTTAGGAAGGAGATGCGATTGCTGTAACAAAATTCAGCAAACCCTCCTTCCATTCACTGACAAATATTCAGTCTTTAAGTACATGGGACAGCTTTGGAGATCTCATACAGTAGTGTACTGCTGAAGTGCCGAGGTTTATAGGCTCCTATGTGGTAGCATCAGTATATATTTTTGCTTCTATTTTGCTGCATTGGTATCAATTAGGGCAGCATTTCTTCATTTCTGAGTGCCATTTATATTATAGAGGTGTCTGAGACTCCTGCAACGGTGCTTAGCTCCAGACCTCTGCTCTCTGTGTACCTGGGTGCGATGGAAACAGGTGCAAACTGGGAGTGGCTCACAGCTTTCAATGCTGGCTTGCTGGAGTAGGCACTTACTCTGATAGCCAGAGGAGCATTTCCTTTATGGGTTATGATAATGGTTAGAAAATACACAAGCCAGTTCTGTGATCCATATGTTACCCTACTTCTGTGCCTCCAGCCATTTCAGGATGGACAAGCACCATACAAACACAAGGCATTGAGAGCTGAGTAAATATACAGGCTGTTCTTGTTCTCTCTCTGCTCCAGGAAGCCTGTTTGTGGCCTGCCAAGCTGTAAGTACTCTTCTTAGTTTGGCAGAGTCTTCTGAAATACTCCATTTGTTACCTGTGGAGCGTGTCAAGAGCTTGGTGACGTAAGTAAACTCTGCCTGTT
Source organism: Elanoides forficatus (assembly GCA_025311575.1). NCBI lineage: Eukaryota > Metazoa > Chordata > Aves > Accipitriformes > Accipitridae > Elanoides > Elanoides forficatus. The sequence goes on from JAOBAS010000060.1 coordinate 15,995,829, forward strand.
CTGTGATTCTTCATGATTCTCCTTGGTAAGGCAGAGAGTTGACTTTCCCTTTATGTAGGGGCTTGTTAAATTCCTCTTTGTGTGTTACGTAGCTTTGTGTGGCTATGTAAGCTAGCAGTGTTGTAGGCACTGTTTGTTTGGAGAACCAGGTAGGTGTAGTGCCTGTTCAGTGGCATTTTCTCTGCAAACTGAAGCTTTCATAGCCAGTTGCAGGGTAGTGTCAAATACATTGGTTCTAGTTTTACCTAGGAGCACTACGCTTAATAACTGTGCATTATGTTATAATGATAGGAGACAGGAACAGCACTTTCTGAGTTGTCAAAAGCCTGAACTTCTGCAGTCTGCTGGTGGTGTTGGGATTCCCCCATGTCCTTACATTCCCATGTGTGTGCTTGCTCCACAGCGGGAGGAGGTTTTGTATGCTCCATTTTATTTATTATAACTCTCTTCTACTTATAATTAGCACATATAACTGAGTGGCTGAAGGGATTGAGGGAGACCATTAATCTCTCTCCAGCAAATCCTGCTGAACTTGTCATCTCCCATCACTCTTGGGCTGGAGCATCTCCAGGTCTTTGGTGGCTTGAGCTTCAAAACATCCTGTTCAGTTAGGAAATCATGGTGCCCATGTGTGAGGCATGATGGAGATGAAACAGCTTGCCCAGATCAGGCAGGAAGTCTTGGCAGGGAGCTTCAGTCTAGTGCTCTTCTGCCAGCTTTGGGCTGGGGGTGTGAAACCCGCTTGGAGCAAGGGATGTAAGGTAGCAGAAGGAGGTTTCCCTGTGGGCTGGCAGGATTCCTGGTGCCTCACCTAAGCCTGGATTATTTCTTTTCTGTTGAAGTTGATGACTGACTGGGCACCTGAGCAGTAGCAGCAGCCCTTGTCTGACATATGCAGATTTGTTTTCTGCAGCTCAATGTGTGTCGGCTCAGCCTGCTAGCCCCAGCTTGACAAGCCTCATTAATACAAAGGAGGAATCTCATACCTCCTGGGCTGTCATAGGTAATTGGTCTTTGAGGCTGCAAGCCAGCATGCTGGTGAAGTCCGACTTCACAGGTCTGCTGGTGCCAGCAGAGTCTGAAGTCATGGGGAGTTTTACCTTAATATTGTTATCATCACTGCTGCCTTATTTTCAAATATCTGTATTGTTGCGGTGCTCTCAGTATGCTAATAAAACACTCCGTTATAGCACTTTCCCTTCAGACCCCTCTGCGTTGCTGTTGGCTGATCTCTATTACACAAGGTTGGCATTGTGTGGCTGCCAGGAACCCCTTTCCCAAGAGAACCTAATGGACTTGTTTGAGAAGTTGCATCCTAATATTTCCACTGGTGTTTCCAAGGTAATCTGCTTTTTTGAGCATGCGCAAGATAATTTGAATTTTAACAATGTAATTTAAGTAAACTGAGTTAAATGGCAAAGGCTGAAAGGAGAAACATGAGACTGTGTAAAGCTATTGCTTCCATAGTATCTGTTTAGGACTGTGTCCATTTCTAAGAGGCTGCCATGGGTTATGAGTTAACAGAGGTTAACTTTTAGCCCTGTGAGGCTTGCTGCTTCCCTAGAGGTGAATCAAATCAGGAGCCTAATACGTTAATTTTGAATTGCCTGCTAGACTACAGGAGCTCATCTGTTTCTCAACTCTACGAGGAACCTAGCAAAATCAGCCTCCTGTGCAAAACATTAACCTCTGTCTAGGTGCGTATGTATCTGCGTATTGTAGCCTGCATTCTCCTGCATGCTTCTGACATATGTTTCCACTTCGGATAGGTCCGGCTATTGACTGTTCGTATTCTAAACCATTTTGAGAATCCACCTTCTACACAGATTGAGGTGGGGCTAAAACTTTTCATTTAACATTTCAAAGCCATCTGTGTGTGATGTTGTGTGTGAACTGTCTTTCACTTTGCAGAAACAAAGCATGTGTCTGGTAGAGGTTGTCCTCTGCTTTTGTGCTTTCACATTCCAGTTTTATTTCTTTGTGCCCTTGCCTCCTGATGTTTTCATGTGTGTGAGTTTTGGTGCCTAAGTGGTGGGAAACAGAGCAAATCCCTTGACTTTGTTCTTCAGTCCAAAATGGCTGGCCCTCTGTAGTTTTGTTGAAATACCTTTCAAAGAGGAAGGGATACTCTAACAAAATGAATGTCACTTGTTTGTTCAGGGTGATGGCACAGGGGAAGTCCAGCCAGTATTTGCCATATTGCTCCAAGCAGAACTTGTGCCAGCAACAGTGAATGATTACAGAGAGAAACTTCTGCATTTGAGGAAACTAAGATGTGATATAGTGCAGTCTGCAATACCAAGTGGATCTCTGCAGGAGGTAAGCAGTTGTCAAAAAGCAGTTGTTGCATTCCTTTATTCCAAGAGAATGTTATTATTCCATCACATGGATTGCAGGGTTTTTAATAAGAGTTGATCAAAAGATCAGTTAGCTCCCAGATTAGGTTTTAGAAAACTTACTCGCTAGTAAGGATCACAGCTCCCATTGTCCTTGGGACTATTATGTTCTCTTGGATATTTAGTAGAACAACAGTGCTATCTAGATAAATGGTCCACAGCCAGATTAATCAGGTTTTGATATCATGGAAAGGAAGGCAAATGATTCCAGGGAGAAGCGAGTCATGAGCAAACTGAAAATCATGACATTGCCATATCCTCAGCATGGTTGAACATTGGTAGGATTGCCATTGACCTTTGGAGAGCCTAGCTTCTGGATCTTGCTGCAGGGTGAAAATCTTGTATGCCTGTGACTGTTGAATCTCCTCTGCTGCTGAACTAAAGGGGACCTTACTTTCTAGGTGTTGGAAGGGTCACAATTTTACTAGTTAAATGATTGTTGTTGTTTAACCCCAGCCGGCAACTAAGCAGCACATAGCCACTTGCTCGCTCCTCCCCAGTGGGTTGGGGGTGAGAATTGGAAGGGCAAAAGTGAGAAAACTTGTGGGTTGAGATAAAGACAGTTTCATAGGTAAAGCAAAAGCTGTGCACACAAAGCAAAATAAGGAATTAATTCCCCACTTCCCATGGGCAAGCAAGTGTTCAGCCACCTCCAGGAAAGCAGGGCTCCATTATGTGTAACTGTTACTTGGGAAGATAAACACCATCACTCCGAACATCCTCCCCTTCCTTCTTCCCCCAGCTGTATATGCTGAGCATGACGTCCTATGGGCTGGAATATCCCTCGGGTCAGTCGGGGTCAGCCGTCCCGGCTGTGTCCCCTCCCAGCTCCTTGTGCCCCCCCAGCCTGCTCGCTGCTGGGGTGGGGGGAGAAGCAGAAAAGGCCTTGGCTCGAATGTGTGAGCACTGCTCAGCAGGAACTAAAACATCCCTGAATTACCAACACTGTTTCCAGCACAAATCCAAAACACAGCCCCATACCCGCTACTATGAAAAATATTAAATCTACCCCAGCCAAAACCAGCAAAACTATCATGGATTTGGTGGGAGGGATTTTTTTATTATTTTTCTGGCTGTTGCTGTACCTGTATAACTTTTTTACCTTGACTTGTAAGCTCCTGTGAGGAAGGGTTGTAGGTCAGTCCTACTGCATGTAGGTCAGCAAGGAGCCAGTCCAGAGGACATGCTTCTAGGCCTAGCGCAATGAAGGCTCCTCAGGGCAAACTTTCCTCTTTCTGAGGTCCTTAATGCTGCTATGGCATCCCTGAAGTTTGAGAGGGAGGCAGGCGATCCAGATCATCTGCTGTGCTGAACTGTTTTTTGCACATTCATGGTACGTAGGTGTGGTGACTAGATCTCAGTGCAGCTGACAGTAAACAGGCTATAGATTTCCTCATGCAGCTATGAGACAAAGATGTGTGACTTGCTTCATTACTTGTAGTGCTTCTGAGGACTTCTTTGATCAAAGTTTCCTCTGTGAGAGGAAGAAAGGTTAGAGGAGGTTGGTTGGTCTTTAACTACTGTTTTTTACATCTCAACAAGATGGTATTGTATGCCATTCTAGGTGCCTCTGCGGTATTTACTGGGAATGCTTTACATTAACTTCAGCCCTCTCTGGGATCCTGTGATTGAACTCATAACGTGAGTATATGTGGTTGGATGCTGCAATCTGTGGTGGTCTCACAGAAGATTCCTTCCATTGTTCTGTACACAAAAGCTGAGGTAAAAATACCCGATTTGGAGAGATCTGTGCATGAGAACCTTCATGTGAAATCTTCTGAAACTAATTTGATCTCTCAAATAAATCGCAACCTGTGCAGACTTTTGCTTTTTAACTTAGTTTCTGATTTTTCTTACTATTAAAGGTAACTTGTAACAAATACAGTCAAATAGCATCAGAGTTTTGAGTCAAAGGTAGCAGGATTTGATTAGTATTTCACAAATGTTTAAAGGAGCAAAAAGTCCCTCTCAGTTTCCCAGTCTCAGGTGTCTGCTTTCAGCATGACTTTATCTCCTTGGTTTTTTCCCCTCTGTTGTATGATTAAAAAGGATGGGATTTTCCCCTTCAAACTAGTGAATTAATAAAAAAATATTAAACCAGCTCTTCAAAAGATGCATGCATGCTAATTCTTCCTTTGGTTCTACATAATGTTACTGTATAGAAGTCAGTAGAAGGCTTGAGAACATTTTTACTCAATTTGATTTCATTTGAAGTCATGAGGTACAACCAGATTATTTTAATAACAATTGACTTTAGGATCCATGAGTAAAGGCAAGGAAGTGCTACAGCTGTATTGTGCAGATGTCCTGTCTTTGGACACTCACGTTAAAGCAGTGATCAAAGCCTCTGATTGTGTTAGTTGTTAACTTGCCTAGTGACGCATGGCTTTTTTTATTTTTAATTTCATGTTGTGTTATGCTTTATTAGTTCTCATGCAAAGGAAATGGAGAATAAACAGTTCTGGAAGGTCTTATATGAACATTTGGAGAGGGCTGCTACCTATGCTGGTAAGTCATGGATCCTAAATCTTACTATGACAGTAACCCAGCTAACTGTGAATGACATGACTGTTTTTATGTGCCCCAAATTTACATGTGATGGGGGAATTCAGAACCAGGGCTCTTGACTACCAGTGTCATGTCCAGGACAGGAATGGAGATGCCTGGGAGAAAACTGTGTCTCCTCCTGTCCTAAACACCAAGAAGTATATAGAAAAGGCACCTGCATTACAGGAGGGAGTTGCAGGTTGCAGGAAGCCATGCAGCCGTTTCGTCCCTGCTTAAGGCTGGCTCTGCCCAGACTGATCAGGAGCAATGACAAAACCTGTATAATGGGGCTGACCATCTTTCTGCTGCATAGATTCAGTGGAATTCCTGCAAACAGTGTCTGTCTTGGGTGTGCTCTTGAGGTTTAGCTATGGGTGTATGGAATCTATGATTTCATGATAGAGCCATGAGCACGCAGACATTTGTGGACTTCTGAGTTATTCAAGAGAACTGAGCTTAATTCAGACACATCAGGGCTGTAAGGCATCCTAGAATACTTTCTAAGCAATGCAAGTCTTTCAGGTCAGCGTTAAATACAGTTGTCTGCACATGTACCTGTCACCAAAAGTATTACTTTTGTAACGGGGGACTGATCCCTTGCTAGTGGTGATAATGAAGTAACCTGAAGAGATTTTCTTCATCTGTTCTGTAGAAATGGAGCTGCAAAATGAACTAGATGAACAGGAAGAAAGCATTGCTGAAACAGAAAGCGAGAAGATGCCAGAAGGAGGGGTGGGGACTGTCTTCCTGGAGCAGCTGAGGACTAGAACAGATTGCAGTGAGCGGCTGGACCACACAAACTTCCGTTTTCTACTGTGGAAAGCACTGGATAAGTTTCCAGACAGAGTGGAGCCTAGGTCGAGGGAACTTTCCCCACTTCTTTTGAGATTTATTAGGTAAGTAAGATTTACTTTTCATTTGAGAGGACACATTGCTTTGAGTGTGTTGCTGAGCTTTAAGGCTATGGTTAGCCTATTATAGACTTTATTTCCTGAATGCATGGCTGATGAGATGTCTCTTTCCAGTTAAGATAACCTTTTGATTGAAATGTGGATTCCGTGAGAAACATCACACAAGAAGCAGGCTGAAATTAAACTGGCATTACATTTCTGCTGCTCAGTCTCATTTATTGACTTGCCACTGTCACAGGCTCATTACACCATTAGAGAGTGATTTCAGTAGAAATAAATTAACTTTTTTTAAAAATGAAAATACATTTTAATATGGAATCACAGAATACCAAAATATTTTCTGTCAAGATGGGGAAAATACTGGTTTCGTTAGAGGCTGATTCAATTTCCTGCCCCTGGAGGGGGAGCAGTGGTGTGCTTGCATGTGTGCGCGTATCAGATAGTATGATGCACGTGGGGTCGATGTGATCTTATGGCAGGGGAAGGTTTCTGATACTCCTTTTCTATGATTAGAAAACCTATGTTTTGCTTGCCTTCCTGGAAAAATTGAACCATATTGTAGTAGGTTAGTTTCCTCACTTACTCTCACGCTGCCATACTCACTGTTCACCTGCCCACTCAAGCAAACACAACCTGCATGCCCTCCACAGAACCTCTTTACAGACCTCTAGTAATTCAGTGATTCATGTCTCTTCTCCCTTCCACCAGGTACCTCCAGCCTCCTTTAATGTATTTGGTCACTGCCTTATATCTCTGCAACTTGTAGGCAAAGAACACAATTTCAGTATACTTACTGAAATACTCTTCTTTGGGGAATTTTTAGCCATATAGTGTTGCAAGACACAGTACCATTAATGATGAGAATGGTGGATTGTGGAGTTTTTAGTTGTTCTTGCCCTGAAACGCTGAAAAATGCTATGCTTCTTAATTCCTTCCTTCCTTCTTTTTTAAACACAGAAACGAGTACTACCCAGCAGATTCATTAGTGGCTCCATCTCAGGATCTTAGAAAGAAAACTAGTGGTACAGTAGCAGCAAAAGAAATACCTGGTGAAGAGGTGAATGATGCTGCTATGGAGGAGGAGGAAGAAGAAAAGGAAGAAGTGGAACAGATTACTGTAGGTCTACCAAAAAAGAAAACAAGAAGAGCTGCTGCTAAGTGAGTATTTTTGGTTTTCCCTTGCTAGTGCTCTTGCGGAAAGGCAGATCCAGCAGCTCATGTTGAGATAAAAGCTATGTTTTTATGTATATTCATTTTTCTTCTTTTGCTTGCACTTCATAACTTTTCAGTGGATTATAAGCACTTGAGAGTCAGAAACTCTTGCCTGCACAGCACTAAACATCCAAAGACCCTGCCCAGGCTTTATCATTATCTCATTACATGCTGACAGTCTGTGGTTTGTGTTACTTTAAGCAAAAATTACGTGGTATTCTGAAGCCATTCTGAAGTTTTCAGAGGTTGTTGTACCTGCATTCCCCTGGCTTCTTTGTGTGGATCTGTTGGTCTTTTAAAACCACGAGCATTGCCAAACACTTCGAAAAATGAGACTATTCATTTAGGTATTTTAATATTGGGATTCTGCCATTGCCTACCTGTTAGAAATCTTGGTCCCGGTCGTTGTCTTAGGGACAAAGATTTTTATTTGGTGGTGGTTTAGACTGACCCTACGTGCCATTGTAATGTCATTGTTTGCAGTGCTGAATACATGGAGAAGGTGACTCTTCATATGAACTCTCCACAATTTGTCTAATCAGAGTCTTTTTACCCTGGTGACCTCTGTCAAATGTCCATTACAAATACATCATAAAGATTTGTAGTTTGCCACTTTTTCTGCGAAGGATGGCCCTTGTAATGACAGAGAACTTCAAAATGTCACCTTACATGTTGGAACACAGCAAGTATTTGATATGTAACCTGAATTGTCATTTAATCCCAGGTGTCTTATAGGTGTTTCATTTTGTTCCCGCATTCTCGCTTGTATCTGTAAATTAGCAGCAATTAAAATACAGTGACAGTCCAAGTTTTTTGGTTTTGGTTTTGTGGGGGTTTTTTTTGTTTTGTTTTGTTTTTTTTTCTTTTCAACCTCCATCTTAAAATGTCCATGTACTTAACTGGAAACATTAGTTCCTGGTAGCAGTACTTAACTGGAAACATTAGTTCCTGGTAGCAGTACTTAAGTGGAAACATTAGTTCCTGGTAGCAGTAACAAAGGCATAAAAGATTTACCGGAGGTGTGTTAATGAGTTCTGGACTGACCTGCCTTTGTCTTCACCCTGGAGAGCTCACGCAGTCAGGCCTGTGCCGCGGTAGGAGAGCCCTGGTGGGGCTGCACCCTGCGGCCCACGAGGTCTGGCTGAGGCAGCGGGAGGACCCACGTCTGCCCCAAACTCGGCGTGGGGTTGCTGGAAGGTGTTGTACTCGTCCTTCGGCTGAGCCCATGGGGGAGAGTGGCCCAGCTACGTGTCTGGAGAGTTCAGTGTAAACTACCAGGGGGAGCAGCTGGACGAGGGCAGCCTCTGCCAGCCCCACAGCGCATATGGAGAGAGATCTCACACCTTCCTTATCTTGGTCATCTCTCTCCTCTCCCACAAAGTGGAGGTAGGGCAGATGTGGGGTGACACAGCCAATTCTAGAGGAACTGAGTCCCATCTGTGCTTGCAGCCCAGCGGAAGTCCAGCACAGTCTGCATCCTGACTGTTTGTATTCCTTTCTGGTCAAAAGCTGAGCCCATCTAGAGCTACTGAGGAAATGGCATTCTCTGTGCAGTGAAGTGACAGCTGGAAAGAGCTGCCTGGGAGAGGGAACAGGATACCTCTCACTGTGTCTCTGAAATGGAGGCCTGTAGACTAGGGATCCTCTTGTGTGTTTTTTTTTTTCCTTTCTTGTTAGTCAGTTTTAATAAAAGGTCTCCATTTGTTTATGATAATGCAGGATTGTCTCTTCTGGTCACTTAAAAAAAATGTGTTTTGTTTGGTTTTACAGGCAACTAATAGCCCACTTACAAGTTTTCTCTAAATTCTCGAATCCTCGTGCATTGTATCTGGAGCAGAAGTTGAACGCATTATATACCCAGGTGATATTATTTGCTGGCTTTTAGAATTACTGCTAATAAATACATTCATTGTTATTTGAATGCAGTGCCTGAGACTGCAGAAGCCTGTCATTTTCTGAACCCAGGCATGATAGCTGAAAAAGGAGCTGTTGTTGAGCGGGTTTCCTAGCAGGCTTCACTTGATATGAGCCCCTTTAGCAAAGACCTGCGTGAGATACCTGGCTTAGTTTGCCAGGAGTGGCTCATGCAAACAGATCTGGCAGCAGACGAGTAGTAGTCTTTGGCAAGGTGGAGGAGTGGCTGTAGAGGGAGTCTGTTCCACTTGCATGGCAGGATCTGGAAGAGGATTTTGAGTCCAATGCTCGGCTAAGACCCAAGGAGATTTGTCCTTCTCCTACAGTGTTGTATCTACAAAGAGTATGGTCAGTGTGAACAACAGATCATTTTGCATCAAAAAAAGAAAACAGAATTTCTTCCTGAAGAATAGTCAGTTTGATAAGATTCCTTTTTGAGGGATTTCCCTGAAGGGATTGTGAAAAATAGGACTTTGAAGAGGGATTCTAAGTCTTTATCCTACACTCCTTAAAAGGGTGTTTTATTAATTTTACTAGGTTTTGTTGGTTCCTGATTTGTGGATTTGTTTAGATCATTAGAATTTGCTCTAATTGTTCCTAATTTGTGTTCCCTGAGGCTGCGGTCAGTGGGCTGTAGAACTGTACTAAATGCATGAACTTGTTAGTTCCCTGGGTTTCACCTGGCACACAGTGTGGGAGCTGGAAGGTGCATTCATTAGTCCCCAGATTTGAGAATCTCTAAAGAAAATCCACTCTGTTTCAGTCAGCCTCAGAGTTTTGCTTGGGAAAAGAGTTGGTCCATGTGTTTGCTTGTATTCTTACAAAAATATTGAACAGATGTGTAAAGGTCGAAACAGTGTGTGAAGAACAGCCTGACATAAGAAGAGAGATTACTTCTTCACTTACTGGTTTGGGTAGTCTGCTTTTTAATCTAGTCTTCCCAGATACATAACTAGTAACTGGTTTTGGAGGTTGAAACTGCAAGCTGACGGTGGTCCAAAACACAATTATGAAAACCCAAATATTATAACTATCCTGTGTAGATGGGGGGGGAAGTGTATATGAGCTACCAGCAGCCATGTCCACTTTTTATGAGTGACAGTTGTGTATTTACATCCTGGCTTTATACTGGCAACACATACATTCTGTTTCCATTTTGATAAGTTCATCCATGAGCTTGGAGCCTTTTGGGTTGTTTCAGTATTTTCAATAAGCACTTCTGTCTTCTAGATAGGGACTCAGCTTCTTTCTTTCGTCATTTGCAGTTACTGTCCCATCAAGATCAAAGTGTACAGAGAATAGCTCTTGACTGTATAATGACATACAAGCATCCTCATCTACTGCCATACAGGTAAAAGCTTTTATATTATTTTAGCATCTGTGAATGAGCCTGCTGTCATATCAGAAGCCTGCTTGGGGTCAGTTGCCTCAAAGAGAGATCCTTTCCTGTATTTGTTGAAGACGTATGTATAAATTTTAATTTTAGCCAGCTGTATATTTCCTATCTAAAATGAAATAATAAGGTCTTGAGGTTGGTCACTGTCTCTTTTTTGTTTACAGGAGAATGGCATCACTTTCATTCTGTCCCAGAATAGTGTGTGCTTAGTAGTTGCATCCTTTTCAAAGGGGTCTTTTGTACTGGTGATTCATAACCACCCAGAAAAAGTGACAGCATAAAACCTGTAGTTTGTGTTTGAATAATCGCTTTAGAATGTGTCCAGGAGGTACTTTGCTACATAATTAGCTTGAACTTGCTGGGTTTTGAAATATTTTCTGATAAAAAGGTGGGAACATAGTACTTTAATGTTTTATATATAGCATAGATTAGATAGGTAGGTAATTAGATATAGATGCATGTGTTTGTCTATTTTTATAACCCTACCTGCCCTCAAATAATGTTTATTATTCTCAGGGAGAATTTGCAAAGGCTACTGGAGGACAAGAGTTTTAAAGAAGAAATAGTCCACTTCAGTATTTCTGAGGAGACCGCAGTGGTAAAAATGGAGCATCGACCAGATCTCATCCCTGTTCTTATGAGGTGTGTCATGAAGTGTGGGTTTAAAAGTTGAATGTAAAAGTAGCATGAGCAGAGATGTAATGCTGCTGCTCATTTTAAACAGTTGAGATAAATCCATGGTTAATGGTACAGTTTGATGACTTAGTTTGTGATGTTCTGTGTGGTTTCCTTATTAACACATTTATGTAATGTGTTATGCAAATGGTGTTTTCTTTAAAAACAGCATTTTGGTAAATACTGTTCCTGCTAAGGCTTACAGAGAACTGTGAGAACATTTCAGTTCACTGAGTATTGCCACTTATTTTTATTAAGACACAGTGATGCAAGTTGTTCTGCAGATAACTAGTTTTATACCTGAAGTCTCCAGCAAAGCTTCCATTGTAGTAGCAGAAGCTGATCTTTCACTGGGATGGTTTTGGGCAATGTGTAGTAATTCAGTGGAGACCCTGAAGAGGGGGCTTCCACTCAGCTTGTTCTCACTAGAGAATATTTTTAAATGGAGTTTCTCCTGCAGAATAAGAGGCTAGGAAGCAGATGACTTGCTGAAAGCTAATGCAACCTCTTTTTGGCTCTCGAAGAATTCTCTATGGCAGAATGAGAAACAAAACAGGGAGCAAAACACAGGGCAAGTCTTCAGCGGGCACTCGCATGTCAATCGTTCTGCGATTTCTTGCCGGCTCACTGCCAGAAGAGATACGGATGTTCTTGGATCTACTCTTTGAAGCTGTGAAGCAGTTCAGTAATGGTATGTACAGGCAGTAGAACCTGGGGGTATGGTACTTCCTGACCTGTAGAGATGTGGGTGGTTAAATACGCTTAGTACTGTTATGTGCTTCAGTTTGTCTCTAACAGTGCCTTGGAAGGGTGAAAGTAAACTTCTGATAAAGACTGAGATTCCCCTGAGTTTGTTTTCTTACAAAGCATGATTGCTCTGTTTTACAGGTTCAAGGTCAGAAAAACTTAATGACTGCCACAGCTGTGCAAGTAAGCCGTAGCAGGCCAGGAATGAGCAATTGCTGGCACTGTAAGCTAGCCTGCATATGATGGCAATAAACAAAGGTTGTAAAGTGCTCTGATACTGTAGCAGTGGGAGATGTCTGAGTGTCAGAGAGAGATGGATACCTAGAGCTGTCCTTACGTAAAAAGCTGAATGTGAGGATCTAATTTAGGGCCAGATGATACTATTTTTCATTGAAATTTATTTTTGGTAGTGAATATCTTCATGGAGCTTCTCTAGGTAAGTTGCTGTCCCTTTGCCTATTGCAGGGCCTTGCCAGACTGCAGTGCTTCGAAGTATGTCAGAGCTGGATTTAGCTAAAGTCCTGCCTCTTGGGCGTCAGCATAGCCTCTTCAATGGTCTCGAAGTTGTGTTGAAAAACATGGGACATCTGATCCATCAGAACCTGCCTGAAATTCTACAGATTCTGCTCTGCATGACAGCTGTGGTATCCTGCATCCTCCAGCAAAGAGAGAAGGTACAATATATGCAAATGATATATAAACAAACATGTAAAGTAAATTCCTTTCCCTCCTCCTCCCCTTAGCTTGCACATGTACACACACCTTCACGGGTTCAGGTAAAGATAAGTTTAATACCAGCATGGAGTGAAGTTCAGCAATTAGATGTCTGTCAAAATAGAAGCTAATGATATTTGTCTGAAAGTGCTACAGGGCTCGGGTAGTGCAGGCGGAGTTAATGTATTTAGAAAGCTGCTTTGGACTGCATTTTTGTTTGAGTTACTGAAGAGAGAGTTGGAGGTGACCTCTGTGCGTTGCTACCTGCCTGCTCTGTGGAGAGATGCGTGTGAGGGAGAGCTAAGTGATTTGTTGTAAGGATGTAACAAGATCTTATGGCTGGAAGTTGAAATTGGCCTTAAAGGTGTAGTTGCTTGGCTGCAAGGATAAAACATCTGAGCAGGGGAAGGAGAGGATTTGAAGTTCCTTGCCTGAGGACTTTAGAGCAAAACGTCTTTGAGGTGTTTTGTTGCAGTGCTAGACCCCAGGGGAGCTCAGCATTGTGGATGATCACAGTGATTATCTACAGTGATTGTCTCCTGTCATGGGACACGGGGACAACATGGCTACCAGCCATGCTTTCAGCACACTAGAAGCATGTTCAGCTCTGTATCAAGAGTAATCATGCTAATCCAGTGTCACAATTTGGGTCTCAGCCAGGTATCTGCAGAGCACTGTGAATGTTTTTTTCCCTTGCTGTGCAATGGCTGTACATGCAGAAAGGGTCAGATGAGGAAAACATTCTGTTAAAGATTGGCTGCACCTAAAGATGGGGTATCTTGGCTTACTGCTGCCCTGCGCGCAGGACAGCAGCGCAGAGATCCCCGAGCTCTAGCCCAGCCAGCTCAGGGGGTCTGTTGCTAGCTGTTAGGAAACTATGGCACTGAGCCAGGCTTTTCTAACTTTCTGAAACCAGTGCCTTTGCCAGGCTTCAGTCCAAATAGGAAAAGGAAATCTCATCTGGTCTGGTGCAGAGCCTGATTGTATATTAGGTGCGAAACAAGCAAACTGCACAGTCATCATCATCGCTGCGGTGTTGAAAGGAATTATGTGATGATAGACTGAGCAAGTGGTGTTAGGTAATGAATGTTTTGTCACCATGCGTGTGTGTTTTTGCCAAGACCCAGCTGTGAGCATTCGAGCTTAGAACTTGCCTTGAAAAAAGTCCATCAAACACGGCATCCAAGGTCCCATAGTTGCCTGCAGGCTGCACAGAACCTTGCAACTGTCTTCATTTATGAAGGGGATAAGCAAACTTTAGGACAGTAGCATCCCATAGTCTGACTTAAGCAATGGATTGTATGTGCCTTCATGTTTTGAACTGAGAAGGATTTTTAAAAGCTACTTCATTCATTGCTGGGATAGTCACATTTTGCCATGGTTACTACGGTAATCCTGTCATTATGTAATGTGCGGAGTGACAATCTGTCATTTGTCTGAACTTAATTTAGCACTTCATTAGCCCATGAGATGTTAAAAGCTCAAGGAAGAGTGTGAGAAATCTGTTTATCTTGGCTAATGATTAGAAGACATTCTTGGAATTTGAGAGTAGTTTATTGCAGGCTGATACTGCCTGGAGAGTTAAACATCAACTTTGACTGTTTTAAGCCAAATTATTCATTTACCATTTCCTACTGATTATGTTCAGCATTGAGTTTCTTTGTCCTCTCAAAGACTCGATCTCAGAGCACTGCTGTTATGGTGATTGAACAGTGGGAGACCCAAAATTATTTTGCTTGGGCGTCACCATTAGCAATAGCAGCCTGGTTTGTGCTTTCTTTGACCCCTCAACCAGTTCGTTTGCTGCCTGGAAGCTGATCGCACACCTTTAGTACATGTTCAGCACAGCCTAGAAGGTCCTGGGCAAGAGTTTGGTACATTTCTCCACCATCTTCTCTTTGTCTTTTTACCTGTGATTTTGGGTGCAAAGGGGGTATAGAAGTGTATTGCATGGTAGAGGGTAGTGTCTTCAGAAGTCCGTAGGTATATCAAATAAAAAAATTGTGATGTCTTTCATTGAGGCTTTGACACCAAAGCTGCTTTGCAAAATAAGAGATATAAGTGTTTATTCTGTTTGGTGGATCATGATATGTACTGGAGACTCTGAGGAATGCAAGACATGGGTCCAGTCTTGGACAGCAGCCTTTATTTGCTCTGATGTGGCTCTGTTGTTTCTGAGACTGGAGTTGAGTACCTCTGCACTGGCGAGCTACCTCATGATTGTGCTCTGAGCTGAATTGCACAGTATGGAAACATTTTAGGTTACTCAAGTCAAGACTCTTCTCAGGGAGAAGAGTCAGAATGCAGCAGTGCATGAATAACTTCATGATTAGCTGTGTGGCTGATTTTCTTACTGAAATATTTTCCCCAATAAAGGCTATGGAACGTAGCTGCTAAATGGGTACAGGAAGCATCCTCCTGTAACCAAATGCTATACTCCTGCCCTGCGCCGCTGGAGGAAGTGATTCACGTTCTCGCCTTCTCTATTTCTCCGCCTTCTCCTTGTCTGTTGATTTATTTTCTTCCCAGTAGATCTCAGTGTGCAAAGTACAACTTCATTTTTGAGAGCTGATTTGGGTCCTTTCCTGTGGGGAAGAGAATTATTTAAGTGTCAGGGCTGGAAATGTAACTGTGGTGTAGCTTTCTGCATTTTGTCCAAAAAGGGCAGATGCTACTGCAAACCTGTCAGCATGCATTTTCATGAGCTGAAGGAATCCTGTGTAACTGACTCAGTGCAGGAACAGGCACCTCTTAGAAAAATTGAGGTTAGCTGTGAGAGGTAGATTGCTACTGTGAGCAAGTTACAGGAGAAAACAGAAGAACGCTGTGATAGTTCTGGCAAAGGTTGTATCTGTGGTCAGTGAATTGCTGTATTTAATTTCAGAGAAAGTAGTTAGTAATTGTTCTGCGAAGGTCTTACTGGAGTTTTGTTTTGTTTTTACAGGTCCAACCTAGGTTTATTAATCCACTGAAGAATTTGAGACGTCTTGGACTCAAGCTTGTGGCAGAGTTTTTTTCTGATTATGAGACCTACAGCTTTAGTGTGGAAGAGATTGATGCAGTTTTCCATGCAGTGGTATGGCCTCAAGTAAGTATTTCTTGTTCTTCCAAACAGCTTGGATATAACATGTACCATTCAGAGAACTCCAGCTACACTGAAATCCATCAAGTCAGCTATGTCCGTCGCAAGATTGGATGCAGCCTCAGGCAGATTCTGGCATTCTGATGTGTTTGTGCAAGGCCAGTTTCTTGGCTCATGTCTGATTTGTCCTGGAATAATCAGATCATAGGCTGAAGTACAAATTAATTCATCTGAATAAAATGGATGCCATTTCTTTGTTCTTTAACCACAGAAGCAAACTTCTTCCCTGGATGCTTCAAGGAAGCAAAGTAATAATAGTCAGTTCTAGCTGCACTTTGTTACTTTTCTGTGAGATGGTTATTGGGCCTGTGGTAGGGGACTCTTGAAACAAGTGCTGCTGCAGGAAAAGAAGGACCCAGCAGGGTCTGTCACTGGGCTGTGTGCTCTTGTACCTGCTTGCTGGGAGTCCTGTGTGAGCACAGTGATAAAGCACAGGGTTGTGTCCTTCATCAGAGAAATTCAGATCACCTCTGAGTTGGGAAAATGCACTATTGTGAGAGGAAGAGAGAACACACAGTATTAAAAATGAGATTGTGCTGGTGGTGTTGGTGCACTGGGCTCTGAGGTTATCAGGGAATGCCTGTCCCAGCCGCTGGGTTGCCTCTACCCAAAGGGTAACTGAGTAAGATGGGCTGACTCCAGCGGAGCTCTTCCACTGAGGCTTTTGAGGTATCCAAACTTCCAACTTCATTGCGGCAGAAAAGCCTGTCAAAGAGCACCAGGAGTAACTGCTGTGGTCTAGGAAACTGCAGATCTCTAAACATTGTGTCTGTTTACTCCTACCCTGGTTCTCTGCTCTACCAGTAACAATACGTGATGTGTAGTATGTGTATGTGGACAAACAGTACATAAAATAGTTTCAGGCAGTGCATATAGCTCTGTATTTCACTGGGCTGAGCACCAGGGAGTTTTATGTTCCTGGTTTGTCCATGGAGTCTTTTCAAGGCCAGGACGCCACATGGGCAAAGCAGTGAACATTTACTGCAGTCCCAGAGCAGTTCAAGCATGTGGTTCGGGCTTGAAGTCGGCAAAGCAGTTAATGCTTTCGGGGAGTATTGTGTTTGGAAACGCTGAGTAAATCTGAACAAGATGTAAAATTGTTGTTAAATAGTTAGAATTCCTGTTGTCCTTATAAATGTCAGGAAGACAGAACTGGTTTTGGAGCTTGGATGGTAGCGTGATCCGGAAGCTCCCTCTAAAGGCAGTCTCTACTGGTGAACTGCAGGAAGATTTGGTTTTGGCAGAAGAATCATTTGACTTGTGTGCTTTCTTTTTTTAAGGCTATGGAACTGAGGTGTATAAAAACTCCTGGAGAGGGCAAATTGTTTTAAGCCTGTTGTACTTGGAGCTGGAGTTTGCTGCCCTTCATACCCCAGGAATTTGCTGCAGAGGCTCAATATCATTAGCCTGCACATTAGCATTCCTGCAGGATTGGATTAACGGTTTACTCTTCATTGTACAGAATTCAGAAAAGCTCTGTTTTATGCACAGCAGTAACATTACCAGCCTTTGGGAGCAGGAGAAGAAGCTTTCTAAGACCCTGGCTGTGACAGTCAGACCTGCCTTCTTTTCTGTTATGTGCAGGCCTTGAGCCCAGACTGAGCTAGTCCAAACCCCACATGTACCATCCTGGCTATTGCCACCGAATGCACTGGAGCGTTCCCTGCCTGTGTGTTCACTAGCAGTGCCCTGCTGACAGTCCAGCTGTGGTCAGGGTGGAAACCCAGCTGCGTGACTTGCGTGGAGCCTGTTGGGTTGCAGAGTGCCAGAGAGGAGAGCACCAGACCTGTGCACTGGGTCTCTTTCGCCTGTGTCCAGTCATGTGAAGGAGCAGCAGCTACTGTGTGGGGCCGAGGCTGGGCAACTCTTGGGTGGGGTGGTTTTGGAGACAGAACCCTGTTAGGAGATCCCATTCCTGGGGTGCAGTGCAGTGCTCGAGCCTCTCCTTGAGCAGAGGGGGTGCTTTTATAGCAGCGAGGCTGTGGAGACATAGAGCAGATGCTGGAATGGGAGGTGCTGCAGCCAGGGCATAGGAAGTGTGGGAGGACTGAGTCTTCGGTGTTGCACTTGAGATCTCATAGGTATGTCTGGGGGAGGTTGTTAGGTCTCTGCAGTAAATGTGAGGCTCCATGGGGAGCCGGTTTCAAGGGAAGGGCAAAAATGGTAGCTAGAATAGTGTATAAATACAAGTAAGATAATCTAAGAGTGATTCCACAAGTACTGAGGAAGCTGGAAAAATGATGATTAAATCACTTTCTAAAAAAGGTAAACTATAGATTGTAGTGAGGTCTTTGTTAGAGATGAGGTTTTTAAGTGGCTTTACCTACTCGTGTTGCATTGGTATCTGATTTTTTATCTCCTTTAGATCTGCAGGTTGGCTTCAGAGAGTCAGTATTCTCCCACTTTTCTGCTCAAACTCATTCACACGTGGAGTAAGAATCCCAGGTAAGTGTTCTCCTCACAAAGAGGCATAAGTACTTCTCAGTACACAAAATTCAAGGAAGAAAGAGCACACTAACAGGTTATGAATAATTGTGTCAGAACCTATATTTTCTTTTTCCGTTAGACCGTTATTCTTTTGATAGTAGTCCAGATGCAGCTGGGAAGCTTTCCAATTTATGCAGTTACACTCTTTTTAGTGGGCTGCTTTTCCCATATATTAACAACTTAAGCACATATGTAGCCCAAACCCAGCTGACAGGCGAGGAGGAGAGCTGACTTCTTAGAATACATCTGTGTGTTGACCAGTGTCTTCTTAGTCTTAGCAGGTGGCAAGTCAGTTTTACAATATATAATTACATTCATGTTTTTTGATTCCCTGTTTCTTTCTGTTTTATGAAAGAATGTGGGCACGTTCAGCACAGAATCTGTGACTGAGTTTGTGATACTGAAAGTTGTAGGAGAGCTTTTCTTTGATGCAGGCACTGTGAGAAATTCCAGCTCAGCTGTCTTGAGCGATTTTTGCCTTTTCCACAGACTCACTGCTTTTCCTTTGCTAAGGTATTCAGTATCTGTTTTAAGACACATCATTTGTAGGCATGAAGAACTTGTATACAAATGTCTGTAAAAAAATGGTATTGGATCATTAAGTTAGGAGCAAACTAACAGAAGACTTGGACAAACATCTGTGGAGAAAGGGTTAGGTTTAGATGATGCTATCTTGGAGCAAGAAAAGGGACCTGATGACATCTCAACCTGCCTTCATTCTGTTTTTCATGACATTGTTGTTCATTTTTTGTGCTTTTTCCTTGTTTGAAGTAGAAGATAGTCATTATCAATTTGTGTGGCTTTTTGCACAAAAGAATTTATATATAAAGTTCTGAACTTAAATTTTTCAGCCAACCTTTTTTATAATCTTTCTTTCAGGTATTTCCCCTTGCTGGCCAAGCAACAACCAGATCACCCAGAGTGTGATATACTGTCAAATGTGTTTGCCGTGCTGTCAGCCAAGAATCTGTCTGAGGCCACATCCAGCCTTGTGATGGACATAGCTGATAGCCTTCTCAACAGTCCAGATTTTGAACCCGCTGAGCAGGTTTCCAGTTTGAGCGTGACTGACTGTGTTGTCATGGTCACTGGAGACATGACAGAAGGTATGCCTGTGTGAGAGTCGTGAGAGGCCTGGTGGGTGCTTTGGATGGAGGTGTTAGATTATGATGAGGTTGTCTTTGCACTGGCTGAGAATACCAGGGAAGGAGACCTCCCAGTGGAGGTGGAAACGTCAGTGTACGAATTTGTCTTGGCATGTTAAAGAACTGTAAAGTTCTGCTTGTCTAATGACTGTTGAGATCCACATTTGAGTGTCAGGGTCCTGAGCATGGAGAAATTCCTTATGAAGAAGGAAAATGTTTGTGGTGTTGACCTGTTTCGTCTGTGAAGCTTTGACTGATACGATAACTTTAAAAGCTGCATTGCTGACTTGACCCTGAGCCTAGCATCAAGTTTTATGTAAAGGCTCACTCCCCATATGCGCGTGGTCATGTATCACTTTGATGTTTAGTCTATGCTCCCTCACAAGAAAGATCTGCCATTGATTCCTTTTATCTTGATGAGTGGTAGTAGACAGGAGGGGTGGTGTGCTGTGTTTGATGCTGTGGACCCATCTTTCACCAGTAACACTCAACGGTAGTGGAAAGGAGAGCACTTATTGCTGTGCCCTTGTTATGGCAGCTTTGGTTTGCACAAGAGGTTGGTGGCAGAATAAAGAAAACAACATCTATAAATGCTCCAGCCATTTTAGGAGACGGTTACTACCTTTGAGGAACGTCCTTGGTACCTTTTGATAAGCCCACACTTACCGGAGCTGTTACTGAAATCTGCGAGGAGAGCTTTTATTCTCTGTGTGTGCTTTCCTTGGTCCCAGCTCAGACACGGTAGACTCGGTCTCAGCAAGTGTTGCTGCATGTTCCCAGCAGTCAGCTGCCCTGCAAACTCACAGCTCCTATTGACTTTCCACTGATGAAACCTCCTTTGGCTGCATTTCCCTCTTTGTGTAGGGTCAGATCTCCCTTCTGTTGCTTGCAGCACAGAGTTGGGTGTTGCTAACTGTTGTATCCCTTACAGAGACCCTCAGCCTAGGTTGCCGTTTGGTTCTGCCTCACGTTCCTGCCATACTTCAGTACTTCAGCAAAACAATGTTAAGCATGGAGAAGGTGAAAAAGAAGAAGTATAGAGCTCAAGTCAGCAAAGAGCTGAGTATACTTTCCAAGTAAGTGATTCTTTAGAGCTCAAAACTTAAAAAGGTGGAAGGAGGGAGGAAGAAAGAGGCTTTTTGTAATAGGTCCAAATTAAAAAACATTATGTCTCAAACTATTTAAAATTAGAACAGTAGAAAATACCTGCAAGTTGCTGGTGACTGAGGTGAAAAGTTTACAGAAATTGATTCTAGCTGTTTCTGTTGCTGGCACTCAAAACCAGTGCCTCTTGGGGGTAGGAAAAGGTACAGAAATGCTTGGGAACTGAATGCTTGGGCTGATACCATGATTTTTGCTGGGTACAGTCTATTAGACTGGATGGGCTGACAAAGCCCTGTGATATGGCACTAGTGCTGACTGAGTTCTGTTTTGCTCTATACTGGTGATTGGATTGATATGGAATAGTAAATTACCTTGTCTCATTGTGCAGGATCAGCAAATTTATACAAGAAAAGAGTCAGAATTCAGTGCTTGTGAGCCTTCTCCTCCCTTTCCTTTATCAGAGTAACATGGAGCAGGTAGGTAGAAATTACTTTCCCTCTCTATTAAACATGCTTTTCTTTTAATAAAGTATATTTGTTTAAGATGTGGTTAAAAATCTTGCTGATTACATTACATGCCATTTCTCATGATTAGCCTGAAATCAAGTTTTCATGTATTTGTAGTCTGCTCAGAACACTGTGACATTGCGTGTTGATGTGTATGAGTTACTGGATACTTTGCAGGGATGCCGGTGCTCAGGCTGACTCTGTTCCCCCTTTTCATGGGGAAGGTCTGCAGAAGTTTTTATGCAGTCTTTACTCCTTTGCCGCTGTAGTCAATCCACCAAATTCCTTGCAGTGTTTGAAATAAATGCTGCTCTTCACTGTGGATTTTATGCACCCCAAATCCAAAGCCATAGCATCTGGATGGCAATATGAATACATATGGTTGAGTACGTAGTACACGCTGTGTAACGGGCAGTGCTGCACTGGTCTGTTGCAGGATGAAAGGCAAACTTTGTACAGTACTGTTAACATGCTCCCATATCTGCTGCTTCCATTCTGTTGTCCTTCCACTCTCAAGGAATACATCTGTGGGTACAGAAGTGTATCTCAGAACTGAAACTTCCCTGAAATCCTGAATTCTTCAGGCATGCAAAGCATATGGGCTGCAGCTGAAGGAAGCAGAGATCTCCATGGCTTAGGGTTTTGTAAACTGTTAAATAAAGCAAGTACTGAGGATATTGGTAGACTATTTTCTCTGGGCTTCCCTCGCTGCTAAACCTTGTTTTCAGAAATATAGTCCCATCTACAATGAATGAATCGATTGATTGATTATACAGCTTGATTGCCTGAATCCTTGGATCCAGGCTTGGGTCTTCTTTTTTCTTAAAAGACATACAGTTGCTCAATGAGAGATTTTAGGTTTGCAGAAAGAACTGCTAGGCAGCAACCTGTAGCTCCTGCTTTGCAAGCGGTCATTTAATTGTTCACAGAGGATTCTTTGGTTTTAAATCTGTGAGTCATTAGGGGACTATACATGGTTTCCATTCAGGAAGATCATACAAGTCTATGGTGCTGTTAATGTTCATTTCACAAGTTAAAGAAAGACTGCTTTTTAAAGCTCTATTAGTTCTCCTGACTTTTGAGTCATTTGAGGAAAGACACAAAAAAGAAGTCTTGGTTGTGATGGCACTCTTCTCCAACATTGTGCTTGTGTCTAATTGAAAGGTTGCAAGTGCTTCTGAGAGATTTGATGATTGCGTTGTGTCCTCCTAATTCTTTGTTCTTATTCAGTATCTGTGATGTGAATAAAATACAGCAAAGTGGTTAAGTTCACTCTGTCTTGAAATATTTCCCAAGGAAATGGAATAATCTCATGAGGTTTCAATATTTATTGACAGTTATCTGTCTCTTTCAGGGTACAGAGATTGACATCCTGGAGACAGTGCAGAACTTGCTGAGGCATTGCTCAAACCCTACAAGCTTTCTCAAACCACTGGCAAAGCTTTTTTCTGTCATCCAGAACAAACTGTCTCGACATAAGTTGTGCTTGGTATTTCAGGTATTGCATTTTTACATGTATTTCTGTTCTTTTTTTACTCAGTTTAAGAGATCAAGAACAAAATAAGTAGCAGTATTTATCTTTGTTATACATGAGCTTAAAAACCTTTTTAATCTACATCATCTGTTAAGTGAAAGTAACAGAATTGTATATGATAGAAATTAATGAGCTGCACGAAGATTTGTAAAAGTTTTGGCTTACAGCCTGGTTGATGTGAGCATCACCAGAGTTCTTTTGTATAAGAGAAGCCAAATAAAGCATACTTCATCCCTAACAAATCCTCTATCTTTATGAAATAAGAATGAATTTCAGCATCCTGAAGATGATGTTTATTTGTATTCTTCTCTCACTGACTTATAGCGATCAGGCTGTTTTGTACATCTTTGAAGTGACTTACATAACTTTTTTTTCAGCAGGAAAACCCAGGAAATACGCAGTGTAGTTATTTAGAAACTTAGGAACTTAAACCACACATCTTTGAACTTAAGGAAGAATGGCTCTTATTAAGCTTCTAACAGGAGAAAGATTGATGCTGTTGCTTGCTTTATTTTTTTCTGAAGTAGTAAAGTCTTGAGTTCTCCAAATTTTTAACAACTATTACAGTTAAACTATTTTCTTTTATGTTTCTTTTTAGACTTTATCTGATTTGGACTGTGAATTGAAATACATTACTGATGTTGTTAAGGTACGTAGTTTCTTTGCTCACTTTTTTCCCCAACATTGTATTGTCATGTCTCTGGCCTTTTTCATGAATGACTTGTTGCTCTGTCTTAGCTGAATGCCTTTGATCAACGACATCTCGATGATATCGACTTCGATGTACGTCTGTCAGCATTCCAGTCAATCATAGCCCACATCAAGGAAATGCAAGCAGTGGATATTGACTTCCTCATCCCTGTTATGCACAACTGCTTCTATACCATCCAGGTTGGCCGAATGTTCCTTCTCTTGCTTTCTGCACCATGTGTCTGTGATGGACCTAAGCTCCAAATTATTTCCATTGGCTGTTTTTTGACACTCTGAAACTTTCAGAGAGCATATTTTAGTCTTCTTACAAACACCTGTTTTTAATTTTTGTCCACTTGCCTTCTTCATCTGTGTGTCTGGAAGGGCAAATACAGTGCAGCAAGAATGCTCGCCTGAGCATGGTGCATCTTTCTGTCGGTGAGCCCTGCAACTGTTCAGTCCATTTGTACTGTATAAAAGGCATATTACAGTCTCAAAAAGCTGCTTTTCTTTTTGTTGCAGCATGTTCTGGTTAAGCGGGCCTGCTGGTAAATGTAAAAGGATTTTTCCTGATTGGAATGGTGGGCATTAATTCAGGACTAGAACTTCTACAGGAAGGATTTCAAGAGTAGCTGGGTCTCTACAAGACTTGTTATGTTGCCTCCGGTGGTACTGTTCAGTCCAGTCTTTTGGGGAGGAAAAGGTGTCGTATCCAGACTCATGTGGTGCAATTTCTTCATCCACTCAGCTAGGGGATATGGCTCTTAGTGACAACGCAAGCCTTTGCTTGACCAGTTTTATTCGCCGACTGGCAGAAATTGAGCACACAGAAGATGACTACAAGGAGTTAATCCAGCACACTCTCCTGGAGTCTGTGAGAAGGGGACTGAAGAGTAAGACTGAGGTAAGGCAGTGTTATGTGATTACACATCTCCAGCTGTCTTGAGGACACCAGGGTATATGAGGCATTTTATGGATGAGTTTTCTGGGTCCCTTGCTGGGATAAGAAGTGCAGATACCCACTGTAAACTTATCCTTCGTTTGAAATCTTATTAAAATCTAAAAAGTGATACAACTCTTCTGTCTTCTGTTTCTTTGCCATTGTTCAGCTTTTCTTAGTTGTAGTTTATGCTTTGGAGGGGAGACTTTAATTAACGTGCAGTCCAAAATACAGGTGTATTTGCTGTTACCAAAGAATAGTAGGACTTGCTGGCCTGAAGTATTTGTAAATGACAGCACTGCTGTTCAGAGGAGTGTGTAGCAACCTCTCTGAGGGGTACTTAATGTTCACTGCTTGCCGTTTGCAGAGCATCCAGCAGGACTACACATCACTGCTTTCCTGCCTCATTCAGACGTTCCCAGCAAATCCTGAATTCCGGGATTTGGTCCAGTTGACCAACTGCCATGATCCTGACATGGACTTCTTTGAGAACATGAAACACATGCAGGTAAAAGGCAGCAGGCATTCCCTAGTGCCTCTCTACCCCTGCCAAAACAAAAGTGTTTTACTATGGGGTAATGTTTTCCAAAGCATCTGGGCGCTGTCTTTACAGGGAAATTGAACCTGTGTCATTAGATACTGTTGAAGAAAAGGGATGTGGGCATCGTCATATGGGTGGTTGTGAATCAAAGTCATATTTCTGTCTCTAAATTTCTTGGGTTTATGATTTGGCAGCACTGTTTTTTACCTCTTCCTAATTTAGCTAAAATAATGGCTTTCATTTTAAGTGATTGTTCATGATCCTGAGCAGGCAACTCCACATTACAACCTGTGTGTGACCCAGCCCACAGTCAGCACAGTGCCCTGAGGATCCCTTTGACGCAGGCAGGGAACAGGTCTTTGTTTTTTCTAGCCTGTTCCCTGTTGCTCTCTGTCTGGAGGCTTTGCAGCCCCTTTTCATTCACAGACCTTTGTAATATAAGTGTTGCATAAAGCCTCAGCTCCTATTTTTTCTTGCAGTATGAAAATACGGTGTTTCTCCTGCTTTCAGAGATGCAATCAAAGAGTGCCTTTCCTACATCCATAGTTATACACAGAGTCTAAATATTTTCCTTGTAATTTTATCAGGCCTTATCTTGTATCAGTTTCCTCCCCTGCCTGATACCTGAAGATGGCACAGTCTTATGATTGTGAATTCACAGTGAAATATCCCATTGAGTTGGAATATTTATTGGGGCAAAAGGCTAGTGAAAGCCCAGAGACTGAAGGTAAAGGGCATGGCCTGTCCTTGGAAATGACCATAATATGTTTATGTCATTACTTAAAATTGAGACATTTTCAGAACTGCTGAATGTATGTGCTTCCTCATGCTAGCTGTGACTCAAAGGCTTCATTCACTGTTTTTCATGTTTGGCTCAGGTCCACAGGAGGGCACGAGCTCTGAGGAAACTGGCTATGCAGCTCACTGAAAAAAAGCTTGTGCTGTCTTCTAAATCCCTGCAGAACTACATCATGCCTTATGCTACTACTTCCATTTTTAATGAAAAAATGCTTAAGGTAGGCTTTTAGATTGAATGCATCCGTTTGAATATTTTCACCTTTCTTGTATACCATTCTCCTTAAAAGACTAACTGCTTTAAAGGGCTGATAGGTTTGTGGAGTGAGTGTTCCCTTTTCAGACAAGAGTGCTGTGCTTCTTTTTGTGGCAGAAAGAGGATTTGGAAGGTGCAGATGCAGTCTGGGTCCAATCCTATATCTGCTAAATCTGTCCTGTTTCTTGAAGGTGGATCTCAAGTGTTTGGTGGTTGGGGTTTTTTTTCTGTTGGTTTTTTTTGTTTGTTTTTTGGGTTTTTTTTTACTTGGGTTATATTTGTTTGCTTTTTTTGTAATCGGGTAATTATTTTTTTTCCCCTCTGCCTCCAAACCACTCTCTTCCTGTTTACTTGTGAGATTAGCTACTGTTTGGCAGCAGAACGTGTGTGGTGGGCAGCACAGGCTGTGCTTAGTAATTGAGGTGGGAATAAATACTGTTTTTTCTGGAGTTACAGGGGAGCTGCAGGTATCTGCTGAAAACCTCTGAAATCATTAGCAGCTTTGTAATTAAAGTTTGAAGGGTGACATATTGTTCGTCAGTTCCCATATGTTTTATTGAAAATATATGTGGTGAAATTACCTATAATGTCAATGTGGATAGACTTTCTACCTGTGACTTGGAAAAGCAAGGTTTCACACTTCTGTAGTTCCCTGCACACTGTCAGGAGAACAGTAGAGCTGCTTATGTCAGATCAAGTAAATGTCTAATAGCTTACTGTCAGCAATATTCTTCTGAAGCGGAAACAATTGGAGCTTAGGCACAGGACCCAGCACCTGCAACCCTACAGACTGTGCCCATCAGTAGAGTGACTGCAGTCACTCTTTGACCAATGGGAGGTAAAATGTGTTGATTGAAACCTTGGTGAAGAAACAAACACATTTTATTTTGCATCAGAAATGGGTTAACAATGTGTATTTCTAGTTGATCAGCATAGCCCAGCAATGTGCCATGTGTCTGTGGTTCTTGATATCTTGTTTTTAGTTCTTCACACATGTGAGCCCATAGATTTAGTTATGTGAGAGGAAGTGGGTCTGGAGATCTGCTTGGTGAGGTGTGATATTTTATTTATTTATTTATTTATTTTTAACCTGGTGCTTGGGAGGATGTCTAAAAGCTGAACACCAAGCATCCCCACTAGACAGACATTACTTCTTCTGGCTCTTGTTGCTTTAAGTATGCTTTAGACACGTGTTCATCATGAATGCTTAACAGTAACTGAATTTTTATCTTTTGGGCAGCATGAAAATATGGTAACAGCCTCAGTTGAAGTTGTTGGAGCTGTCTGCCGACATCTGTCATGGTCAGCGTACTTGTACCACTTAAAGCATTTCATCCATGTCCTGCAAACAGGACAGATCAATCCAAAGCTGGGAGTCAGGTAGGTACCATGAGCAATGCTGCTCTAGGTTTAACCAAAGACTGCTAAGGCAAAATTCAGTGTCTTAAGGAGCATCATGTGGATTTTACCCTCTTTCCTGGGATGAGATTGCCCACTTTGAGGTGGCCTTATGCAAGTGAAAGTGGGCATGGCCTTGCAGCCTGCAACTATGAAAGATTAACAGGTCCCTACTTTCTCACGCTGTGTCTCACTGAGTGCATGCCAGCATTAGCAGCTTCTGCTTCTGTCAGGCTGTCTCTGCTCCTGGGACACCTCTGTTGCTTCAGTACCACTGCCTGTGAGGTTTCACAGTGAGCTAGGTCACAGAATGCATCTAGCTGAAAAGCAGCCAGTTTTTATTTCCTGGGCTGTTATTTCAGGGTAAACCTCCTTATGCTGCAGTGTCCCTGGGTTTGAAGTTTTCCAAGAAGCGGTTGTAAGATTTTCTGTTGTATTGGTCTATACAGCCTCCCCTTTTTGTGCGGAGGGCTGATCCATCTTTGTGTTTTCCTTCCACAGCTTGTTAGAGACAGTGCTGGAAGCCTTTCACTTTGACCATGAAACGCTTGAAAAGCAGCTTGTGACCATTGACAACCAAGGTGAGCTTTCTGCTCCTGATTGTAGAAACACTACCTCTAACTGCTCAAAGTGCAGCTTATCAAAATTTTGTGTTTTGCTCTTGAGGTCAGCTACTCCCAGCTTTTTAAAATGTGCACATTGGAAGCTAGATTTGTCTGTCTTCTTGTGTGTTGACAAAGTGAGGAGAGGTGGGGGGAACCATCTCCACATTACCTCTCCATCCCAGGCCTCTGTAAGTCAAAACAGCCCCAGCTGGGTTTATGCAAATCTGGGGAGGGGTCTCCAAGATCTGCACCCACCCATGTGGCTGCTGACACATCTGAGATTTCTGTCCTTGATGTTGGCTGCTCTCATGCTTATCTGCAGCCTGAGAAGGGTGCTGTATGTCCTCGCCTTGCTTCCCCTGCCGTTTCATGGGAAAAAGTAATATCTTTGGCTTCTTCATTGGTATGGTTACCTATGTTATGGCCTTTGGGATATTCTGAGGAAGGAGGAGGATATCTCATAGCTGTGCTTGTCACTACCTCTTGCCTTGTGAAATTCTCAAATGTAAGTGAATGGCAGTTCTCTAAGGTTCAAGCACATTGACCTTTGTGAAGCTGTCTATGGAGTTCAGCCGAAGAGTAACCTAGTCGTTGCTTTAAGCCTAGCCCTGAGGGGCAATTTTCAGAAACTGGCATGCCAGATCTTCTCTACCCAGTAAAACAACTCTGATGCTTACTGATTGCTTGCTGTCATTGATGATAGGTCTTTGTCCAGAGCAAAGCCATCACAAGAGTCTCTTTTAAGGGCTTAATTTTTGTGGCCTCCTATATTTACCTGTGCTTTTGACAATTACTTGACAGAAGCTGCTGCCATGGACCTTGAGCCAGTGGTGGAGGCTGAAGAAGCCATGGAACTGGAGCAGAGTGAAGGGGAAGAGGAGGTGATTGAGGAAAAGAAAGGGAAAAATCTCCCTGAGGAGCCAGCAGAACCCAAGCAAACAGTTGAGACATCTGAAGATGCTAAGCAAGTGACCAAACCTGTTTCTTTCTTACCCCGAAATAAAGAGGAGCTGGAGTGTCTGATCAAACACATTCAAGAGACAGTGACAGTCAACATCTTGCCTAAATTGCACAGGTGTATTGTTGCAAAGGTGAGGAGTTGGCACTGGAAAGATGTTCTGCAGGCTTGTGCTGCTACTATAAATGTTGGAGTGCTGCTTTAGAGCCCAGTGGAAATGTAGCACATTAAAAATAGACAGAACTGGAGGGAGACCACCTGAAGGCATAGAAGAGGCTTCATCCCCTTTGTTGTGTCATGGAGATTATTGACAGACTGAAACGATTCACTTTGTGCAGCCTGTTGAAAAGTTCTCAGCCACTTGCTAGCACCCAATGTGGCTCCTGTATTGAAAACACAGGGATTCCTCTCACTTGTCCTTTAGCTGTCTGGGTTTTTCCTGTAGTCAGGAGAGGATAGCAGCTTGCCTTGTTGGCCTCTTCTAGGGTTAGTTGAGAAAAAGCAGGATTTGTTTATGTATATTAAAAGTTCATTGTGTCTTGCTCTCTTAAAAAGGTTAAAAGAGACGAGGAACACAAGCTTGTGAAATCCAACGTTGTGAATGATGATGAAGTAGTTCGTGTTCCATTAGCTTTTGCAATGGTCAGGATGATGCAGTGTCTTCCCCAAGAAGTGATGGAAGCCAACCTGCCAAGGTAAATCCTGTTGGAGATCCTTAAACACTGTTCATTGTGCTGGGAATGAGTGCAGGCACCTTTCTCAGGCTGTGGTTATGTACAAGGCTAAGTCCAAGAGGGGCATCCTTACAGTCCTCAAATACTTTTTTTGGAAACTCATTTTCGTAGTGACATTACCCTCTCTCAGCATATGATTTCTGTAAAGCTAAGTTTGAAAGGAACTTGGTCAATCCTTAAGTAAGAACAGAGCAGTGATGCAAGGTGCAGAGGTAGGGGTGGTAGAGCTGGGGAAAGAATAATGTACAAAAAGAAAGGACAATCTGTAAAATGTCTTGAAAGACGGTAGGTGTGTGTATGACTATAAAGCTTTTCTGTAAGGCTGGCTTTGAGTATAGCTCTGGTTGTGAAACGGCCCTGAAGAGCAGTCCCTTTAGCTAGCAGTGTAATTAGTTCTGCTTTGTTTGGGGCAGAGTTTGGGAACTAAGCTGTCTATCTCTGTTTCCAGCATCCTGCTGAAAGTCTGTACATTTCTGAGGAACAGATTTCAGGAAATCCGGGACATTGCCCGTAACACCCTCACAAAAATCATGGAAGTGTTGGGAGTCCGGTACCTTCTGTACATTTTAAAAGAGATGCAGTCCACTCTTGTCCATGGGTACCAGGTAATGCTGAAATTCTTCCTCTTCTGCTCTCTGTAGGGTTTTTTTAATGTGTTAGGAGGAGAATCCAAGGGGCAGTTGCTACTGAAATTGTTTTGCACTGGTAGAACAGCTTGGTATAATATACACTAAATCCTAGTTCTAGTGCTAGTGCATACTACCAGTCTTTGTTATGCTAAGTGTCAAATGAGGGTCTGTACCCAAAGAACTTAGAGTCTAAGCAGGGAAGAAGAGAGGATCTTCATTTTCCCAGTGAAGAGTTGAGATACAGAGGTGAAGGATGAATTTCTGGTTCCAGTAAGATTAGTGGAAATCTTTCCAGTAAGGTCATTAGGCCTAAGTATTGTCTGAGGTGAGTTGCCACAGAGACTGCACAGACAGTATGTGGTGATGCTAATTGAAGTCTTGCTTCCTAGATCCAGAGCCAAGGCTCTGACTATTAATTCATCTTTCCATGGTGGTTGAGGTTAAGAATAATCTTCTATGTGAATTACCACTGTGGAATAGCGTGAGCTTTTCTAGCTGCTGTAACAGTGAAAGTGCCAGTTAGCACAACCTAAAAATATCAGTAAGAGCACGGGGGAAGGAGGAGATTCCAGCCCTCCTGCCAGTATGTGGAGGGACAGGGGTCCTCTTCCTGCTGCCGGTATGTGGATTCTTGTCCTCCCAGTGATTTTTTTTCTTATAATGAGAGCTCAAGTACTGTGTGTGAGTTGTGATGTCTCTGCTATGGGAGTCTCCCCATCCAGTATTATTAAAGAGGTCTGTGCAGGGGTTTGGAAACATGATCTGTTCTCTTTTTCTCTAGCTCCATGTGCTGACTTTCACTGTGAACCTGTTACTGAAGGGCCTTACTACCAGGCTCAGTGCTGGTGACTTGGACCCTTGCTTAGACATCCTGATTGAGGTAAAAGCTATTCAAGATTGAAGGAAAGAGTATCGTGAAATGCCTGGGGCAGCATCTGGGAGGAGGAGGTTTTGTGTAGCTTGTCTTGGACTTGGTGGCAAACAGGGCTGATTTGTGTGTGTGCTGCAAAGGAAGGAAACTGTTTTCTACTGAGGCATCAGCAGACCCCTTGTAGAGTAGCAAAGTATCTCTGGGGCTGTATCATGAGCCCTGCATCCTGAGAGGCCATAGGTTCAAGGTTAAGATACCTAACTATGTTTCTGTGTTCTCTAAATGGTTGAGCAAGTCAACAGACATATAGTCAGTGCTGTCTGCGGAGCCCAGGAGCTCAGCTGGCCACCAAATGGGGTATATTCGGATGTCTTGGTCTGATTGCAGTCCTGCTCCTTGTATCACAACACCACAGAGGGGTGTGAGAACAGTATCCTCATCTGGTGTGCTCTAACTGATGTGTTTTATGTTGACGAAGGAAAGGTAGACATGATTTGTGGGAAACCTGGAGAATTGGTTTTTTCTGTGACTGGGGAAAAATAGTTGTGTTATGCTGCTACTGGAGGAATCTGGCTCTGCTTTTCTGCTCCTCTCATTCACTTCTCTTTCCTGATTTCCAAAGATTTTCAACCAAGAGTTGTTTGGGAATGTGGCTGAAGAGAAGGAAGTGAAGGGAATTGTCTCCAAGGTCATGGAAGCACGCAAGAGCAAGAGTTACGATTCCTATGAAATTCTTGGAAAGTTCATAGGAAAGGCCCAGGTGACGAAACTTATTCTGCCCCTGAAAGAGGTAAGAAAAGTCAGCCAGAGTCTTTATCTCTGAGCACTCTCAATTCTATATGGTCTAAAAGAAACTCTAGAGCTTCTGGGTCACTACTGTGAAATTAACTATATAATCCTGCTTTGGCTTCCCATTTTTCTTTTGGAAAGCAGTATGCACCCAGCTCATAAAATGAGACTTTACTATTGATGTCCAGGGCAGAGATTGGCATTCTGGGAAGCTTTCAACCCCTGCTAGAGAGGAAACATCCCACTATGGTTTCTCCATGCCCTCTCCCTCTGTCAACTCTTGTTTCCTCTGGAGCTCTAAAGTCCTGCAAGGCTGCGCTGTGGTTTGATCTCTTGTGCATGGAGGAAATGTCACCAAAATGTATTCAGGGTCTGTCCATGTGCAGTAATTGCCTTTTCAGAGGTGCAGTTTTTGAGTAGAGTGCAAGCTTATGCAGAAGTGGAGCACTGGTTTGCTCATGAGCTCTGCAGTGTCCTGGTGGCAATAGGTGAACTGGCTGGAGTCTGAGAAGACGCTGGAGAGAAAGGGAGGGATTTGGGGGCAGACCTAAGGCGATGGGATGCTGTTTATGTAGAGAGCTGGGAACTTAATGGCAGCATGTGATGAGGGAGGAATTGCTTTGGCTTTTCCCATGATTTCTGAATACAGATAGCAGATCATTGCCCTCATGTTGCCTGCCTGACTTTCGTGGTTGTGCCTTTGCAGATTCTGGAGAGCACCACAAGTTTGAAGATAGTCCGGAAGGTGCATGAGGCACTGCGTCACATCATAGCAGGGCTGATCTTCAACTCGGACATGAATGCAGCATCCCTCCTCCTCCTCAGTCATGGGCTCATCAGCGAAAACTTGCCTCTGCTTACTGAGAAGTCCAAGTGAGTTCCAGGATGTTAGCCAGATGCTCTGTTATCAGTTGAGAGGTTTGCTTGCAGAAACAGCAGCTCTCAAATCCAACCGATGAAATGTATGAGTTTCCTTGCTTTCATTTGTCCTTTTTTGTCAATGTGAGCGAGTTATTTGGGCAGTCAGAGGGCAAGTAGAAAGCTTGGAAGTGGGAGTGAGTGCTTGCTGAACTCATGGGAGTCTACTCTTGCAAGTGCTTGGGGCCTTCAGCGAGGCTTTTTCACCATCTGGTAAGCTGGTGTATGCATTTGGGTGTTTGGATGAAGGGACCGAGGGGCAGTGTTTAGAAGCAAGCTACAAACTGCCATGTAAGAGGCATTTGGGGTC
Organism: Elanoides forficatus; assembly: GCA_025311575.1. NCBI lineage: Eukaryota > Metazoa > Chordata > Aves > Accipitriformes > Accipitridae > Elanoides > Elanoides forficatus. Next base: position 16,028,693 of record JAOBAS010000060.1, read on the forward strand.
CTGGACATTTTCATTGGGTTAGGAACAAGAGAAACTGTGGGCTGTCACTTTATCACTTTGGTGCTGGTGCAGAAGTTGGGGAGAACCATCAGATTTCCCCTCCAACTGGTGGTGTCACTGCTCAGAGCTGGCTCTGGGTGTCTTGCATTTCCGATGTTATGTAGGCTGGCTTGCTCTAGGATCTGACAACTGTTTGCAGGCTTCTTGGAGCAATGTTTATAAGCCATCAGAAACTGAAGTAAATATCAGTAAATGAAGTGCTGTGAGCAGTGGCAGGAGGTATACTTGCTTGAAGGAACTTGCCAAAACTGGTCTGTCCACTGAGAAGAAAAAAGTGGGGATGTTATGCAAATCAGTGTGCATTTATTATCTTCTAATAGTGATATCGTTCTCAAGTCCGAGAGTCCCGTCTGTCATGCTGCTCTCAAGTTTTTGTTTTATTTCATTGTGTTCTGGCTGTGACCTGCTTTTGCTTGCTGTGTGGGTAGCAGCTGAGCACAGTCCAGCTCTCTTCATTCCCAACAGCAAGCTTGTTGTGGAGAGGGTTGAAATCTGAATATTCTCCCTTGCCATACACTGCTTTTCAGAAAAAAAGTTGCCCCTCCTCCAGATCCTCGGCTGCAACCAGAGAGCTGCCTGCTGCTCCAACCCACTCCCACGAGAGGAGGGCAGAAAGCACGTGTCAGCAGCAGGACTAACACGTATATCTTGGTTGATTCAGGACTTCGGGTAAGGATCTCCTCAGATACAAAGCTTTGCAATCAAAATTTTTTAAAGAGTATTCAAAGGAAAGTATTCTAGATATATTGTGTTAATAACACAGCCATTAGCCTTAACTTTATTTTGCATGTGGTAATTCCAATGGTGCCTCTTAAAGACCTATAAAAAGTGGTCAGCCTGTTGCAGATATTTGAATGGGGTATGGCATAAATTCTACTACAACCTGAAAAAGTGTTGGACCTTGCTTGACTTATTTGAGTCCCAGCCTAACTTTGAGATGAATGTCCTGTGTTTTCTATGCCAGCTGCTGCACATGAGCCTGAAGAGGTCCAAAGTAAATTCTTCTGAGGATCATGTTTTGGAAATGTTAGACCCTTTTGTTCAGCTGCTTATAGACTGCCTGAAATCTATGGATGTCAAGGTACACTTCTGAGCTGGAGTCTGTCTATTCTGTCTGTTCTACTAAGAAAGGTCTTGCCCACCAATGTCATCTTGCAGTTGATCTGCAGAAGAAGAGAAAGCCATCCCGTTTTCAAACCTGATTTCATAGATGTGCAGATTAAGTTCTTTGAGGACACGTTATCTCAAGGGGGAAGAAGGATTGTGGCCGATGGAGGACTGAATGCTCTCCCCCTAGTGCTGCAGATTCAAGTATGGACAAGTTCTCCTGGAGCATGTTCATACAAGGACTTTGCTTGCAGACTTCGTAGGCTATCTGTGAAGAGGTTCATGAAGTCCTGTGGCAGCTGGGAGCAGTGTTGTTACAACTGTGCTTTCTTTTGATCCAGCCGTAATGGCTTTTATTCCCAGCACAATAGGCAGCCTCCTTTTAGGGCAGCTTTGGGTTTAAGTGAGCCTAGGAGGAAATCTGTTCAACCTTGAGTATCTGAGGAATGGAAGCCATGCTTCATATGTTACCAGTTACCTGGAGCAGGGCTTTCAGGTGACCTGGGTTTTTGACAGAGCAACTTCTATGCCTTGAAGGCACCTCTGCTTCAGAAAGAGTTCTGGCCATCTGCTGAATCAGCACTGTGTTAATGTCTTTACCTAAAAATATCAAAGTTAGAGAATTAGGGAGTGGCAGATAGTGGTTTTTAGAACTGAGAAGCCCTTTGTATTACATACGAATGGTTTGAAAGAGGTTGATTTTGTTAGCTAAATGCCTTTTATCACAGTTGCAGATACCCCGACCGTGTGTCTAACAGAGTGAGAGAAGTGTTCACTCAGTGTCATTATACCCATGTGCTGTCCTTTGGCTCTTTCTTACAGGTGATCACTGGTGCTCTGCAGTCCTTGGTATGGATTTTAAAGTTCCCTTTGCCTTCTGTCAGTACAAATCTGGAGTCACTGATCAAGCAGCTTTTCCTCTTGCTGAAAGAATTTGCCAAGACAGGAATAGCCAAAGGCCAGAATTTCCACCTGGTTGTGAGCTGTTTCAAAGTAAGTCAGACCCAGCTCTGCTCTTTTCTGCTTCAGGATTAACTTTATAGAATGAGACTCTTCCAACTGCAGATCCCTCCTGCAGCTGTCCGTGGAGAGGTAGCCTGGAGCAGTGAGGGAAATGTGGCCTTGCTGATTCTTTCCCAAGTGCAAACTTAAAGAAAGTTATCCCCCAAAAATGCACAGCTTGGATCTGAAGTATTTTTATAGAAGCATATTTGCCTTCCTTCTTCCTTATAATAGTATCCTGTTACCACCCTGTCTTTTGAGAGGTGTCAGTTTTGTACTTGAATAGGTTGCTTTTAACATGATTCATTGGAGTAAACCCTGGCAGCCAAAGTGAGACAAAGGAAGGGGGCAATTAATAGTAGTAATAACTACACTTACAGTATGCAGTGTCTTCCTGAAGATGTCTTCTAAATGCGTTGCTGAATTAATTACAGCTTCATGATCATAAGGGAAAGTTAGAGTAATTCATGCTGAATGCCAGTGTCAGAAGAATTTTTCCTTCTTCCTGGCTGTGTTCCTGCATCATGGTTCATGTCTGTGAGCATCCCCACTCATTTCAAAGAGTAGTCTGAATTTGTATTTGCTTGTGTTCAGTTTTTGTCTCAAAATTGCCAACTGAAAGCAAAATGTGATGAGAACAGCGTTAGCTGCATGTTTCAGAGCAGCAGTTTTTCTTTTCAAATCTAAGTGATATAAATGAGTCAGGCTTTGGTGCAGGCTTATATTTTATGGTACTGCATGTGTATTGACAATGTGCAATTTGATTTTGCAGTGTGTAACGATACTTGTGAAGAATGCAAAGAGTCAGATAACAAGCAAACAGCTCCAAGTGTTGCTTGGCTTTGCTGAAGAAGACATCTACGATTCATCGCGCCAAGCCACTGCCTTTGGCCTTCTCAAGGTATTTCTGTGCAGCAGGCGTATGGGTTCTGTGAGCCACTGGAATGGCAGTGATTCTGCCTCCTGGTGACAGGCTGTACGATCTCATGTCAGGAACAGGCCACAGAATGCTGTTAAGGCTCTCTGTTGTAGGGGGTGGGGAAAGCAGCAAAGCTTTCCCTTTCGTCTTATAGTCGCTCTTTAAAGTGTTCGGGAGGCTGGTTTATATGCTTTTTTTTAAAGTTGCTCTGGCTATGTTTGAAGATGTGAAGAAGTCAGTGTTAACGTACCACCTGAGACCAGTGTATCCCAGGTTATTGTATTGCACCTCACACTGTGCAAGCAAAATGACATGACTCCAGCTGTGCTTTCACATTTTTAGGCTATTTTATCCAGGAAGCTGATTGTCCCTGAAATTGATGATGTGCTGCAGAAGGTCGCCCAACTGGCCATCATGGGTCAGAGTGAGCCGGTGCGAGTCCAGTGCAGGCAGGTTGGTAGAATGGAAAGTCTCTCACTTTACTTACAGCTGTCTAAAAGGCTAGAGGTCTTAGTGCGGCCATCCCAGCTTTCACAGACATGTGCCTTAGCCCTGTTGAACCCCTAACCCCATTTCCCCTTCTTGCTAATCCTCGTTCCACTTGTTATCTGGCTGGCTTTAGTTCTTGTGACTGGTGCATAGCCGAATCACAGACTGCTGGCCTGTAGTGAGACTGCTTGCCATGGTGTACCTCCAGATTGCTGCTCAGCCGCAGTGACACGGTCCCTCCCTTGGAGGCTTTTAGGCCCATGTAACCAAGAGCCTTGCCCTTTTCTGAATCCCAGCAGAAGAGAATTTGCCACATATCTGTGATTCCTTCCCACTACTTCCTCATTCTTTCCAAGCTAAAAGCAACCAAAAGGCAGAATTGGTTGCTTCATTTCAAGCATTGGGATACAGCTGCAGCCGGAACTGTGCATAACCAAATAGTGCATTTCCATAGTTACAGGATGAATTTTGAAGGATGCAGAATCTCTCTTAACAGAAGCCTGCACAAATCACAGTAATACTTTAAAGACTGATCTGGCAGTTGTCAAATGCCTGCAGATCCTGTTCCGGGTGCAGAGCTTGAGAGCAGTTGTTGGCAGTTTTGAGATGAAAGGGATGATTCTCATAAACTTGCTGCTCCATCACTAAATTTTCTTCATAACCTTTCTACAAGCTCTGCTGAGTGTTTCTTGTAACTCCTCTCTGTGGTGTTGTTTTTTCTTTTCAGATTTACTTGAAATATATTCTGGACTACCCCCTTGGTGACAAGCTGAAACCCAATTTGGACTTCATCCTGGCACAACTGGAGTGAGTTTTTATTCCTGACATCTCTGTCAGAACAGAACCTTGTTGCTTAAATATGGTTTCAGTGGCCACCTTGTGTGCCAAAGGGCTGTTCATGAGGAGCAGAGGGTGTGGCTGAAGTCTTCACTTTCCTACCTGTAAAACACTTCCCTTTTTTGGAGAGGGGCTGTTTGATAAAGCAAGCCCTTTTTTTTCTTCCCTGTTTCACAGCTGGCTTTGTTCTTCATCTCTTTGTAAGACAAAGGTTCTGTTGTTTGCCTAGTGATTAACCATCTGCACTGGTTGCAAACCATGTGAACTGGAAAATCCAGAAAGAATAAGGGAAGGTGCATTTATTTGACTGCTGTCCCATGGCAATGGTCTCAACTGCAGTTGCAGGCACAGTTGAGATCAACTGCACCAATTCAGCAGGAGCAGTGTGCCTGAAACCTCCTTCTGAGCATGACCACTCCCTTGCTCAAGGTGACAGTAGTTTACCATGTTCCCCAGCACCGTAGCACAAGTGCTGACTCAAGTTGGCTGGAACCCTTTTTCTCCTGTTGTCTCGCTGTGCTTGTTCTCTGGGAGATGGAGCCCATAGGCCTGTTGCTGCTTTTCTCGTAAGTATCAGACCAGGTCTGGTAGCTGTTGTAGAAAGATCCCTGTCAGTATGTGTTTCTGGCATTGGCCTTTCTTGTAAATTGTTAACAACTTTCTAGAGTATTAACCCAGCCCTAACAGTTAATCATTTCCTCACAGGTATGAGTATGAAACTGGAAGGGAATCCGCACTGGAGATGATTGCGTACCTCCTTGACATGTTCCCACAGGTAACAAGTGCCCCTTGGTGTTCCAAGTATCAAGCAGTTACTCTGGCTTGCAGTAACAGCATTTTCAGAGCAGTTTATTTTGGGAGTACTTGGTAGTTTCTATTATCTCTTACTGTGACCAGAATGTTCACTTATCTCCAAAGAACCTGGCTTTGCTCCAAAAGAGAAATGACATGCTAGAAAGTCTGCAGTACTTCTTTATCTAATGTGCTCAGTCTGCAAGTAAAATAAAGCTCTGTCAGCTGGAGTTTAGATAAACTTGATGGTGATTTATGCCAGGAAGAAACGCAACCAGTTTAGGAAATGGGGTATGAATAAAAAGTGAAGTCTAGAGCTTTTTCATTGTGAGTTTTCCTCAACATTCATGAGGGATGTTGTTGATTGAGCTGGTATGTGATGTACCATATCTGTTTTGTTGGCCTAACTGGAGAGGGAGGGCTTCTCAGTGGAGTGGATCAAAATGAAAGCTGAAAAATAACCATGCATCTATGCAGGATAACATACGCAAAATGCTAAGCTGCCTCGAAGCTCTGCAGCTGGAGCTTGACTGATCATTCAGAAGACTGAGAAGTGCAATCAGGCAAGAATTTGGGAGGAAGGAAAAGAAATTCTGCACAGTGGGCTGTGCTTCACCACTGCCTGATTAGATTTAGTATCTCAGCTTAGTTCCCATCAACTCTGTAAAGTAGCAGGAGCTGCTGTCTCTGAAAGAAGGGCCTTTGGGCTGATTGCTGTAGTGCTGAGGGACTTAGGCCTGTTTCAGTGGGAGTTAGGCATAAAAATGCCCTTTAAGGTTTGACAGGTTGCTGTCTCAGCGACACGTTAGCAAATGAGAGTCAGAGCAGGGCTGAGGCTGCTGTACACTCCCTGCGTGCTCTGACAACGGGATCATCTCCTCCTTTCAGTTCACCTGCCTTGATGTGGACCCCAGTCAGGGCTGACCTTGTTCCTGTATGCGGTGCAACAAATACCCCTCTTCCCCTTTCAATGCCAGGAGCTCCTTGGGGATGTGTGATTGACTAATGGTTGTTTCTTTCTAGGATCTCCTCCACAAATACTGCGGGCTGTTTTTTCTCTCTCTTTGTATGATGATGATAAATGATGACTCTGCCAAATGCAAAAAGATGGCGGCTTTGACGTGTAAATCTCTCCTCAGTAAGATGAACAATGAAAAACAAGATCTGATGTTTTCACTGGTCACGGAGTGGTTCCACAGCAAGAAGGTATTCTTTGGTCTTTTCACTGACCAGGTCTGGACTCTGTTTGGGGACTGATTAAGATTAAGTGAGAGATTGCTAATACCAGGTCAAGTGGATTGGTGGGTGCAGTTATGCCTGACTTAGCAGTTTTAGGAAAGGAGTATGAGCAAGATTCAGCTTAGAATAAAAGCTCTTTAAACCTGTGCTCAGCACCGTAGCTCTTGCTGGTAAGAAGAGGAAGAAATGATACAGCTTTGTATAGCTGCACGAATGCAGGGAACTACTGCTGCTGCTGTCGGTCAGCCTACTGACTTCCCAGCTGCATTGCGCTGCTTTCTAACATTTCCTCTGTTGGGTCAGGTATTTCACCAAGTGTAGCCTTTGCTCAGGTTAAAGGTTTGAGCAAATTCCTTAAAGCTCTTCTGATCCCAGTAATTGGGGGTTTGTGCTGTCTTTGGCTCAGACTTGCTTCATTCTGTCGCCAACAGCTGGAAAGTGGCAAACCTAGTCTTACAGATCTCCCATTTTGATCTGAGCGCCTGGATGTTTAGTTACTCTCAAACTGGACTTGGGTTCTGTCCCTCTACACTAGTGGAGTAAGTGTTCTTCAACACTTCATCCTTTTAATGCCTAATATGTTCAGTTCTGGTTTATAACTGTGAGCCGCCTGTTGTGCTGTGTAGAATCAAACAGTGCACAGTAGCCCACAGAGCCTTGCAGCTGGGAGCCAGGCTGGAAAAGGCCTTTTGGCATTCGGTTTTAGGGTGTGTTTTCAGGGATAACTTGTGCTGCCAGGTGCTTTTGTCCTTAGCTGGCAGCATCTCCTTTTTCAATAGTATTCTGAAAACCAGCTTCTCTTAAGATACTGTTGATACAGGCAAAAGTAGGGGTTGCTACCAGCTCCTGCACGTGGGATCAAGATTAAGAAGTAACAACGGGTGTTATTCTTCTGTTGGCAGAGCTTACACAGGAGGTTGGCTGCCCAGGCATGTGGTTTGTTTGTTGAAGTGGAGGGAGTAATGTTTGAACGGCGGCTTGAAGCTGTCCTCACCTTGATTGAAAAAGAAATCGACCCAATTAAATTTGAACACGTAAGTAATTTTTCCCATGTGTGAGGTTTGGGGAAAGAGAATTAAGAAAATGGAAAAAGGGAATAAGTGGGGGAGAGATTTAACTGTTGGAACTACTGTTTGGGACAGAGGAAAGACACGAAACACACACATTTGTTCTGAAGGGGACCTCACTGACCTAGAACCACACTTTTTGTCCGTAAGCCCAAATTTGATGTCATGTGTCACAGCAGAAGGGGCAAAGGAACTTTGCAAAGCCACCTGGCCTGAGCCTCCACCCGTACTGTGTAACCAGCAGATATACTGCTCCTTGCCCCGGCCTCTATCAAGGTCTCTGGGGGTGGAAGGGGTTCTTGAGACAGCCCTCGAGTCTCTAGTTTACAGCGTGCAGCAGTATGTATGTTGAGGTAGGTTTCCCTGCTTCTGGTCTTTCCTGTGGTGGCAGGAGAGAAGGATCTTCTGTGTTTTGTATAAAGTGGAGTTACAAAAACCACCATCAGAAAGAATGGCAGGTTGCACAGGTAGCACTGGGATGGGTTAGAATCTGCTTAGTTGGAAAACAGCCTGATGATCACACACAAACATCCATTTAACTGGGAAATGTGTCTGCTAGCTGCAGAGGTTTGTGTAAGCGTGGAAGGTCAGGAGTGCATCGCTTGTGATTGTCTGCATTGTTCAGTGTTGTCTACAGCTTTAACTTTCAAAGGAGTTCCCTTCCTGTACTTCAGACTGGTTTTGTTTTATGGAAAATCTTTTTCGTGCACATGATTAACTCAGAATAAGATTGAGTAAGGCTGATTGAATAAGGCTGCCTCAGATTCTGCTTGACGTGATAATCCCAGAGGGATCCCAGTCACTGCACCTGGGGAGTGGCCACCTATGTTACTGATGTGCAAGGGCAACATGCTGAACAAGAGAGAAGAGCCTTGGGGTATGTAAATTGGCGAGAGATGAAAATAAAATACCTGCAGTGAGCAGAAATTCAATGTAATCACCCCCTGTGCTGTGACATGCAGGTAAAGCACTGACTAGTTATATCAAGCCAGCTGGTGATTGCAGGCAGGGTGAGGACCTGAAGGCAATTTACTAAAAACACAGTGCACACATTGTCATAACAAATGTGGGGCTTCCCAGGTGACACAGGCAAATCTGAGCTCAGCTTGGCTCTAATAATGAGAATCAAGCATGCCCAAATACATGTATAGACATCAACAATATACATTGAGTGCTTATATTTAGAAACCTGAGAGTTTGTCACAGTAATGTCTGTATAAAAAGCAAGAATGATTGTAGTAATAATCTCTGGCAGAGGTGCAGTCTCCAGAGGAAGTGCTTTAGTGGAGCTGCTTCTCTTCTGTTTATTTTGGGAATTGGGTACAAGTCAGTCTTCTCTTTCTTTGCGGGGTTGATCTAAAATTTATCTAGTAGGGTAAATAAGCACTGTCTTCAGGTTCTCATAAGCATCTTTCCTGACTTGCTGGTTTTATTAGATAACTGAAGAGGAGGAGGAGAAGGCTGCAGACAGGCTGCTATTCAGCTTCCTTGTGCTGGTAACAAAGCTAATAACAGAGTGCAACTTGATTCAATTAACCAAGAACAGTGATGTTCTGAGCAATATCTGGGGTAAGTTTCAAGAATTATTACAGCTGTGTTACAAGGAAGATTCTTTGTGTGCCCTGTGGTTTTTCACACCCTAATATAAACTGAACTGTGTCATACAAGGTTTGCATGCTGCAAAATGCTAATACATGGCAGTTACTGGGCAGTGAAAGAGAAGATGTCAATGGAAAAGGTTACGTCGTTGATGAAAACAACACGCCCTCAGTCTTAGTTGCTGGGAAGTATTTTCTATTATCCCAAGAGGAAATAGCTGCAAACGATTGTGTATCTGACCATAATTACATCCTCTTGGATGAAGATGTTCAGTTCTCCTGGGAAGATGAGATTTTGTTGATGAGATCATACATACCAGCCAGCAAGCAATGACACGTTGTAATAGCGCTGTAAATACTGTGTGTCTGCCGGAGGTGGTAAGGCCTGGAAGTCATTGCATTCAAGCAATTTCCCTATGAGTGAGATTGTACAAATGTCAGGCTGGCTTATTGGCATTTTGTTGCCTTGGTTTTAATTGCTTCATTTGCTGCTATCGGAAGGCCTGGGTCTGGCTGGTTAATGTCTTCGAAGAGTTCAGCCTGTCAGGTGCCTTTAGCGAGATAGGAGATAACCCTTGTAAATCCTGGGTTGCTTGGTGATGTGCAGCTTGGACAGAGGCGAGACAAGAGGGCAACTCCATCTGTTCTCTGCAGCATCCTCATCCTCCATCCAGGGCCTTGACCTGACCATCTGCAGCAAGGCCAGTTCACCCGAGTCTCACAGCAGCCAGTCCCCCGATGGCTGCCCCGTCGCGGGCAGATGAGTTGTGGCACTGAGTCCCCGAGGGAACCACAGTTGCTGCAGAAACATGACTTGTCAGCCAGAATCAGAGCAACTGTCTTTTCGAGCCGTGCCCACTTTTCCTGCCCAATTGTCATTGCTTTCCAGCAATGGCCCCGTCTTGGGATGGTTGGAAGTGCTGTGGGTGCATTCAAGAACGCCTGGTCACCGTGGGGACATTTGGCTACCTGTAGTTTTTTGCCACTTTGTGGCTGGATAGAGTTTCCAAGAAGTCTTTGATTATGTTCTGAGCAGATGAGCACAGTTCATTTCCTTCACCTTTTTATTGTAGCCTGTGCTGGGAGGGACCCGGTTCTTTTTCTGTTCTCACTGGACCAGCTCCTGTACTGAAAGAGGTTTTCTTTCCCCCAGGTCATGTCCAGTCTCACCTATGGTATCCTCACAGCTGGGTCTGGCTGACAGCTACTGAGATCTTTGGCTTGTTGTTTGCATCCAACAAGCCAGAAGATCTTGTCAACAAGTGGAGGGAAAGAAAGGCAGGGAAGAGGAAAAAGATGTCAGTAGAGCTTTCTGCAGCCACAGTCTTCTTGACTGCTGAACTGGACAAAAAGGTAATGAGGTCTGCACTCCTCCTTTCACCCCGCCCGTGCCCATTCCCTGGCTGGGACATAAAAATAGTATTATAGTTTGGCACGCAAATTTCTCTTTTAGTTGCTTGTCTGTTGCCTAATCCTGATGACTTAAAGCATTTGAGGAGGTGTCTCTGCTGCTGGGAGGGGGCTTCTCTGGGCTTTTATTCTCAACAGCACAAAGATTCCCCTCTAGGCTGCAAGATGCAGGCAGAAAGTGTGCTGAGCTGATCCCTTGGCCTCTCCCGGGAACCGCCTTTGGTGACTGCAAAACACTGCTTTGAGTTTCTGCTACTGGCTCCCTTTCACAGAGTAATTCCCTTCTCCTTTTTCCTCTCCCCAGATGAAGGAACTCGCGTTTGCATTCTGCCATCAGCTGCAGTCCAAGTTCCTGGACCTGTCTCTGGGGGAGCAGGTAAGAGCAGGAGCGGGTCTGGGGCTGCAGGAGGGCACAGAGCCGGCCCTGGCCCGTGAGGAGTGTTACGTCCTAGTCAGGCCAGCAGCCCTGTGGGCTGGTGGTGGCTCAGGGCAAATACGGAGCGTACAGGGCCAGCTGCTCTGTGCTGAGGGCATCTGCGCAGGTGCGTGTCTCGGAGGGGCCCAGAAGAGTCGCCCTCGTGTTGTCAGCCTGCTGGAAGGGCTGAGGGGTGGCAGGGACAGAAAAGGGAGGCACCGTGCAGGGCAGGACTGGGGTCCCTTCTGTCAGGGAGAGTCTGGCTCTGCAGCCCGGACTGGAGCAGGTTGGGCAACTACATCCGGGAGCAGGGATGCAGATCGCTGGTGCTGGTTCCCTGCAGCTGCACTGGAGCCCTGGCTCTTTGCTGGGAGCGTTTAGTCCAGCTTTATGCTGTTGCTTGAAGGTCTGACTCCACTGTGAACCTGGTCAGAGATTTCCTTGTGGAGAGCCAGGACGTGCCAGAGGTGGAGAAGACAAAAGGAGCAGCCCTGCCTCAGAAAGCGCTGGAGCCCAAAAGGCACAGTAGCTCATGGGGAAAGACTCTCCCAAATGGCGGGAGTACACTGAGGTGGGCTTTCCTGTTAGGAGCAACATGGCTCTGACGGCAGTGGGTGAAGCCGTTACAGCCTCCTGGGTTGGCAGCTGCTTCTTCCAGATCTAGCCTTGGCTCTTACATAGCCTGGTGCTGACAATGAGGGAACCCACAGTGACTGAATACTCTGTTTTCACGCTTCAGGTTATAAAGAATTTGCTTTTTGTGGCCAAAGTTGTTTACTTGCTAGCCCCTGCCTCAGAAGAAGGTAAAGAGGCTGAAGGAGAACACGGCTGTGAAGTGGAAGAGCAGGAGGCCTCAGAAGATGAGGAAGAGAAAGATGTTTCTGCTCAAGGAGAGGGAGAAAGAGAGGATGCAGAAGAGAAAGGCCAGCCAGCCACATTGCTGTGGTTAATGAAGAAGCTCTCTCTCATGGCAAAGCGAGAAGCAGCATATTCCCCTAAGGTGCCTTTAAAGGTAAGAAGAGGGTTAGACCGACTGTGGTGGGCACTTCCACGGGGGAGTGTTGCTCTGGCTCTTTGCTTCCAGGGGACCAGCTGCAGAGGGTGCTGGGAGCTGGCGCTGAAGCAAGGATTAGTAGGTGCCAAAGAAACAAGCATTTCAGTTTGGGATTCTCAGGAAAGGCTTGTGCCACTCTGCTTCTCCTTGCTGATGCTTCCAGCCTTCTTGTGGGGTGGTGGAAGGGTGGTAAACCCACAGGCCCCACGCTGCAGGGGACAGAGCACTGCCTTTGAAAGCCCAAGAGTGCCAGGCTGATGCAGGCGGGGGGGTGGCAGTGTGGGGTTACTTGCCAGGAGAAGGGGAGGGTGTGGGAATGTGTCAGGAAAAGCAGTGTTGTTCCCTGTGGTGCAGAGTTAGAGAGGTTGAGCTTTCATGTCTTCAACTGCCTTGGTACAGGACAGTGAGAACCAGCCCGTTGTTCAAACTGTTAACAGCTGCCAACGCAGCGGAGTCACAGCTCACACATTTACCGATCCCATGGGGTTGTGTCTCATCTAAAGGCTGTACTTGGCTGCAGTAAGACCTGGTAACAGCGGTGAGTTTCTGACTCGGGTGTCTGAAACCAGGCCTTGTACATCGACCAGTGATGCGCAGCCCTCCTGCAGCAGTTCATTTGGGCACTGTCCTTCCAACCTTCCTTACTTCATGTCCCACATGCTCGTTTTCAGAGAAGCTGCATCTTTAAGTTCCTGGGAGCAGTCTCAGTGGATCTGGGGAAAGATAGGATCAAGCCGTACCTTCCAACAATTCTCACCCCTCTGTACAGGGAGCTGAACAGCACCTATGCGGAGCAAGGTAAGTGATTTCCTTCACAAAGACTAGCAAAGAGGAAAGCGTGTCAGAGCTCTGCCTCCCCACAAACACTGCCTGTCGTTCCTTTTGTCTGTTGAGGCATAGGTGCTGTAGTCAGTGAATTTCACCTGTTTGTAGTCTAACGAAAGTATCAGGAAAGGAGGAGAGTGTGTGACAGCTGAAAGAAAAATCTGTGTGTTGACGAAGACTGGAATAAAGTTAGGCAGGCTCCTGCATGCACGTGGGTAAAGCCTGAGCATGTGATGTAGTGGAGAAAGCTCAGTACTCGTAGGTGGACTCGCGGTGGCAAGACTCAGGGAGTCCTTGCTGAGGAGAGGAGCAGAGCGTGGCTCTTAAGGAAACCAGAACAAGGCTGTTGCCAAGCGTCATTATTTTTGAATTGCAGTGTTAGATCTGCTGTGAGGCTTCGGGGCATGAAGATCCATGCCCTGTTGGTTAAAAGTGTGTTTTGGTTTTAATGTAAACCAGGGTATGTTTTATGGCAGCTTGTGTTACAGTAGAGCAAGGGACTGTACAAGTTGGAATGGCCAGTTCAGTGGGGGTTGCTTGGTGTCTTCCCCAAGCTCCCCCTTTTGAAATACAGAAAATGACCTTTAGTGTGTGGCACGTGCGCACAGTGACTGAAAGAAAGGAGCCTTTGCAGGCAGAGGAGGAGAGCCGTCTGCTGCGGGAATGCAGCAGGGGCTGCGTGCGGGCAGGCGTACAGCTGTGGAACGGTGCACAGAACTTCTCCCTTCCTCCTGAACGAGTCCAGGTCGCTCTGTCCTGCTAGACACTACCTGAGCAACAACACTCGTTTCTCCCTGGAGATCCACTTTTGTTTAAAAGATCTCAAGAAGTTGCACCTGGTGGGGGAAAGACAAACCAACCTCCCATTTAACACAAGGGACTCTCGGCTTAGCAGCAAGACACTGGTGTTTAGGTAGTTCATGAAAATGTGTTAAGTCCAGCAAAACCCAATGTCAGGAGAAGAACAGACAACAAACCAAAAAAAGATTACTGTAAATCTGCGGTTTGTATATGCCATGAAAATTCAGTGTGCAGCACTGGGTCCCCACATCTCAGAAAGGATACAGAAGAACTGAAAAAACTTGGAGGAGCGCAGTAACAGCCTTCTAGGTAAGGAAGAGCTGCCTTGGCTACCGTTTATTTTTAGCTAAGCAAGTAAGAAGAGATTTGGAAAAGATATGGTAGAGATTGACAGTATTGAGTGGATAAAGATCAACTTTCTGCTTTCTCCAGCAGCACAAAAAGCAGGGGCCTTCAAATGGTTTTTCAGAGTAACTGCAGAGATGGTTTTTCACATGATGGGGGCTGTAGACCCAGGGACCTTGTCACTGAAGGATGTTGTGGAGGCGAGCAGCTTACAGGAGCTTCTCTGGAGGCTGCGAAGGACGTGGAAGAGGGATCTGTTGGGAGACTGAGGGAAACATTTGCCCTGCTCTCACTTTTCCCTTAGCATCTCTTTGCGGCCTTCCCCTCTCCCCCCGCAGTGTATTTTTTTTTTCAGTGATGGTAGTTAATACATTGTAATTAACCAGTGATCCTAACCATTCAGCCAGGCCTTACTGTGCATACTGGGCAGAGATGCTGACTGACAAGGCTGGAATCATCTTTATTTCCAACAAAGCCTATTCCAGAAGAGCCCTGGTGGCTATATACTTTTAATAACCTCTAGGATGCCATTATCCTTTCGAAAAAACCTTTTGCTTCTCAGAAATGTTATTTTTTGTTTGCCTGTGTGAAGGGCCCCCTGTGGTCCTCTGGGAAGGCTGGTGAAGAACCAGCAGATTTCCCAAGCGCCCTTGCTCTGGTCCTTACAGCATACTGGGCAAGACGAATCAGTCCAGTCATCCTTCCGTAAAGGAAGGGGAATCCTCACTGGGCTCTTGGCTTTCATGCCATATGCTGAAGAGATTAAGCGAGTTCATTTTGTTTTATTAGATCCAACCCTGAAGAACCTCTCCCAAGAAATCATAGAACTGCTCAAGAAGTTAGTTGGACTGGAGGCTTTTTCGCTTGCCTTTTCTTCTGTGCAGAAACAGGCCAATCGCAAAAGAGCCATGAGGAAAAAGCAGAGGGCACTGCAGGTAAGGTTCTGCTTTCTCTTCTGGGAAAAAGAAGTAGGGTTTCTCTGAAGGCTTGAGAGCTGACGGGGAAGGTGAGCTTGAGGAAGAACTTCATCCTGAACTGGGACAGCTTCCTTGTTCCATTTCCGAAACTCCACAAGAAGCTGCTGTAAGCCCAGCCCCGCGGGCAGGTTGTGGCTGGCAGTGCGCCTGTGCCTTCCCGCCTGCCTGCAGAGCGGTGGGGGACCTGGGCAGCGCAGCCGCCATCCCCTCAGCTCTGAGCAGCCTGAGAAAACCTGGGTCTTGTCTCGCCGGTTTCTTAGGAAGTACCTGATGTTTACAGGGACAGTCGTTTGTTTAGTCGCAACAAACAAATGTGTTCTTTTTCACTAGACTGTAGCGAACCCTGACATTGCTGCAAGGAGGAAGCTGAAGAGACATAAGAATAAAGCAGAAACCAGGAAGAGAAAAATAGAATCCCTGCGCCCTGCCTACAAGGCCAAGAGACCTCGAAGTCATACACTGAAAGATTTAGCAATGGTGGAATGAAAAGGCTTTTTCCTTCCTTGAGGATTAATTTATAAAGAGTGATTTCAAGCTAAAGAACTAATTACTGTTTCTAAAAGAAAAAGTATTTACATATTTTAATTGTATTTATTAGTATTTTTTCGTGTCCTCTTTGTCATCTAGGATCTTAAATGAAAGGTTTTCAATTTGTATATTTACCACAGCTTGTACAGATGAATGGACAACCACCATGAGCTTTCTTTTATATTAAATTTTACTTCATTTTTAAAAGATGGGTTATGTGGTGACTGCATTCATGCCTGTGCCCATCCTAGCTCCTGGAGAGAAAACAATCTGCCTCCTGACTTTGATTTGTCTTTCAGTTTCTGCAGCTACACTGGGCGACTTAACTGTCATTTCTGGCTGAGCTGAGAGTAGAGGAATAACAGCTTATGAAGGTGGAATTTAAATCCAAATTGTGGCCCTGGCACATCAGGGCTGTAGGTGGCAATTGAAGACACTTATTTTCCTCTCAGAAAACCAATGCTACGTTAACAGCTAGGGCTACGCTAATTATCGCTGTGGCTGTACTTCGCTCTAACAAACAGCACCTCGATGCTGAAGGATTCTGAAGCAGAACAGCAGCAGCTTCAGGAACCTTCCTTAACTGCTCAGCTACATGGCTGTTTGTTAGAACTGGCAGCAGCCGCACTTGTTTCCGTAAGCAAGCGAGCAGCCTTTAGCAAAGCAACACACATGAGAGTACAGCTGACAGTTCCAGATTTTATTAGTGTTTTAATTACATGAATATAGTAGCCACTCACTCAAACTGAAAACCACCAAAGGGGGAGGAGCACACACAAAAACCCCTTTCCCAGCCAGTAAGACTTTTATACAAATTAATGTAAGTACATCCTTTAAACAGAAAGAAATGGAATATCGTACTGTACACAGACATTCACTTGGTTCAGTTTTACAATCAAGACAGGCATCCATGTTACGGGAGTCAACTCAAATCTGTCCTATTTACAAGCATCTGTGGCCTGAAAATACCTGACTGCAGAAAGAAGGATGTTGGATATAGCTAAAACTTCTTTGCAGCGGTCAGCTTTGTATCACTGCCTGCTCTTCAAGGCCTCCACCAACCTAGGAAAAAGGTTAAGTCAGTTTACTGGAAAGTAATTTTAATTATGTTAAAATACTTTCAGGAGAAAGCAACTCTTTCTTTCTTCTAATGTGGACTCTTGTCTTTTTTATGTCACATCAGACAGACCTTCCACAGATCCAGTCGTCAAAAAAAAACAACCCACAAAACAAAAAACCCCAAAACCTGTAACAGCTGTTTTTCTAAGGTAGCATAACAAGACTGTTACTCACCACTCCATTGCTTCATCAAGCCCTGTGCCTTTAGTTGCGGAGGTTTTGAATATCTGCCATTTTCGGTCCTTCAAAGCTGGTAAGCCAAGCGCATTTGCCATTTCTGTGGGAGTCATGGCCTGTTCCATATCCTGCTTATTTGCAAACACCACCAAAATGGCTTTCTTCAACTCTTCTTCCTAAAAAAAGCAGAATCATGCAGGTTGTTGCAGAGACTTTTATTGAATTTCAGCAGAGACAACCCATAGAATGAAAAGAAGCTTCAGCAGCTCTCATAATTTTCAGTTTTTCTGATTTTTGTTCTTTACAAAATTCTTCAGTGAAAGAATGGTACTTACTTTCAATTCCAGCACAATACCACATAGGAGCAATTTCAAAATATGGCTGTTTGTTTATGCCTATTACATTATGAAACAAGCTGGTAGTTGGATTTAACAAGGCATATCTAAAAACTTGCAGGAATTCAGGAATGGGGAGGAGGCAAGTTTTGCTCAACTCATCTTCTTGCTCCTATCACCCTGTTCTACATACGTATGTTCTTCAGCTTCAGAACACAGTAGGATACTAATCACTGTTAATCCTTCAGGGCCTGACTTTGCCACTGCTGAAGTACTGAGCAGCTGTCCTTGCCAGCAGGTAAATTTTCATATGACCAAAAGGCTATAGACAAATGCAGACAACGCTGCACAAAACTCTGAAACACCTGTAGCGTAGTTAGTGCTTTTCAGTCAGAAGTGTTGCACACTATTCTAAGGGCTGAAGTTTCAAAAGTGAAGTTGAGCTTCGCTTGATTCACTGAAAGAAAAAATTTTCAATTTCTGTTCTACTGATACAATTATTTGTCATCCTTGTTTTCTTACCTCCAACATAGCAACAAGCTCTGATTTTGAAGTGCCAATTCTGTCTCGATCACAGCTGTCCACTACATAAATGACTGCATCTGTATTTGAGTAGTAACACCGCCAATAGGGCCTGCAGAAGAAAGATAAGTTCCAGTCATATCATTTGCACTTTTACCAGTGTTTTTAGCCAGATAATGAAAACCAGATTACCCAGAGGAAGTAAAAACTGTCTCTGGGGTGAAAGACCCCAGGAAGCAAGTAGAAGATATCTTCACAAGGCTACAAAAAGGAACAGACAGTACAAATACTCTCAATAGCAGAAAAAAGCCACCAAAAAAACAACAAGCAGCTTGAAAAGAGGGGAAGGACAGAAGTGCTGGGGACGGATTCATTTGGGACTCAGCCTGCAGGATATCAGGTCCATAACTGGGGGACAGGGAAACAAAGTTTAAATGCAAGCTTCTGCCATAGATAAACATGGTCACCAAAGAAGTATACACAGAGAAATCTTAAATGACTAATTTACACAGGCAAGTAATCAACAAGGATCAAAAAACCTCCACCTTCTTCAGAATTACCTTTCTTACTGAAGCTAAAAACGGAAGGAACCTGCACCTTACTAACTACACCTTACTTACTAACCTAACTACACTGCACCTTACTACCTAGAGGAGTGCAGAAAGGAATCACAAAGAGATCATACAGGGCTACTGAAGAGATCACTGCAATTATGCATATAATGAGTCATTACAAAACTTGTAAAGCTCGCTAAAAAAAAAGAATCATCGTCTATACCTAAATTCAACTTCCTAGCTTTGCATTCTTAAGAATATTTAAGTATCTTTTTAGGTTTCCATCACTTCCCTCTTTCTCAGAATGCTACACAATTGCCTACTACATAAGCAAACTCATTTTGCAAAGCAAAACTGCATACAAGTGAAAACAGTCACTTGTTTCTTTCAAATCTGTAGTCCAAAACAGGTTTTACTAACTGAATTCTGTCAGATCAAAGTGCTCTTATGATGATGAGCTGTTTTTAAAACTTAACAAATTTTCCAAAGCACCAGCTATGAGAATTCCAAGAACTTAGCACTTCTTAGAGAATTTTAATTGCATCTTTTAAGAGATCCATTACCTTATGCTTGTCTGTCCTCCCAAATCCCAAACTTGAAATTTCAGATTCTTGTATGTCACTGTCTCAACATTGAAGCCAATGGCTGAAACAAAGTTAAACAATTTCACTGTTGGTGATTTTTCTTTATCTTTCTGAAGAACATTACAGCACTTTTAGTTTAAAATTTTCAGGCCCGAAAATTCTCTGTAGCTACATAATGAAGTTCATGCCCTTTGCGAAGTTACCCAGCAAACATTTATGGCTCAAAATAATGCGGTAAATTTTTTCTTTGAATGATAAAAACACATTGTAAACATATTGTAGAGATTTGTAACAAATGCTGAGGTTGTTAAAAATCAACAGAAGTGTGCCTGAAGTCACCAAAAGAAACAGAGCAAGGATTTAAGGAATGGCCTGTTTTGATAACCAAGTACATAACTGACAGCAATAAAACACTAAGGAACACGTCAACACCAGATCTGCGCTCTCCTAAGACCACAGCAGAACCAACTTCTCAGCAGAAGACTTGACGCTGTGGTATATGGAAGATGGCAATAAGGTTACAGTACATCACGTATGTCATTCCTCCTCCTGCCAACCCAGAGAAACACAACACAGGGAAGTGAACAATGGATGCAAACTGCCTAAAATTTATGGAGGCTGAAATAAGCAAAACCCTAGAGCAAAAGGATTATGGCATAGTAAACTGCTGGCTTCTTTTAAAAGGTAAAAAAGACCTGACCAAAGTCAGTTTATCGTGGCTATTCAGGAGGAACCCAAGAGACATGACGGGGACTCAAAAGCCAAGCGTCCCTTCTCCTTCACGTTACAGAGGGATCCTGGCCAGACCACTTCCGCACACGCATCTGGGTGTTTGCAATAGGTGAGTATGGCTGCATGAACGCTAAGACAATTAGTGAAACCAGTTCCATTTTTTAAATAAGCATCATCATCTCTTTCCATGAGATCTCACATTGAGTTTTGTTACATATTCTACATAATGTAAAGTTAAACCACTTGATTTCTTCTCTGCATTAAGCAGAAATGATTATATATATATATATATCTCGTTATATTTATATATAACGAAGACCCTTGTCAAAAAAAAAAATTTAAATAGGTATGATTCACTGACAGCATCCTATGTAAATATTTTTTTATTTAAATATAATAATACTAAATAATAAATATAATATACGTACAATAATAACAATCTCTGGAATTCACATTATAGCTATATTTAGAGACAAAAGACTTATACAGTCAACAGTTACCATTTACTGAACATTTACCTATCAAGAAAAGCCTGCCAAATCATGGTAACAATCTTAAGGTCAAATATTTTTTGTATTCAGCAGGGCAGCATAAAATATTCCTTTATGCAGTACTCCTATAGCACACTGTAATACTGTTATGCAAGAAAGTTCTTAAATACAACAGTGCAAGGCTCCCACAATGCAAGGTCCTTTTGTTTATGACAGAAGCGCGTAGCGAGTCCAGCTGACAAAGCTTACGTGTTAGAGCTACAGGCAAATCGGCTTTTTTCACTAAAGGACTTATCACTTACTCGGAATAGTGGTAACAACTTCTCCAACTTGTAACCTGTAGAGAATGGTTGTTTTTCCTGCTCCGTCCAGTCCCAGGATGAGAATCCTCATCTCTCGAGTTCCAAACAAACTGGAAAAGATGGTGGAGAAAAAGCCCCCTACAAAAATCAGAACGGAAAGATGTTTCAGTGTCAGCTAGTAATACGGAGAATATGGAAAGGCAGACAGATTGACCTAATTTCTTACTGAGCAGCAATATGTTGCTTTTCTCCAGTGAAAACAGACAAGTTCAGGTTGTGGCCCAGCTACCTGTGTGCTGAAGCACGTTGTATTTTCCTGGTTTTATGCTGCTATTTTATGGTGGCTCAATCCAGCAAAATCACATTGCAGCAGCATCAAGCTTCCTCATTGTGGTTAGGATTTTTTTTCCTTTTCTCTCATTTAGCAAAATCTGAGCCAACTTCTTTTTTGTTTGTATTGGACTATCTTTTCAATGCAAGGGACTATACAAGGACATGCTGAAGCCTGAAAGAATTCTTCCTGATGATTATGGTCTCCCACAGGACCATCCACTTCTTTTTTCTTAAAATGAAGTATAAATCAGTAGGTACATGTCAAATCACAGTCCATTACAAACTATGAAGCTGCACTAAATTAAGTATGTTAATGCTACAGAGAAGTCTAGGAGCTGCCTCCTCGCCCTTTTTTTTTTTTTTAAAACTGGCTTGCTCCAGCATCTCATTTATCCTTTAAATGCATGTAAAAAAGTGCTTGTAGCCAGACAAATACCCGATTTGTGCCTAGGAGATGTTTCAGTGTGGAAAGAATACTAACGTTCTAAGCCAGTTACAATGACATTTTTTCCAATGATTTTTATAACAAATATATCTAATGCTAAATAATAATTTTTCAAATCCACCTAAACCCTGTAAAAGGTAATAAAACACCACGAGCTAGAATCACATTTGATAAACGTACCAAAGAAGAGACAAATTAGAGAAGATTTGCAACCAAAATCTTATCGAGACAAGTGTTGATAAAAACTATTCCCTCTGTTTGCCTTTCTAGGCATCTGTGATGCCTTTCCGGGGAAAGGAGGGACCAGTGAGCTGCATGCTTATGCATATGAAGGAATTCAAACAGATAACAGGTTGCTTTATTTCTTCTAAGCCCATCCCATCACAGAAGGCATGCACACTACAGACCTGGAAAGCCAAGGGAAGATGTAAGGGACCAGCTGTTGCTGGTTTGCAGAGTGCTGCTCAGGGCACTGTTCACTGCGAGACAGGCAAGTAACCTTTACAGAACTGAGCTGCAAAAGGGATTTCAACAGCAAGATTTCAAGTAGAAGGGTACTACGCGATCCATGGAGGTCTAAGAGATAGTAACTCCTTCCTCTCAGTCAGTAACTTTGCTTACCACTAGACACCTCTCACTCCCTCTTTTTATATTCCAATATGCTTTTCCTACATGTCCTGGTTTTGGCTGGGATAGAGTGGATTTTATTCCTAGTAGCTTTTTTGAGTTAGGTATGAGAAGAACGTTGATAGCGACAACTGAAAACATCAGTGCGTTAAGTAGTGTTTAGTCTAAAGTCAAGGATTTTTCAGCTTCTCCTGCCCGGCCAGCAGGAAGGCTGGAGGGGCACAAGAATTTGGGAGGGGACACAGGCAGGACAGCTGACCCCAACTGGCCAAGGGGATATTCCATACCGTGTGACGTC
>JAOBAS010000060.1:16068492-16081063 GCA_025311575.1 Elanoides forficatus
GCAAAGGCCTCCCTTCTTTCCCATTTTTTATTTTTTTTTCACATAAAAAACAAAACCAGCACTCCTCTAAAAAGTAGGTTTTAGGTAACTCCTACAAAAAAAACCCCAAAACACGGAAACAACAACAAAAATCCAAAAGGTTACCTTTTGCTTGAAAAAAATATAATATTTTCACATATATTTCTCAAAACACAGCTTGTCTAATCAGGAAAACCACAAACAGCATAAATCACAATAAATAGAGGAAAAAAAAAAGCTGCAGCAGCCTAAACAATACAAGGATCCTTCATTAAATTTTGTATTTGAGAATGGCTGGGTCAGTAGTAACTGCTTAGTCTGTCTCAAAAATTACTATTATAATTCAGCAGTAAACCACCTAGACTTTAAATATTTCATGACAAAGCAAACTCTCGCATTTCCAAAAGCCCTTGTAATTGTAAAATCTTTACTTTTTCTAGTCTGAAGCTTCATTCAACTCTCTCATTTTTTAAAAGAAGCAGCAGTAGGATTTGCAGTGAGTTATCTAAATGCAGTAAATCAGCAACTGCAGTACTGCTTGCCTTCATCCCTTCCATGAGTTCTCCTACGTTCCTCATCAAAACGGGCTGTTTCTTTTTCACACATCCCTTCCAGACTACCATCATACTAGATTATACTGAAGTGTCTGTGAATTTGTCAATATATGGTTCATAGTTCAACAGTAGCTATGCAAGAATACAGAGTATCTCCTCTGTCCACAGTGCATTCAACTTTAGCATAGTAGCAATCAGAAAACTAGAAAGAATACTAAAGACAGACAAATTTTTTTTGGATTATAATCAAGAATGCTACTTGAAGCATAGTTTCTCCTTCACATAAGAAGATACAGCTACAAAGTTCAAGGAGAGAGTTGACGTCCAGTATAGCATTACCTTATCATGCACATCCTGCAACAGATCGCGGATAATCAGTTGTCTGTCCTCAGCCTGTATGAGATCCTGGGGGCAGGCAGTGAGTATAATTTCCACCAGTTGTCTCCACGACTCTAAAGCATGCCTTTTAGCATGGAGGCATTGCAGCAGCTTGTTCCGCTCCACTACATACTGCAGGATAGTGTTGATCTCCTGAACACCCATGACAAAGAAATTGAATTGTAATATGCTAAAAGATTTAATGGCAAAGACAGATTTCAAGACGACAGTTTCATCTATTAGTAACAGATTTTGGGGGGGGGAAGTTTTCAGCTTATCAGAAACAAGCTGCTATTAATCATTTTAACAAGATGGGCCAAACCATTTCTGAGCTGATTTTCACAAGGCCTTTCTATCATGAATGTCTCAAGCTCATAGTAATTAAAAAAAAAAAATAACCAGGGAAATTATTTCCTAACATACACTTTAAATAAAAACAAAAACAACTATGAAAAATCTATTTGTGCATTTTCTTCCCATTTTAGTCTGCGTCAATTCTCCTTCAACTTTCAAATCCATGCAGCCAATTTCAACTAAATTTAAAAGATGGCAGGAATCTCAGAAAATAATTAAACTCCAAGTTCACTGAAACTATAACTGTGTAGAAGAAAGGAGAAATAAATTGGCATCCCCTGTGAGAGAAAGGCAAGATGAACTTGGCTGCTATAGACTGTACTTGTCAACAAGCCAATCTCGACATCAATATATACTGCTTTCTGTACAGTGGGGTGGGAGCTGTAATTGTTATCAGTAATGGGGAGGGAAAATGTTCAAGAAAAAAGAAACTAGATTTCATGTCTGCTGTTTAGAGAACAGTACATTAAGAAGTAGTTTATCTTACCAAATTTTAATGAAATTTTAATGTCTTCCCCCCCCTCCTTCCTTCAGGGATTACTAACTCCTAGTTAGGACTCAAATCCACAACCCTTCATAGTAAAGCTTAATGCTTGACAGTATATGAAATCCACCAAGACCATCAACAAACAGTAGTTTACTTTTTCTATACTCACCTCCATAAGTAAAGGTCTCTGGCCTATTGCTGCCATTCCTTGAAGGGCATTGACTTCTGCAACCAGAACTCTGTGAAGGTACTGAAATTAAAAAGTTAAAATAGAAACTTTAATGACAAGGAAGATGTATTTGTGCCTCCTAAAAGTATTTAGGAGACAGCTACGTAATGAGAGATGCAACTGAAGGACTGAGATTCAAATAAGTTTTACTCATTTTTTTAGGTTTCTCCAGTACTTCACTCTCTAACTGCAGTACTTTCAGCTGTCTAGTCTCTCTCCCTGCTCACTACACCTCTCATTTCTGCTGTTGTTCATTTCCTTCTGGTCCTAAGTTGCTCTGTCCTTTCATGAGCTCTTCTAAGACATCACGCTCCCTGTCCTCTTCAACTTCCACTATAGTCCTCTTATACAGAAGGAAGGGTTTGTTTCCTCTCAAGTCTAAAATACATTTTACAACATAGAATATCTGGTTCCTAATATGGAATAGCTGCATTCCTATCACCATCAAGATCACTTATACATTACATTCCACTCCTGCTCTGTCCATTGTCCCTCAGATCACAAATTTTTCAGGACTACTTATACACCTGTCAAGCACTCATCACAATGTGACACTAACTAAAGCCTCTAAGAACTACTGCAGTACACAACTATGTTGTGTATGTAAATGCGTACACATATGTAGTGTTACATAGTTGTGTACTGGAGACCAATGAAATACGTAAGGTGGATGTCATATCTGCAATATCACTTGGGTGTTCCAAGATAGGAAAATCATTATGATAGAAAATATTTCCTGAACGTGTCTTAAACTGATGCATCTGTCTACTGCAAATGAGAAATTAGTGTGTGCAATGCAGAAGAAATAAACTAATCCAAATAGTTTGCATAAACTATGCACGTATCTGAAACAGCCATACTTTTAATGTGAAAGCAAGTTTCAAAGTATTATTAACACATTGATCATTATTATCAAGATACAAAATAGCACACACAACTCAAGAACATAGACCACTGCGCACCTTGACATTGCAGACCACTTGTCCACGTGCATTCTTGTGCTCACAATTAGCAATGACTTGCTCAATCTGAACCCGGTCAAAAAAATCCAGTTGTAAAGGCTCTGGAATGTCCTGACTGAAGTCGATTGAATCCAGAATACTTAAGATCTTCCTGCGTACTGGAAATGTAAATCAATTCAAACTGTTTTCAGAAATATCAAGGGGGGCAGGGAATGACAGGAGGAGCCTACCTTAGTAAATCCAAATCTTAATGTGTAAAGTTTCAAAAGAAAACATTAAATCTTCAGAAAGTGCTATCAATCTGTATAAGGGGCTTAAAAACATTTTCTAGAGCCTTAAATTCTTAATTTGTTTTATACAGTATTGTTCTCCTGTTATGTATGCATGGAATCCAATATTTACAAATACAAGACTCTAATTTTTTCTCCTAAATAAAAGCAGGCTGGTTTTCAATGAGAACCATGCAGTCGTTTGTTGAGACTTAGAAACATAGTAAGGAATCTGAAGTTACTTACTTGGGTTTTATATTCTTTGCCATGAAAATACAAATACGTTCACCCTTAACAACTGTCTCACTGGTTTTACTGTTAGCAGTAAATTTATGGACTGCCACTCTCCCATTCTGCTCTTCCATTGATATTTAAACACAGACTCTTCTACCTTCCTTTCCAGTCCAGTATTTTCCACTCACTCCAACCACCTATGTCAACGTTCTAAAATTCATTCTCTTCCCCACACTAAATAAAGTTGTTCCACATATTGCTGCTGTTTAGAAAGTTTATTATTTTCTTTTTCAAAGTGTCCTTTCTAGAGGCAACCCTCCCCCCACTTCAGGATCAGAAAAACTTCAGTGGGAAATTATCAACAGCCATAATGCTTACCTTTGGAAGCAGTGTCAAAGTGGAGAAATCCACTGACTGATCGACTTTCGTCTTCCATCCCTCCTTCACCATCAGCTGAAGGTAATGAAACATAGTAAATAAATTTAAAAAAAAAAAAAATTGAGGTGAAAAATACCACCTACTTTATTAATACTGAAAGACAAAGATGGATAGAGCACACACTGACAAACCTCTTATGTTAAAGTCTTCTAATACAAATACAGCCTTGACTGTTAATAAAATGAAAACAAATAGTTATCTCACAGAAGCTAGCCGATTATCAAATACAGACTAGACAGTACTAGAAATTCCCAAGACATCCCACCTCCAGTATGAATAAAGCAGTTGGATGAACAGTAAAATGAGTAGGGTATCTGAACACAGTTTCCCATACTCAGATCTCCACAAGGATGAAGAGACAGTGTTCAGACCTATAAAAATGAGGGAAAACACCATACTGCTGCAGCCCATTACGATATCTTCCAATTATTCTGTTTATTTTCTTCACGTAAAGAGTTTTATTGCCACTTGTTTCTATCTCTTGGTTCACTTTTACTCTGTTCTGAAACTCTGAAATCTTGCCTTTTTATTTAACATTGCATTTTACATCACATTGGGATGACATATCATTTTTGTCATGTTATAATATCAAAAGCCAGAATTGACCTGTTGCTACTATCTTCTGTGAGAAAGGGTTGAAAATGTGTGACAGAAGTTAAGACTGAGAAAACTTTGTCTAAAACTGCTTACCAAGGAAGACACTCCACCTTCTCTACACAGTAACAACTCTGGGTAGCATCACAAAATAAATTATTTTATAATTTTCATCATTTTTTTATATTCTTCTCTCCTACCCCAGAAACTATGTTTATTTTTTGTATCAGTGTATACACCAAGATGTTTGAGACACAGACAAAGCAGCAATGAACAAAAAGATCCCCTAATTTCTTTCACTTTGGAGTCTGCAACCACCATCGTCTTTCTTCCCATCTCTCCAGTGGCAATTCCAGACTCAATATCACACATTAACTGTCACAAGCTCATATGGAAAGGAATTCAAATAAAGTCTCTCATACTTCCATTTATTCAAGCTTATTTACCCTCACAATAAATTCCTCTTACCCAAGTATGGTTTCACAGGCATGTCATCAAGCAGCAGATGCAGCAGTCTCTGTGTGTGGGAGCGCTGGCGGTTCAGCGATGTCACTCGCATTTCTATAGCTGCAGTCTTCATCAGCCAAGACATTTGGTTCAGTGTTGAAATCTCGTGTTCTGGGTAAGGATAAGGAAACAATTATAAAATTGAACATAAATAATATTACTTACTCCAAGGAAAGTACTTTTCATTTGAGAAAGCTTTTAGAGGATGTCATTACTTATTATCTGTCCACCATTTGTTTACGAGACAAAAGGACTGAGAGATCTGACGAAAGCCATTAAATGAACGTGTGGTTATTGTGAAAACAAATCATACACATACATGCAATTAAGACTATACATATACACAAAAAATCTGGATATAACCTGTACTAAAAGTCATTGTGGAGAATGCAGTGATTCATGAGCAAATAGGGTCAGTTATAATTTCAGTGAAAAAAATTGGACATTTACCCAAAATGAACTATTACTTTAATCAAAGTTGATAAGGCTTAAACATGGATCTCCAAGAATCTTCATATTCTATATTCATCTAATTTAGATTCTTAAGTTATGTAAGAATCATCTAAAGTGCTTTACCCATGCTGGATATATGTATCTGAATGCTAAGTTTACTATCACTTAACAAAGGACTAGTGGTCAAGCACCTGATAAAGTCAGTGCAGTTTAAGACACTTGAGAAATGTTTGTCTGAAACATTAAAACCACATCTATTAACTTAAAAATTAATGCCATCACCAAATAAAAATTCTTTATTCAAAGGAAGGGAAGATACAGTTGGTTACAACCACCAGCCTTCCATGCCCTCAGTTCTTCATAGCATTCTTACTTTGCAAAATTTTTTTTTCTGTAGCATAATCTAACAAAACTACAATGATAATTGAAATACAGATTAGGATTTACTTCTGGATACTTGACGCATTCCAAAATTAACATTTTTTTACAAAATCTGAACTTCCTAAACAGGCAGAGTTGAATCTTTGCAGAATTAAAAGGTTAGCGGAGACAGTAATTAATTCAGTTTAATAATGCTACTTATGTTCCTTCTATGATTCCTAGGGAGTCAAAAGATGCATTGAATTTTAAGCATGCACAATCTTATCTTAGCACAAAAATTACCTGTGATAGAAAATGGCAAATACTGCAGCTGAGTGAATAAGAAATCCTGACTGGTCCTCAGATATCTCATAGTTGGACCTGATGTGTCAGAACATGCACACAACTGATAGATCACCTGACAATCAAAAACAGTAGATACCCATTTATGGAATTTATTTTAAAAACAAACCAACCACCAAATCAAAAGACACATAACACTACTTTACTGCTTAAACAATATTACCTGTATTTACAGTAAGTTTTCCATCAGCTTACTCCAAAGCTGAACATATTATTTGTAACAGACATTGAATTATGACATTAAAGGACTACCAGCATGTGGATGATTCCAATGGCTATTTGCCCACAACATGGCACTATATAAGCCTTTCTGTTTGTTCAGCTCACTTAAAAATTAGTGTCTTTTTCACTCTCCAGGCTCACCAAGACAGGAAATGCAATTTCGCTCCCCCCCCTTCTACAGCATGGTCTCTTTCATTTTTAATAGTGTTTAAAATCTTTTCTAGATTCCACAGATTTTTCAACGTTATACAGGTGTGTAACCATATGATTATATGATTTAAGGCCAAATATCAGCTACCTTGCATGTACGTCTAATTCAGCTGTCTTCCCCATCTCACCCCCTCAGACATACTTATATACATTCTGTCACTGCTACAGAATAAAGAAGAGAAATTTATTGGCTTATTTGGGATTATTTGTTATCTTACTTGCTGGCAAACTACAGTTCCAAAATTTAAAAAAAAAAAAAAAGGCAAATATCACAACAGATTCAAAGGCTCACCAAAAATATTTAGAACATTAGTTTTCTAGGTATATCCCAATTCCAAGTTCTGACATGAGTGCAGATTCTTTATTTTCTGTGTTGCTACAAGATAATACTTTTTCACACAGAAAAAGGTAGAATAGAAAGAGTTCAATGTAGATAAAAACCTGACAGATGCATTTTAAAAATGAAACTATTACCAAAATCATCAACCATCTGTGTTCACCAAACAAGCAGCAGCTTATTTTACTTAGAGTCTACTTTCAGTATACGCCAACAGAAAATATGCTGAATACCTGGTAACAGAGTTCTGCAAGATGAGGAGATTCCTGAACTGCAGTAGGCCCATTCCTTGTTTCGGTACCCTTCTCCAGTATGTTCAAAATAGCATGAAGGCAAGTCCGTGGGCAACCCAAGACACCTTAAAATACAAAAATAATTTCCTAACATTACCAATGTTACTTGCCTCCATAGCAAAGATAAGTTAGTACACAGAATTACGGAAACTAAATTGTTCAGATACCTCGTGCTGGACTATACTGCTCCACAGAGCTGCAGCAAAAATATCTAGCAAAGTTTTTTCCTTTGTTAATTAAAATAAAAGAAGGAACTGTGTTTCAACAAAAATCTAATGAAAACATTTATAGTTAGTCTGTAGGCTTTTGAGATGCTGGTGAAAGAGGATAAATTATGCAATCAAAATTTAAGAACTTTCTCTTCAGTTCTATTAAAAAAAAAAAAAAAAAAGAGATTCAACTGATTCTTTAATATTCTGCATGAACCAAATGAAAATTTGAATTCTTGCTCTTAAACTTTTAGTGAATACTCATTTGACAATTTCAAAGAAGAACTTCAAATTCCTGTCTTTATTTTACAATTACAGCCATTTTACGACTAACACTCCTAAAGGCACCTGACACTGCAACCAAGGGGAACAGGGAGGAGACTTCAATACTGAAGTCAAAATCCTGTCTTTTTGCATTCTTTCTTTAGCCAATTAATTCTTTCATCAACCCAGAAAGATGTCCTGAAGCAGTAAAGGCATCAATAACCATAGTTCTTACAGGGGAAATAATCTTCTCTGTTCGGACACATATAATTTATGCTTTAGTAGGAAATTACTATCTTGAGGCAAACGGCTTATGGTCATAATTTCTTCACATTATTAATGGGATAATTCAAAGAGGTGTGCAAGGTTCTCTCATGGCTTTGAGACAAAGTCCCCTATCACTGACCTAACGTGCGATACCCTGTAAAATTGTGTGGTTGCAGATCAGTTACCTGTATTATATAACTATGGAATTTCAAAATATCCAAAACATGGTCTGCAATCATAAGCTATTTTGCAGATAAAAAAATAGGTTGGCATCTTTTTTTTTCATCTTTCTGATATATCAAATAATTTTAAGACTTCTTTTTTTCCCAAATATAATTCAAGTCCTATCTACCCTTCATTTAGAACTATGAAGGACTAAAAACTGCTGGGCCACAGTGTCCACTACAAACCTAAAGATAATGAGAAATATTCTTCCTGAAGTAACTAAAATCAAATGCTTGTTCAAACATGTTCATATAAAACATTCTTTAAAACAGCTGAGAAAGAATCTCATACTTCACATTGGAAGGGACTTCAGGACGTCTCAACTCCAAACTACTGCCCAGTTATGATATCAGACCAGATTGTTCGTGGCTTTATACAGTTGAGTCTTGAAAACTTCCAAGCATGAAGACTGCGTGACCTCTCTGGCCAACCCACTCCACTGCTTCACTGTCTTCATGGTGAAAAAGTTTCTCCCATATCCGGTTGGAGCCTCTCGTTTCAATTTATGCCCACTGTCTCTCATCTTCCTGCCACACACCTCTGAAAAGCCTGGCTTTATCCTCTCATTAACCTCTCTGTAGGTATTCCAAGACTGCTATTAGGTCCCCCCAAAGCCTCCTCTTCTCCACGCTGAAGAAGTCCCATTCCCTCAGCTTCTCCTCATAGGCTGAGTACTCCAGCCCTCTGACCATCTCTGCTGAATTTGCTCAAGCTTACCAATGTCTGTCTTGTACTGAACACAAGTCAGAAGCTGAGGAGGCAAACAAGACACATACTAACACACTATTTTTCTCACCAATTCAAGAAACATTAGAAATGTCACTCCTGTTGCTTTAAAGTTCATATTTCCATATATATCCATACATATGAATATATAAATATATTAATATACCTAGCAGTAGAACGAAAACCACATATTCTAAAAGGTTTTCTTCTACAACGTCAAACAAAACTGTTTTTCTTCCCTATAATTCATTTTAACAGGAGTTTGAAAAGGGACAGGATAGTAGTCAAATAGTATAACTAGTTCAAAGTGACAATCTGCTTTGTAGATTCCCATGTTGTCATATGTAGGTACTTCTTGGATCACCAAATCAATTTCTTTGTACTGTGGACACAACCACACTGCATAAAATAGTAAATAAATTAATGTTTCACTTCTAAATTATCATTGTTCCACACAACTCTTAACTTCTAGTCTGTTCCAAAATCCAACTTAAAGGATCAAATCCTGAGGCCATTTAAATGCTGCATTTGGGTATCAACATACCTTTTAATTTAGCTTTTGAAGATTAGAACAAGGCCTGCTGTCTTAACATTAAGAGGAACTGCTTCTCCCCATGAACTTTCCAATAAATATTCTCATTGTTGGTAACAGAACTGATTAAATGCCAGATCAACTTTTCCTCTTCATACCTGGATCTTGCAGATTTGTGGTGCTGACAGGTTTCTTTAGTTCATATCCCAAGAGATACAGAGCAAGGCTGGGAGGACTACACTCAAGAGAGGTGATAAGGAGATTCAGAATATGGATCCTTGTCTCATGATGGATTTGTGCCCGCTTCTTTTCAGGCTCCAGCTCTTGATTTAAAAAAAAAAAAAAAAAAAAAGAAAAAAAAAGGGTGAATAATGACGTTAAGAAAACCATTTAATGCAATAATCCTCAGAGCCTTCAAGTTAAATACAAAAAAGCTAAGGCATCAACTTATATTAGTACAGAGGGATACAAGACCAAAATTTCAAACTACTATTAATACAGCTCTAAATACATCCAGAGTAATGTTAAATACTTGTCTTCAGAAAACAGTTTCAGTTTGTGGTTGGCTCCTAGTACTGTGGACGTATCTTAACAAGACATTGGTGCTTTTCATTCTGTTAAAGGTCCAGTTCTCCAGAATACAACACAAGAAAGGGGTTTTCTGACTTAAAAGCACTTTCTTCACCTCTTTCATTGATTTCATTCTATGCAAAAGGAAGCAGTGTAAGCCATTTTTAAGAAGCCTTTGACATACCCTCATCTGGATTAATTAATTCTTCTGCATCTTCATTGTCCAAACATTCCACAAACCCAGCCATCAGCTTCTGGCTAATACTCTGTATTCAACAATGGAAGGATGGAAATGAAGAGGATTTTAAGAGTATTAAAAACAATACCTTTCATAATTCCCTCCATGTAAGTTGACAGAAGTTCTACACAAAAATTATATAACCTAGTTAATAAACAAGAGTTCAGAGTTGTAGTCGTTCTAAGCATAAGTTAGCAATTAGCTACTGAACAGAAAAAAAATCCACTGTTACATATGCTGAATTATCCTCACAGGTTGAAGAGTATAAAGTCAAGAAAAAGTCTCAGTATCTCAAAGAATATTGTCCTTTTCCTTCTTGCAAACATTCATGATTTTGTTTTTTTCAATTAATGAAGTACTTGCTTTTCACAATGCCACAGTAAGACTTTTTAGAGGTAGGTAGATATAAAACAAAATACAGCTTTAATGTACTTGATCTAGAAACCTGTCCTTTAAATTAACATTATGGAGCAGTATTTCTCCACCAGTTTCTCTTTCCAGATCCAAAGAAACTGGCACTTACCTGATCATGTGTGAAATCACCAACTAGCTTTATCTGGATGTTGGAATTATAAGAAATACAGCATAAAATCTTGGCACTTTCAAAAGCCAGTTCAGGATTGCTGTTTCCATGATAAAGATACCTTCAAAAATACAAATTTATTGTAATGAAATTGTTGAGAATTTCACTACTTCAAGACAGTAATGCACAGATGAGAAATTAACATTTAGTACTAAAACATTTACAAATCGAACTACGTGAGATAATGTTAAAGCTACAAACAAAATTTCACTCTACGTGAAGCACTTAACACTCCATCAAAAGGAGGCTAGTAGGCTGAGTAGGGATGATAATCTCTCTTGGAATTTTTATCATTCTTTTTATCCAAAATCTGTCTCAAACACTGCAGGGTAAGTTAAAACAACTGGTCACAGGCTCACACAAGGAACATGGAGAAAATACCTTCAGATCATGCAGAATGAGCACCACTGAAGACCAAAACTAGGTAAAATCAACTACTGTATGTAACCAAAATAGGCAAGAGAAAAAAAAAAAGCATCTTAAGAGGCACACTTCTTTTAAACTATTTGTCAACTACTGTTATGTGAAAAAGGTAATATAAATGAAAGACAAAAACACATATACAGAAAGAGTTCATTTTTTTCATGCATTCCACACCAGAATATCACTGCTTTTTTATGCACTCAATTCTACTGTTCATCAATGTTGGTTTGTCTGTAAAGTTGTTATAAAATCAAACAGTAACAGAAGGTGCAGTGAGAAGTGGAAATCCTAAAGTTTCCCATTTGAAACGGAGTTTCAGATTACTAGCCTGATACTTTCAATATAGTAGCTAACGGACAATACTATAAAACATTTAGGTGGCCAAAAGCAACCACATGAAGTTTTACTCTCCCACTCTATGACAACCAAAGTCTGGGGCAAACTGAAAATTATATGCAAGGGAATCACTGCACATAAGGCAACCAGGAAGAAATCATGAGGGGAAAAAAAATACAGAAAGAAAAACTATAAATGCAGATCCTAATTTTGCACTAGAAAATGCACACATCATACCACCTGTGAAGACACCTCCTCCCACCAAGAAAATTTCAGAGATGCTCTGTGCAAAGAGAAGCATTAGCTAGTAAAACTAATGAAAGGACCAGGATCCAAACGCTTCGTGCCTCCAAAACTCCTCCCTTTGCAGTACTTTGCACATACCTAGCGATATTCACCACATGATCTGCCTTTTTAGTGCGAGGATTGATTCCTTGAAGCAGCTGCTCCAGTGGTGTGACAATAAGGGAAAGGTGGCTCTCCCGCAACAGATCCATGAAAAGATTCTCCTTCTGTAGGGTTAAGTTTAGAAGTGCAAGGCAGTACTGTACAGCTTTCTCTAAATGCTTCTTCCCTGCAGTGCACAAACAACAAAAAACCATAAGGAAAACGAAGGAGAAGTTAGACTACATTCATAAACCTCATTCATCAAGCCTTGCTCCAAGAACAAACTTGTCAGTTGTTTACTAGTAGGAAAATTCCCCCAGAACACAATTTTTATATGCAAGAGACACAATATCAAGTTGAACATATGCAGCATCAGCTTTATATCCTACTTAGTATGCATTTTAACTTCACATGAAAAATAAATTCTAGGCACATACCAGGAAACGGAGCGTAAGTATCAAGCTGCTTAACCCCTTCTTCTAGCAAACTAAGGGACAGTTCCAGCATTGGGGACTCGTTCAATAGATGATACATCAAGTTGAATCCAGG
>JAOBAS010000060.1:16081163-16103876 GCA_025311575.1 Elanoides forficatus
AGGTGGTTTATACGCTATTATTTCTTCTCCTGAAGAGAGGAGTGGAAAAAAAAAGAATTAACATCTAATAGAAAAGACTTTCATTACTCAAGCTAGCCTTGTTACGTTATGACAAAACATAACTGTCCCTGTTGTTGTAAGCAACATCTAAGTAAGTGAAACATACTGTATATGAAGTCTTGAGGTTTTCTTTACACATAGCCATTTAGGTAATTTAAAAAGCTTGGGAAGAGTAGTAATGGCAATTACCATTACTTTTCAATATCTAATAACACAATTTCAACTTTAACCAGTTAAGGCTTTCCCTAAGTAGATCTGACCACAGATTCAAATCAGTGCTAGGACTTTATACCACTTGGAGCTATCTTAAGTGATTTTGCAAGACTGAAAAGTAACTGGAAAAAGTTTACATCCCCCCAAACCTGAAAGAAGACCCTGGATGAGGGAAAAAGCATTTCCAGAAATCAAAGCCGAGAAGGTGCACTGAACCCCTAATGCTCATAGTGTATAGATACTTGCATGTCTGTTGCAACCATGTATGCAAAAATGAAACTACTAGCCTAAAACTCAAAGATCCTCATAAAACAAAATAAAAGTCAAGACTAACACATTTCTGGTTTATCTAGTCTCCTGGTAAACTACGGTGGATAAATGGTGGATAAAAGCAGGAGAGCAGTAAGAATCTTTTTTTAACATGCAAGTGAGAACAAGGGTGCAGTTTCTTTTGGCATCAGCTTCAACAATCCCCTTCTCCTTCCATTCATTCCGTGTCTGTGCTGCCCCGTAACGTGCCAATAGACATGCCATGCCACTGTGAAGCCACGCACTGAATCAGTTCAAGAAACGGATCTAGTCAAAAAGATCGGTTTTAACCCATTTCTCCAATATATCATGTAACCCACAAATAATCATACAAGCTGAAGGACTCACTGAGG
The DNA here is from genome assembly GCA_025311575.1 of Elanoides forficatus. NCBI lineage: Eukaryota > Metazoa > Chordata > Aves > Accipitriformes > Accipitridae > Elanoides > Elanoides forficatus. Next base: position 16,082,099 of record JAOBAS010000060.1, read on the forward strand.
ACGGGAATGAGCTAACAGAAATTGCTGGAGCCAGTTAAGCTACCAAGAACTGTTTGTCAAAGTACAGGGCACAGAGGCCTCCCACATTGAGGCGAACTCACTGGAGAGTATGTCTTAAAGTTGCTGCTACAAGCAAATCCACAGGCATGAGGCTGACATTCAAAGTTAAGAAGAAACTTCATATTAAAAAAAAAAAATTAAAAATCCGCAGCCCAAATAAGCCTTAAATTTCCTACAATGAGGCAACTGCCATCTACTTTGGCCTTTTAAAGAATAGCTGTCCAGAATTAAGTGTCTTCAGATCATAATTCTACTGCTACTGTCTGCTCTGAATAATTAATATATCAATAATATTAATATTAGAGTACATATCAAATACACTGACACCTTTAAATTAACCCTATGAATAGTGGTGATTTAGATACAGACCAAAGAAATCCAGAGGAACAAGCCCAAAACCAAGGTGTTTTAAGAGTCAAATGCTGCTCTTTGATCAAACGAGCAATGCAATAAAGACAGAAGTCACCCTCTTAGTAAAGCTAGGAAAGTAGGAAGCAGTATACATGAAGCCCTACTGAATTAGCAACAGAGCTCCTGATAGTACATGGACATTTTCTGAACGCCTTCCTATCTTAAAGCCATGGTCTAGCTTTCCACCAGCTTGCTTGCAATATTGAACAAGATCACAAGATAGAGGCAAGAGAGCAAAGCAAGTTACAATTCCATTTGTCAGTGAACAAATGAGCAAGTTAACCTTGTAACTCCACATATTGGTCCACAAAGTCTTCAAGTTGAGGTTCATAGTCCCGCAGCAATTTGTAAAACACTTCCAGAACTACCTCAGCTACTTCCCACTGTAGATAATTACAAAATGAAGACAGAGTCATACACAGAATAAGATCGATACTGCAGCAACAAAACCAGGACGACAAAGAATACAACAGGCAATGCAGTGATGGATCAGAAGTATGACATGACTATCTAATTCTGAAATACAATCCAACAACACTTATAATTCATCATGTCAAATAATTTGAAAGGCCAAGCTTTCCTTCCAAAGTAAAATGGAACACCAAAACAGATTTATTGCCTATTTTAGGCTCTATGATACAATATACATATTAGTATATTGAAACTACAAGCAATAAAGAGTCTTTAATAGGTAGACAGCTAGTAAGAGATTATTAATGGCTTCCAGGACACAGTTTAGCATGCACTTTAATCCAGAAGGATCATAAAGGAAACTCAAATTCCTCGGTTCAGCAAGTCAGAAATATTCTCTGAAGTATCATGAAGAAAGGACAAATCTGACTTGTAGATTTGGGCATGTGATCTTCAGAAGTCATTAGCCATGTAGGAGAGTTGCAGAGTCCTGTATAGCAAATTGAAATTTAGCAGTAACATAAGCTGCTTCTGTTTTTTTAAAAAGATACTTTTTACAGGCTCCTTAGAAGTAGTTCACAGATCCTGATGACTCACAAGTTGAAAAATCACCTGTTTACAGAATCAAAACACTATGAACTGCTCCAGGCTACCTCTGCTGCATCAAACTTGCACAGCTTCTCCAACAGATCTAAGCCACATGAGCAATGACAAATTATTTTAACTACGTCCTAAAAAAAAAAAAAAAAAATTTTTTTTCAAACAAAAATTACTTTTTCAGCAGCTCTCCGGTAAGCTCTGGTGCGGAATCGGAGAAACACAGCATCCCTGAGGAACTGGAGATAGGGATCAAAGCCTGGTGGGCGGAGACCTGCTCCCAAGTTCGAGGGGAATGAACTCTCCACTAGTGTGCTGATGAGTCGACAGAAGGCACGTGTTAAAGGATATTCCTCACATCGGGACTCAATCTCATTCAGTTCCACCTTCCCAAGAGGACAGCAAAAACAGAGGAAGAAAAAACAAAGATTTTGAGGGAGAAAGAAACATGTGAGAACAAATGATGTAAGGGCATCACCTGTGAATTACTTCACTTTGAATTGACTTTGCTGCTTTTTTGGCGATGCTAAACCACAAACAAAGCAAAAGCTGCGAAGCAACAGTACTGTCATTTCAGTTCAGCAATACACTCTTTATCCATTTCTGAGCTACTAGACAGTATGACTCAACACTTATATACTTTGCTTTTATTTACCACTTGTATTAGAAGTGAGCTGTACTAAGGTGCAACAAAAGTGAGGCCAATTTAGAAAAACAGGAAAATGAAAATCTTCATAAGAAGTGCTCACAAGGAGTTTGAGAATTTAGACGCTGCTCTTTTACTAGTACAAAGCTGCACTAGATTCATAAATGGATAAAATTTCCAGAAATTACAAGCAAGCCTGAAAGTAAATTAAGAAGCAGTGAAATGACAGCACCTATTCCAAGGGTTTCCCGTGGACACAGCAGCAGGTGCTATGTCTGCAAGCATTTCCCAAACTCATATGCAGATGGCCAGAGAGGCTGCCTAGCTACAAAGAAACCCTTACCTCAATACCAATTGCTTGTCTCTGCCCTGGACTTCTCACGGTTTGTAGTATCTTCGAAAGAGAAAGAGAAATGAAACAACACGTTTCACATAATTGAAGCGTATCTCCATCATTTCTATCAGTACTAAAAGGTATTCATCACGTCTGAGCTGTAAGAAGAGGTTTCCTAAATCCTCTTAAAGGTAAAAAGCTAAGATTTTTCTGTCTGAAAGGCTGGATTATATGTTCTATGCTTGTATGCTTCTAGCTTTACATCCTCAAAGATCTGCATCATGTTTATCATTAAATGAAACAAAGAACAGAAATACTTTCACATTAAAGACTTTTGTCTTATATTGGTTAGGGGAAAGACGTTTCCCTTGTTATCTCCTGCAAGAGCATATCTTAAGGAATATCATAAACTTCGAAGCAAAGGTGATGAGCATTTACAATACTACCACTATAAGATGTTGTAATTGTCAGGGTCTTTCTATTAGTAATTAACAATAAACCAGCAGTTGCAGTTCAAATGCCTCAAGTTCTTCCAAATGAAACAGCAATTAGTCTGAATCATAATATACACTATAAAATAAGCTCATCCTGTTATGTTTTTTGAATTAACAATACTGAGAGCATTTTCATTTGATATTCATCTTCCTTAGGACTTACATTTAAAATTTTTCTCTGAAATCAAAACAGATGGGAAAAAACACTTTTTTGAAAGGTAGGGCTTTTAATATTTATCTGACATTTACCACCTAAATGTGAAAGTTGGCAATAATATCCTGTAAATTACAATTAACTTCCTCTGAAAATTAAATGCCTGAAAGTGGAGCTTTTTTAGCCAGTCCCTTCTTTCTACAAGCACCACTCACACTGGAAGAATATTACACACCAAAAAAAACCCAAAAACCAAAACCCAAACAGAAAAATAGGTAACCTGAAGAACATTTATTACTGATGACATACACTGAGGAAAACACATACTGAACACACAGGACTGTCTGCTAGGAAACCTGTATTTATGTAAAATAAGCACACCCAATGAGATCACTGAGGCATAAAACCACACTGTCATTTTCAAAATCGTTTCAAAGTAAGAACTGCATTAACTAAGTGAAAAAAATTTATATTCAACAACGGCAACAAGAAAATTCAAGAGGAAATGCAATACTATTTCAAATACACTGACAATTTCAACAGATTGGCATGCTATAAGTTCTAAGCACTGAAAATCCTAAAATACCTGTGTATATTCCAGGGATTGCCAGAGCGAAGCAGCTATTTCAGGAGATTTTCCAAAAGCAGTAAGGGTTTCTAATAGCTCTGCTTTCAAAATAGGAGGAATGCTGCACTGCAGTAGTCCCAGAATGACCACTACTGGTGTCCACTGAGGGTGCTCACAAAGAGCCAAGCGAGCGTTCTCACTCTACAGAGTTCAACCAAAAACAAAACTGCAGATTATTACTTCAAAGATTATTCATGTCTTCCAATCTCTAACTCACAGTTCAGTATCAACAACTCTGCTTCATACTCGAAAGTACACAAAACATCAGAAGAATGACAGACCATTCCAAAGCAAACAATTTTAATTAAAACAAAAGCTCAATTTAATGACTCATGAGTACTAAAATTGCGCTTATCCATACAGAAAAGTTATGTGCATAATATAACCTTCTTATAATAACCCAATTTTTTTTTTATTTTATTTTTTTTTTTTAGTAGACACACATTCATGGAATTCTTCTTAAATAAGTTTAAGTACTTACACTCTGGACAGCTTCTTCAAGCACTGGTAGAGGGACTTTATCAATATTTCTATTAAGAACTTCAATTGCATTTGGACATTTGCTAGGAACTTACATGAATTTGTTTAAGTCTCAGAGCAGGGTCATCACCAACGTAAGCTCATTTGAGACTCTCAGATGAACCCCTGGACAGCCTCTAGCCTCTGCAAATGATAATTCCCTGCAGCCTTAGAACAAATTTGCTTCTTTCCAGGTTATGGTTTGGTGATGCCAGGAAATATTAGTTTTAAGAGTTTCTTTTTCCCCATGCTTATCTAATGCTGACCTGATAGCTCACATAAGAACCCCACATTATCACCATCACCAAAGGATGATTTTTAAAAAGCCTAATTAGTTTCACCAATCTGTCTTGTGCTTGTGTCAGCAAAACCAAGGGCATCTCACGACATCATAGAATTTTTAAGCTGCAGAGGCTGCTGGGTACTGAAGAGCTGAATTCCACGCTATCCAGAATTACCCAAACAATTCACAATACAAAATCTGGATTGCAGTTTTATTCTCTTGGAATCCTCTTCCAGTTCCAATTCATGGCACATTATACTCTCTTGGTTTGAGGACATTTTAAATCTAACTCTGGAGGCAAGTTTCACAGTCGATCAGTTTCCTTGCCAAATTTCTACCATTTCCTTTTAAATTCATCTATTATTTTTGGCTTTTCAAACTCATAATTAAATGCAAAGAACTTTCCTACTCTGTAGTCATTTCTTCTGAATATACCTCAATTCTGAAAGACATCTCCATGACACCAAAGTGTCAGGGCAGCAAGAAAATCAGTAACACCAGCAACACAGGAAAAGGTGTCATCACTTCCTGCTTCACCTGGACTGCGTGTTTGGTCGTAACAGTTATTCCTGATGCTTCCCGTACTTTTGTTCTATTTACACAGGTAAATTTGCCCTACATACCTTTTTGCTCAAGTGAACTTCACAGCTGAATGATGATGTTTTGCAAGAAAAAAAAAAGTATTAACAAAGAAAACCAAATAAAAGGTTACTCACCCAATTTACTATAACAGTGGTCAGCTGTAAAAAAGCAATTAATCCATCCTGTTCTTTCTGTGTGATTCCTCGGAGAGGCAGATGACGATACTGGACACTATCTGCACTTGGCAAGTCTTTCCTTAAGTGTTCATGATAAAGCATCAAAGAGTGGAAGAAATGCTCCCAGGAGACAGGGCTGCCACCTGCTCCTTGGATGTTTTCCGCTAGAAAAATGACAAATGACAAGATTTGTTTTCTACTCTTTCACAGGGTGACAAGCAGAGTAGTTAAATTTAAAAGGAAAAATTTCTTATCTAGAGGAAAAAATAAAGTTCAAAGTACAGCTATTGTTTCCAAAATTAGTGGTTCTGGTCTGGGATTTTTTTTGTTGTTGTTGTTTATTGGGGTTTTTTTTGTTTGGTTTTTTTTTAATAAAGACAGAAAGGTGCTAATATGAAAAGCCAGTACAAGTAAGTTCTCCATTCTATGAATCAGAATGTTTGCAGTGTTATTTCTATCTTCAAAGTAGGGATTTTTTTTCCAATTTGATCAATGCAAAATTAATGCAAAACACAGGACTGACCAGCATCTCTTACTTTCAGAAAGTGCTATTATATTACATGTATCAAAAAACTGTAACAGAACAAAGTGAGTCTGAAAAAAAGTCAGCTCAGGAAAGATAACTGTATTTACAAAATATAAAACTTAAAGTTTATTCATTTTATAGTTTACAATAAGCATTACTGATGATCTGTATCTCTTATGGTGTTAAGACACAGCTTTTTAAAAAAAATGCATTATTTCATTATGTGAATTAAATGTCTGAGCACCTTAGCAAGTAATTACCTAATCAGTCTTTTTTTTCCAGATTGCACTTTCAAGTGAAGCCTTCCAGTTTCATCTCTGTACTAATAATGAAATGTTAAAAGTACGAAGCCACAATTTGTACTTTTCTAAAGAAAAAGAGTTGAGAAAGAGCTGAAGTGTCAATTTTCTTACCATGACTACTGCCATTGACTTTTAGCAAACTAAAGCAGTAATGAGCGCACTGAGGTCCACTAGCCAGTCCCCGCAGCATTTTCAAGTATGGGATGTAAATTGTGGAAGGAAGTAGATCTCCCATTTGCCTAACAAACTTTGACAAGACAACCTAGAAAAAATAAAGATCAGTGTTTTAAAAAAAAAAATTAAATCCAAGTATTTTAGAAAAACAATAGGCAGCCAAAGTCAGAAAACAGATTCTAATGTAATCAGGGCAGGATAGAGGGGCAGAATCACAACTGTGGGTGGGGGAAATCCATTGCAGACTGGCCTATTCAGTTTCCCTGAAGGTAAAAAATATGTTTCAAAGAGAAAATAAACAAAACAAAATAATTCATGCTATTGCAAATTATACTAACTCTCCAATTCTGTATTTCTAGTGATAAAATTTACCTCAGCTCACAAGTGCTGCACAACAGTAGTATTAACACATCTCACAGTGCAAGTTAAGTGATATTGGGAAAGAATTCACTCTGTCATATGCCTGCACAGTAACTCACACACACAGTGGCTCCTCCCAGGGTCATATTAGGGTGTTCGCAGATTACACCAGGCCCTAACTGAAGTTGCCAGTATTCTGGGTGGGTCTTGGGATGTGTCCAGTATGTCTTGTACTAGATTTTGCCTAACACTGCACAGTCCTTCAAGAAGCATTGAAGGCTGACAGCATCCCAAGTATCTAAAGAGTTTTGGAACATCTGCTTCATCTGTTCAGATTGCTGCTTCATTCTAATTTTAAGTTCTGTCTCTCATAGGCTATAACCTTTAGGCTTTGAATAATTACAATACTCTTACGGATTTTTACCCCCCAAAATACTGTCAATGACAGTTAATAAAGTTTGTTTATAGTTAAGGAATTTAACTTCTCGGTTACACCAAAAAGGTATGTAGAGGTCATCTGACAGAAAACACAAGAGCACTGTTACCAGAATCCATTTAGCAATTGCAACAAAATCAAACCTAAACAAAATTTTCAAAGAGGTTTGTTAGGACTCTTTCTTACTAAGATCATTGACAACCATGAATGACTGGCAGTAGCTCATTTTAGAGCAAGCAACAATAACCATGTCATGCAAAGCAGGACACATGCAGATAAGCCACTGATAAAAGATAATGTCTTCTTAGACACTAGCTGTAATAAAGAAACCAAAAGCTTTGTTGCCTGGTTTTTTATTACTTTAATTTCAAGTTATTAGTAATTACTCAAGAAAATCTAGATAACCTGGCGCTGAGGGGGTCGCTGATGAGCTACTCCAAGGTAGGATCCCATGATGGTAGATGACTGCAAAGGCTCTGATGGACACCAGTACTCAAGTGCAAGTTCCAGATTAAAGGGGTCTTTCCTATACAATTCAGCAATCTATCAGAGCAAGGAAGATGTTAGAAAAATATCAACTGTATAAAGAATAGATGATTACTTCAACAATAAGCACTGCTTCTAGGTAAGCTAAACACATCTAAGAGGCAAAGCATCCCACAGCTGGTGTTCCATTCCTTAAAACTCTCCAAAAATAACAGCTTCTAAATAGCAGTATCAGAACAAATGACAGCCAGAGAAATTCAAAATATACACAGAAGTAAAACTTTCATAACTTCTATCTAATTATTATAGATTAAATCATTGCTAAGGAAACAGTGTCATTTCTCCTCAAATAACCATTTGCATACCTTGATATATTAACTTAAAAACAAGCTACCCAGTATCAGGATTAGAAATCTTACCCATTATCTGAATATACAAATTTCTCGGAATAAATATTCATTTTTAGGTCTTCATTTAAGTTTACTATATATCTCAGAGCTACTTAAGAAAGCATTTCACCATAAATTTTCCTGTTAATGTCCTATAACCGAAAGGACTACCTTCGGAAAAGACAAGCAATCCCTATATTAAAGACTGCTATATTGAAAATTGCACACTTGTGCATTTTCATGTTAAATAAGGGGAAATACACAAGTTTTTAATTTATTCATGAACAGAAAATATAATATGCACCAGTTCAATATGCACATCTGTTTTCCGATGTGGGGTTCTTTTGAAAGTGCAGTTAGGTAACTTTAATATTTAAATAAAAATTTATTTACATTTTCTTTCAATTTTATTTTATTTCAACTTCCCTTCTTTTATTAAAAAATATGACAGAAAGAGAACGATCTTTCTTTTAAATATATGCTCGTGGTCAAAATTCTACTGAAATTAAGGAATTTGTAATTCCAGCAGCCTTAATGGGGTCACCTTGCCTAGCCTACTCTACAGCAAATACCAGTCTTCCAAATTCTTATGACAAGTATATCAACACATAAAAATTATTTAAACATTTCAATTCTTTATCAGAATAATTGTCAATAGTGGGGGGAAACCCCTAAAACCTAATTATAGTTTACCCATAGTTAATAGGGAGAAATTTGAAGACTTACAGAAACATAAAACATTGTGTAAACATTAAAGTCTAGATACACAAAGGTGTTCCATTCCAAAGAACTCCCATGCATTTAGCCAGATCTCAACCCCAGTGACAGCCTGTAGTCTTAAAATGCCTATTTCTAAGTTACATTAAAATAAGATGGCTTATGATAATAGATATGCTAAGATAATATTATAATTTAAATTTTAGATATTTTGTAAAATAACTTCAGCTCAAGAATTCTTCAAACATAAGAAACAATGCAGTATTTATTTACTAAACAAGAATTAAATGACGCTTCATTAACATCAGAAGCCAAGGCAGTAAATGAACTCCTTTACATGAAAAGTTATAGAAAGTGTCTATATTTGAGAAAAAAAAAAAAAAAAAAAATCCCTCTAATCCAAAAAGGGAGAGATCCAGCACTAAAAGTTATCATTGAGATATGGGTTTTCTGATGAAGAAGGAAAGTCACAATCAGTTTTTGCCACAGTAATTTAAAAGAAAACAGGGCTTACTAAAAGCATTAAGTGCTCCAGATCTCTCCGAAGGGAAATAGGTGGATCATTACCCATCTGAATACTCATGTGGATCATGCGAGCATCTTCATCAGCACGGTTTCTCAGCTGTTTCACCTACAGTTTATGAAGTGGAAAAAACATTGGTCCTTATTTAGCTAAGAATGAAACAGAAGAGAAATAACGGAATTGTCTAAACATCCTATTAAAAACTAAGAAATCAAATGAACTTGCAAATACGTAACAAGAATACTAAATTATTTTTTTTTTAATTCTCTCCCCTCAAAGACATATTCAAACACTTTTCTTACTGCTAAGGCCCTCAGTTCATAGCAAAACCCCTGAACTTACACCATGGGAGTTTTTCCCAACTGACTTCACCAGATCCTCTAGTTTGGCCCCAAAAGGTGGATCCTTTTCCTCTTTTTACTTCAAAAGCTAGATGGGTTAGCATCAAACAAAGGTGGACCATTATCCACAAGGAGTGAAAATAAACAGAAAACACTGTAAAAATAATGTTTTCTGTATATAGATCTGTGGATTGCACCTTTCTTAGCATTTAAGCCTATTTCTACTTACAGCTACTTTATGCTTTGAAAAGTTTTGGATTGATGTAATTACTTCAGACCCAGTCTGTCACAACAAAAAGCATTACCACAATAAATACAATGGGGGGGAAGAGAGCAGGGAGGGGAAGAACAACTGCAGCAATTTAAAAAAAAAAAAAAAAAAGCGCCCTTTAATCTGTATCCTAAAATTCTTTGTGTTGAAAAAAGTAATTACTAAACAAAAAACAGCTGACATTTAATTCTAATGTCAAAGAGCCTTTGACAAAACACCCCACCAGAGGCTTAGAGAAAACAAATAGCCATGAGATGAAAAGTTAAGTTTTGTTAAATATTAAGCAGACATTGAGGAACAAGAAACAGAAATAAGCAACCAACTCAACACACCAAAAATTAAAACATGGTGATGGTCAACAGATACCAGTTCATGGTCTATAATATATCTTAATTTGCAAAATTGAATGAGCAGCAAAATAATTGTGTCTCATCAAGAAAAAATGGTTAAAAACTAGAAACAACTGTGGAAAGGGTCAGAGCAAACTAGCCAAATTAGTTTACTAACAAAATTAATACATGGACAAAACTGAGTTAAGTGAAATAATGAATTACCTGAATTACTAAAGCTAATTATCAAGTTCTGAATGTAATGCAGTCAACCAAAAGATTTACCCAAATCATCATTGGCAAGCAGCATAAATGTTAAAACTATACAGAAGAGTTAAATAAAATGCTGACTTAAAGATTTAAATAAAATTGAACAAAGGTTATAGATATTAAAAAAAAAAAAAAAAAAAAAAGGATCCTGCAAAGCAGACACCTCTCTGTACCTAAAATTTGAGATCCAGTAGAAATAGATGAGTATAAGCCAACCATTAATTAACAGCAGTTAAGACAAAAAATTCCCTTGTAGGGTTATATCCCAATTGCCTGCTAACAAAGTCTTTCCTGTAAAACAGCTAGCACTGACCTCTATCAAACTAGAATACAAACCAACAGTCAGATTTTTGTTTGTATCCTGTATTACAAAATCCTACTTGTAATGAAGAGTACCTCTCTTCATCTTCAGGAGTTAGTTACAATCAACTGCAGATCTGAACCAAAGCCAAAAAACTGAAGTGGAAGAGAAATATTCTTCCCAGAGATAAAGCTTCCAATTCCATAATGCAGTGAAGATGAGAGATCTACCAACAAACCAACCAACAGCCTTGGGATTTTCAGGTCGTTTTGTGAATACAGGAGACAGGGTCACATCTGTTCTAAATCTAGTACGGCAGCAACCTCAGCTTGGGTCATTCTCCAGCTCTTCTACCGTCATTCAAAAATCTACCTTGTATTTCTTTCATAAAAACTGGTATCATTACAGGGAGACATTTCATCTTTCGTAAAGCAACATCATCCAATGAAGAACTGCCTCATGAAAAAGTTCCCAGTTCCAAACCTGTTTGCACTTCATTGTTTAAGGAAGTTTAAGTTCCATAAAATACACCTCACATATTCCTCATATATTCAAAAGATTCCCAAGGGCTACTGTGTCTGTATTACAGAAAACACCATTGCATGCAGCCTTCAAAGGATGTCCAAAGCCAGTTAACAACATGGTAAGTGTTGTATATGGGCAGGCATTGCAGCAAAAATATAACTTTACAGCTATCAACACGAACTTGTTTGAACTGACATTATACTTGTTCTATGGATATTCTGTGGGTTAAAAAGCTTGAGAAAACAACATGCAACACCAACAGACTATAAATAAATCAAGATTAAACCTAAAAGCTGTCTACAACGTTCATATATGACCTCAAAGGTTCTTAAGGCTCAAATATTGTTTTTCCTGCCAATATTGTTCTCGCTCTGCGAGGTTACAATGAACAAAATATATTTTTAAATCCTTCCTGTTGCACATTGAAAAAAGTAATTATTTGGCAACTCCAGCTACAGCTCAACACAATGAAGGTCACAAAATAAAGCCTCCATCAATGAAATAAAAGCATTTTCATAGAATTTTTATTTTCCATGTCTAGATACAAGTTCTTGCACAAATGAAACAGTTGTAATTGCTTCAAACTTTTTTTAAAACCTTTTGCACCATTTCTGTTGTTCTAGTGAAAACAGCTGCTCATTTTCCCAACAATTAATACTACTGAAAAAGCAGAATCCCTCCCCTCAAATATGGAAAAGATCATTAGTAAAAGAATAAATTAAAAATGAGAGACAAAAAACCATAAGTTAATTTAGGTTACACTACTGTCTGTATCAAAAGAAAAAGAAAAACACCACCACAAACAACAACAACAAAAAAATCAATACCCACATGCATTGCCATCAATTTCAGCATTCATTTAAACTTTAATCATGTAAAACAAAACAAACCCATTACCACCACAAAAGCTTGCTTTGCAAATCTCACCACACTGAAGTGTTTTAAAAATCACATTCTACTTCAGTGTGGAAAACAAACCCAAACCCATATTGGTTCCATAAAGTCAACAAGTTTTCTGAATTGCAGCACCTCAAGGTGAGGGTCACATCTGAATCTCTATGCCACCTGTCCTAATGCTAAAAATATAGAAGAGATGCCCACATTTCTTCAGAACTGCTATTCACACAAACCACTTACTTTCATTGGCATGAGTGCAAGGAAGTCTGTGACAAGGTTATGAATTTTGCGAACGTAAAATTCCTCCTGGTAGAAATTTTCAGACCCCACAACCGATTCAGTCAGAAACAGGAAGACATTATCAGCAACTGCTAGCTCTGCCATTGCTTCATCTGCCTCAGTGAATTCTGCAAGAGCTGATCAATAAAAATCACAAGAGGAGAAAAAATAAATTACAATTACATGTTACCAAACAAAATATTTCAGAATACCTGGCTGACATGCAAATTGACACGCTTCTATCAACTATGTTTTTTCTACTGTACACAGGGAAACGCCAGAATGGAAAAGACAAGTTAATGTCTGGTGATGATCTCACCTTCCTTCGTTAGTAAGTGTTAAATTGCATAATCCATTTACCCACTCAAATCTAAGACTGTGAACCAAGAATCACAAAGCAACCTTAATTAAACATCAATTATAACGTAAACATTTTCTTTAATAGATATTCTAGAGCAGACTCAACTCTGATCTAGTAGGGAGCCTGGAAAGATTGTGAACTACAGAGAGAGGAAAAAAAAAAAATTAGAAATAGATTTGTCCTCTCAAGATACTGAGGTTTAACATTTACAGATGTAAAAAGTCAGGAACATGAACCTATTCTTAATTTAAGTGTTCGAATGATACTAAGGCCACTAAAATGCAATCTTTCACATTTTCCAGTACATTAAACTCTCTTTCACTTCAGTGAGACACTATGTAATATCACTGACTAATAACTAATTATTTCTAAATCTGTGTACATTTCAGAGCAATTCAATTCTCAACAACCAAACTCACATACTGAGAAAGCTTTAACGGAGTGTCAACAGTAATTTTATCATAAAGGTAAATACTAACACTTCAAAACTGTAACAGATACTTTGACTTATACCACTTGCAAGATCTGAATACTAATATGAAGCAACTGCACCTTAGGGTAATTTACCTGTCACATCGGACAATTGGGATATTCCTCGTAATGCCAGCGCCCAGGCTAATCTAACAGTAGCTTGCAAGCCTGGTAATTTCCAAGGCTGAGACTCCTGAAGACGAGTGTGTATTGTTGCTATATACTGTCTTTCTGCTAGCAGAGGGAGCCGGTGCACCAAATCTTGAAGAATGACAAAAACAAACACAACACCGACACCCAGTAAATGAATGTGAAAACAAACATGCAAAACCTTACCAATTCGTTACTGATCAATAACAAAATTGGTTAAATAACAATTTATCCATCTGCACAACACATCTTCTTTGGAAAACCTGCCAGCATTACCTTCACGATCCTCTGTGCCTTGTTCCAGAAAGCTGACATCAAAGCAGTAAAGGAGAGCCATAAGGAGAGACAAGTTCACGCCATCCAATGAGCCATCAGCTTCCACTGTTACTTTCTCCAGATAACTTATGAGGATTAGAGTGTCATCCTTACTCAGTGGTGACTGGCAGGTCCAGACAAACAGACTTTCAGCCAAGGACTGTCGGCATTCTTTAATGAGGTCAGAAACCTTTAAAAGAAAAACCAAACAAAACACAGTGAATATAAATATTCTGGCAACATGTTCAATTTCTCCTTCTCAGTCAATCAGTATGACTAGCTTAAGTTAAAAATTAAAGACAGCAGCTACAGAAAATGTTGGGCTTTTTTAGTTGCTAAATAACAGAAAGCACACTTCTGCTTGTTAAATGCATTCACAGTCCCACATATTCATGTGAGGTGTGAGTAGATATCCTGCAATGACTACATGCAAACCAGCATCTCTGTCAAGGTCAAGAGACATGATTCTACACAGAACTTTTGTAGCTGTAAACACGCCACGCCAAAGTCTCATTTCCTGTCTCTAATACACAACAGCACTGGTAGTTATATCCAGATAAGGTCGTAGCCTTCCCCCTTGCCCCAAGAGATGCTCTCAGCTGACTATACAAATACCTAACTTTTAAGACACTGAGAAATACGAACAACATTTAAAATTAGAACTGTCTTCCCCCAGACAAAGTATGTATATCAACTTCAGAATGTAAACATAAATGAAATCTATCATCTCCTATTATATATGAAACAAATACCATGCCCAACATAAAGACTACCAAGCATTTTCATACTAAATTTTTTTTTTCTTTTTATTTGGCAAAATACTGCATGCTATTATACAATTAAGTACAATGGCTCTTGAAAACAAAGTTTGTCTTTTTTCTAACAGTTACACCAAAAATTACCTGTTTTCAAAGAAGGACAAACATTTATTTCATTTGTTAACTTCATTGCTCCCCCCAAGCTGAGTTTTAACTGCTTTAAGTCTTACGAAAACAGTAGAAGTTAAAAAATAAAAAGCCAGTAATGGCCTTTCATCATGGTCTTTGTAAAACTGTATTTTATTTAACTAAATTACGAGCTGCTAACAACCTTCTTGCCCTATGCCCACTGTACCTGGTTAAATAAATTAAAAAAAAAAGAGCTATAAGCAATCTATCTCCAGTAAAATCACATGCATGGAGATAAAGAGAAAAATGTTTCAACATTTAACACAGCAAGAGATTTGCGCACAGACTCCAGCAGAATAATAGTTCTAATGACTACAGAGGGAAATATGGTAGTCCACCTAAAAGGAAGAAAAAAAACTTCTAACATTAGAGCATTAAATGAATTTTAAGGTAAAATTAAGGTAAATTAAGGTAATTTAAGGTAAATCAGAAGGATATTCTTTGCATAGTTTCTAGATTAACAGCAAAAGTGTAAAACTAGTTCTTTATTTGGTGGAAAACAGATTGACTGATTATAACCTAGAATAATTTTCAAACAGATCACCCATTAGAAAGTTCAGAAATTAAAACAATAATGTTTAAAATATTCCTACTAGAAAAACACTCTGCAGTCACAGCCTCAATTAAGTTCAAGGATTATAAAAATGAGAACTCATTTTCAAGCAATTCTCGCTATTAGAAATGCTTCTGTTCATATGAACAATTGGATTATTAAGTTGTTAACAATTTGTGAATTTTAGTTTGCTGTTTTTATTCCAATGGTGCTGATAACAGTAGTACTGACAGCAGATGATTTAATATACAGTCTTTAGAATAAAAATGGAAAAAAAGAAATTTACACATACTGCAAATATTAGGCTTACTTTCTCACTGTCCTTTATTACACTTCTTCACTAAAAATAAGGTATGCCCTAGCATCAGGAAGCAACAGCGAAACAGAAATGCAGGAAGTAATCTGAATCCCACACTGGCATAGCACAAGCTGTGGAGTAGTTATTATGATCCTTCAGACAGTAACAGAGCTTGCAAAGGCAGAGAACAGAAACTGGAAAGTTAAAATAAAAAAAAAAAGAAAAATCACTCCATATCTCTTGGCAGTCTAACTGTACTCTAATCTGTGCAGTTATTCAGAATAATATTCACATCCAGTGAATATTTACCTCTTTGCGATGTTTCTCACTGCCCAATCCTCGCTCTCTCTGGAGTTTATCAAATTCATTGTTCAAATCAATATGAGACACAAGATTGAGGATCTTCTGAGTCAAACCCTGCTCCATTAGGTCATCTGTAAATCGTGTTGTCATGGTCATTAACTCTTGACTAAAATGGAAAGAACATAAATTCAACAATTAATCATACTATTCCCAGTCACAGAGGAAGTCTAAAATAGCAAATCCCATCAAATGTATTTGCTGACAGAAAACATACAACTACATTATATACAAAAAGTAACTAAATGTGCATTGTTAATCAGTAAGCAGCGCCCTCTCAAAACATTATGCTGAATGGATACAAAGTCTTTAGGTAACTGTAGGTTCAAGAGCATGGAATATGAGAATACAACATGAATCAGCTAGCTAAGATCTCTGTGAAAAGGAAAAAGTACTATACATAAGACGCACACAACTCGCAAGCTCACAGCCTCTTGAGCTGGGACTCATGTGGCTGTGGACAATGCAGTTGTCCAATTACGTACACCCTACTGAAGTGGTGAGCTAGTTCTAAAGTAATCATTTATTTTATGTTTCGGAATTTGTATTTACACTAGAACACATCTTTTAATTTTTCTCTAGTCAAGCAATCACTGCGCATTGGAAGTAAACAGTACATACTGTTTTCTTTCTCAAGTAAAAAAAGTGTTAGCATGTTACGTTCGCCAGTAGATAGTGCATCCATTTTAAGCAAGGCAGGAGCACAATTCTCTGTTTCGCGGGACACGGAAGTCAGAACACAGCAAGGGCAGAAACTCAAGTCTCTGAAATACTGAGTAATCATCGCTAGTTAGAAGAACACTGGCTGAAAAGGTGTCTGAAGCAAAACTCTGCTAAAAGGTGAAGTAGCATGAAAGAACTGAACGTAAAATGGATATCCTTATAACCCCATAAAAATATGTGCAAGAAGAAAGAATATTACACTTAAAAAACAAACGTGAAAGCAGCTGCATCAGGTTATGAGAAACAAACAAATTTGAGAATATTCGTATTCCCTTGAGTCTAATCAGTCCTAAACGCACTCAAAGCAAAGAGCTTCGATCAGCTCATCATCCTAATACAGACCTGAGTTCCAACGTCCACGTTTTGCCTTGGCGTGACTGGATGAGGGTTCGTAGTGAATTGGCAATGCACCTTTTCCCATCCCAGTACAACAGAACAGCCACTAGACCTCTTGTAAGGCCAGGAAAATGAGGTTGCTGGTGTTCTCCTATTGAATGAAAATGCCCATAGTCGTCACAGGAGGTTGAACATACACACTTCAACAACAGCTCTATACCTTTGTATTTCTAATTGAAATACAAGTGCAGCATTCAAAGCAAACGTGGTTATTCACAATCGCTTTGATTTGTTTCAGTTATTTAAAAGAAAACACAGATATTTTGGGTGCTATTATTAAAACCGATATTCAACTATTAGAACATCCAAAAATTTAAAAGAAATAGAAGTGCAAGTCCACAAATATCCTAGTCCAAATGGTTTTTGCAACTGATATCTACTCATCTTAATAATCAATTCAAGCTGATTATCAGCAAGATCTCTTTTCTTTATTCAAAATAAAATTTCCTGTCTGAATTTACACCAAAAATTCAAGCTCAAAATAGAAAGCGAGGCCGACTTGAAGATGGCTTTCCAAAGGTGACAAATTCACAAGCTAGTTATTAAATGAATTTTTAAAAAGTTAATGCTGAACAGTAGCTAGTAATGATAACTAACAATTATATTTTAATAAGTCTGAAATCAATTTTCTACATGCAAAGCATGTGTCACTTTCCAGAATACTTCTCTTCCTAATCAGTTACTAGATTATGATCCAAATAGAATCACATATCAATGTATAACTAAGACACAATTTGAAGAACCAATATCTATTACACTGCTTTATGGAAAAACTCTCAATCAATTATCTTTAAATTATTTTTAAATTCAGTGATAGAGAAAGTAAATCATAAAAAAACCTCAAATTATTCCCCCTTTTGCAATCACTGCATAAAATATGGACATTAAGGTTCAGAACACTTATCGTATTACATTACAGTGACAGTAAATTTCTTTTTAAGAACATTCTACATTAGGAAGCTAAGGCCTTGACTGAATCATGCATTCATGTTAAGCATACACTGAAATAAGAAGACCCTATTTAAGTTGTATTTCTCCAGCTCTTAAAAATTTTCCCTTCTCACCAGCTAGAAGGAGCTCAACAGCTGCCAACTCTCCAATATCAAAGAGGTCACTGAGGATAAAGGCTTCTCTGATGAGTTGCTCTGGCAAAAGCCTAGTTCCCTGCTGACCCTGGATAGCAACCCCTTCTGTACTTGCTTTCTGAATTTTCTCATGCTGCTGAACATTCTTTGGCTGCAAGAGAAACAAGCATCAGAAGTTATTCAAAACAGCAAGATCAAATACTGAATAATGCTTTACACATTAATCCTTCCTCACAAATACAGTTCTGACAGGTTAAGTTGTCATCATAAAAACAAAGGCAGTGTTTTTAAACACAGAGATAGTGAAGGCATCCTAAAAATGCTTCACACTTGCACAGCAATGGGCTCTTTGTGGCAATATACCAAAAACAATCTTATACAATCAGTGCTGACATTTAGTTTACTCAGGATAACAGAGACTGAAAGTAAATTTTGATACAACTCTCAACAGGAATTGGTATCAGCTCAATGAAAGACATCTGGGTTGTTCATCAGACATGTTGTGTTACTCCAAAGTACTATTTTCTACATCATTCTTTTTCTGTTAAACTCAGATGCTAAAATATACCAACAAAACTCTATAGCTGACTGTTAAATTTTCTAAACTATCAGTTTAAAAGGCCATCTACTATTTCAGAAGTAACACCACTGAGAGAAGACATATTTTTTCCACATCATCTCACATTCCTAACAAGACACATTCTATATTTTTTAAATTCATGTGTTCACCTGTTCTGTGTGTTCATTAACCTGACTGCAGCATGGACCAAAACCAGACAAAATAGTTTTCTGCTTTATTTCACACATACAAGAGTAGCGAAAAAAGCTAATACTTGTCTGATTGTCCTGGTTTCAGCTGGGATAGAGTAAATTGTCTTCCTAGTAGCTGGTACAGTGCTATGTTTTTGAGTTAGGTATGAGAATAATGCTGACAACACTGATGTTTCTAGTTGTTGCTAAGTAATGTTTAGTCTAAAGTCAAGGATTTTTCAGCTTCTGATGCCCAGCCAGCAAGAAGGCTGGAGGGGCACAAGAAGTTGGGAAGGGACACAGGCAGGACAGCTGACCCAAACTGGCCAAAGGGATATTCCATATCATGTGACATTGTGCCCAGTATATAAACTGGGGGGAGATGGCCTGCAGGGTCTGCTGCTCCCGGACTAACTGGGCATCGATTGGCCAGTGGTGAGCAATCGCACTGTGCATCATGTGTATATTCCAATCCTTTTATTGTTACTATTGTCATTTTATTAGTGTTATCATTATTAGTTTCTTCTTTTCTGTTCTATTAAGCCGTTCTTATGTCAACCCACAAGTTTTACTTCCTTTCCGGATTTTCTCCCCCATCCCACCGGGGGGGGGGGGCAAGTGAGTGAGCAGCTGCTTGGTGCTTAGTTGCTGGCTGGGGTTAAACCACGACCCTGATGGATCATCAGATACTTTTACTATTCCTTTCAAAAGAGCATTCAAATAATGAGAGAAAAAAAACCGCTATACATAAAATTATCCTGTGCAAGACACAAAATAATATGTATTATTCAAGTTATTTGTATTCTTACAGCAGAACAAGATTGTTACAACACATTTGTGTTGTGTACTGTAAAAACGTAGAACACAAAGAATGGTCAGGGCCTAAATGGTATATAACACAACAATATAAGACAGAGTAAATCATCAGCTCTCCAACTCATTCCACAAGAGAGCATTAGTCCAGTACCGGATTTCTGAAGAGAGAAATGAAGTCAGATTTGTGTTTCTTTAAAACCTGGTCGAGGCGATGAATAGCTTCAGGTTGCCTTTTCCAAATGGCATTCATTACAGTCTGCCATATGTCCTTATATGGACCCCACAAGCTGGCAGCTAAAAGAAGAAATAAAACAATGTATTTGAAATGGAGAAAGAAAGAAAAATTATTTATACACTATTTTCAATAAGTAGACTTTTTTAACTTACTGTTAGTCTCTGCTTGACAGTATACACTGTTATACCCATTAACCAAAGCTTATTTTCCTTTCTTAAGGCACAAAAAAATAACAACAGTGGTCTGACATAAAACCTAATTGCATTTAGGGAGCTAGAAAAGCAGAAAAGATGAGGTATGCAGCTAAGTTCTGGGACTGAAAGTCACCTTATAAAGATATTTGATAAAAGCTCTGTAATCTTTCATCCTCACATGCCTAAGAAATCCCATACAACTTGGTAAGATTAGAGGATAACTAAGAACTGGACAGCAGACCTTGAATCTGTACGGAACTTGGCAAGACAGGCTTCCTGTTCTCCATTTTTGACAGAAAAATCCCAAACAAAAAAATACTTAATATATGAGGGACTGAAAATGAACAGCAGTGCTATCAGAATTTGTCACATCATTGCATCTGTCTGTGTAGAATAAAATAAGTTAAAAACCAAAAATGTAAGATTAAAGGCAATATTCCATAAGAAACAAAAATCGTAAGTGTAAGGACACTTTCTTTCATATTTTCATTTCTCATTTTAATTAAAAAAATAAATACAAGTATTTTTGATCCCTGAGAAACACTTGCTGCTAACATTTTGTACAAGAGCTTCATAAAGATATCAATTTCCTTTACTAGAGATAGACAGATCAATACAAATAATTACCTGACTATGTTTAGAAGAGACCAGATTATTTCTGGAAGCTAACAAGCACAAATATATTATATAAGAGAAGTCTGACCCTACTCTAGAAATACAATCTCTCTTCTTCCTCAACACCGAAGTTTCCTTTGCATATTTCAAATCTGAATTTACTACTACAGCTGAACAATTTCTTCCTCACTAGAAGTTGTATCGTTCAGAACCCAAAGTCTGTAGCATGAAGACTGCAATAGAAGTTTCCTTATCATCAGATCCCACGAAAACAGTATACCAAACTAGCCTTCAGACTTCAGCCAGAATCATTGCCTAAACTGAAAACCTTAGAGATAGAAAATTATCCTTACCTCCTAGTATTAATATCCTATTTAAAAAAAAAAAAACCTAAAAATTTTAAGACCCACATTGAAGTATCAAAATGTTTCCCTTGCTAAATACCATTTGTATTTGTGAAAATTTCAGATTCTACACACCTGCTACTCAAGTCACTAATAAACATACCAGCTAAATTTATTACCGATTTTATTGTTTGCCTGCAAGCTACCACGTAACACCCACTGCCTGACTGCAGGTAGTGATAGGTGTTTCTGAGCATCTACTGAGATGGTCCCTGATCCAAAGATATTATAAGCTAGCAATGGTTTTTGCATGCTACAATTTTGCTAGTGGAAAAGCTACTTTAAGAGGTTGCTGCCCTCATTCATTCAGAGCCACTTGTTCCCAACAGTACACATGCCTACTTCATTAACTCTGATGGACTGCACTGTAAGTCATGTTAGTCAAATGATCCAAATTAAAGAAGGGGGGGGAAGCAACATTTTCCAGAGTTCTTCCGACCTTGTTTTTAAAAATCAGAGTATTTCATGCACAGAGGTTACAAAGTAGCCCTGCTAATCATAAAACAACTGAAAGAATGAAAGAGCAATGCCTGAAGCACAGAGGGAAAGAACAAGTGGGTAGTGAAGGGCAGAGACCTCTGAAACTGGCTGTTTCTGGAGAAATGATAAAACAGAACTATGCTTTGCAGAGTAGCCTATATACAAAAGATACTAGCATTTCACCTAAAACTGGGTTAACTCCCC